>VZSC01010590.1:75353-120110 GCA_013398225.1 Steatornis caripensis
CCCCGCTGGCTCCCGGGGCGCCCGGTGCCGCACGGGCGGCCGCCGCCCCGGGAGGCGCCCGCCCGGCGCGAGGTGCCCTAAACTTGCTGGGAAAGCCGTGCCGGGGGCCGAGTGAAAAAAGGGAACAGGCGGGCGAAGAGGGGGACACCCCGGTAATGTGCACCTCCCGGTCTCCTCACACGTGGCCAGGACAGCGTTGCCGCCAGCAGGGAACTCCATGGGCAACGAACGGTTTCTTTCCAGAAACTCGTGATGAGCACCCGGTTGCCGTGTTTTGATATTTATATTTACATGTGCTGCTCCTTGTCCTGCTCCTTGCTATGTGTATGTGTTTTCCATATATGTGATTAGCAAAGGGACGTCTTCTAAATCAAACTTTTGAGTCGCTGCTCTCAAAAACATCCGCAAGCGACGTAACGTGCGCTACAGAAAGGATGTGCTGAAGTAGGTTGTGGAAGGCACTTACTGCAAAGGGAGATGACATCATAGTTTGCAAAAGTAACATTTTCCTATATTTTAAGCACATTTCCAGGAAAGATTTATATGGAAGCCAAATGCCCTGCAAATACATTTAGTGCTGCCTGAAAAGTGCAGGTTTCAGAATACATGTGTGTGTGTAAGTGTATAAGGAGTTAAAATTTCCACATAAAATCTTGGCGGATAGAGGCTGTGTTGGAGAAGGTCATCCAGTGGGGCAGTGCAGAAAAGCAACAGCTGAAAATACTTTTGGAGTTTCTTGTCTGGTGGGTGGGAAAGCTCTCATGTTTCTGTTCTGGAAACGCTAGTTTTTCACAATTCTGTCATTAGAGAGTTTGATTCGTTGTTACTCTAAACTTCTGACTCTGGCGTTTTAATCTCTGTCCCACCCTTTGGGACAGGGACTGTCTTTTGATGGGTATTGGTGCGTTATCCAGTACAGCTCAGTTCTACTTGTGGCCTTTAAGCATTAAGGAATCCAAGTGCTGCTAGATAATAGATGGAAGATCTTGGGATGCCATTACTAAGTATCTTTCACTTTCCAGATTCTTTGGTTTACTATAACAACTACAATTTCCTAAACTTGTGAAACTAACTCCAAGTTACAGGTGTGCTCGATTTTAACTATGACACAACTTGAGAGGGAAGCAGGATTCTGAACAAAGAGCGATGCTTTGTTCTGGATCTTGTGTGCGTGCGTGTTTCCGTATGCTCCACTTCCATGGCTGAACACAAATTTAGGATTTTCTGAATGAGATGGTTTTATGTAATATTTAGTCCCAATTCTGCAGAGACGGAAGAGTAGGTACAACGGCTCAAGTTGTACATAGAAGTTCACGTTGATACTCATCTATATGGAAGATAAACACTGTGTATCATGGTGAGGGACACAGAAGAGAGTTTTACAGTCTGGTGTCATGGCTCTGTATTGGAAAACACAAAGAGCAGGGCTTTGGGTGGAGCAGGGTGCGATCCGATATTGTACAGCACTTCTGTCAGACGAGGGGGCTGCGATTTAGAGCTCCTCCAGCTGCTTGCTGTTTGGTGAAGCACAGTGTCTTTCAACACAAGATTTGCTCCTTGCAAGAGCACCTAGTCCACTATATTTAAAGTTAGCTGAGCGCCTTCTGGTCGTATGTAGCTTCTCTTCTGTTTTATGTGCAGTAGTGGAAGACTACCAGAATATTAAATTGACGAGGAGTGTTGGGACATTATTTATATTTTAGCCTGTTTACGCTTTTTTTTCCCAGTGAAACAGAGCCATAGAATTGTTTGCTTGCCAATAACTTAGTAGTATTTATTTGCAGGTTTGCACAAATGTACAAGTTATATGGTCAGTTGTATTCAGTCTTGCACATCAGCACTTCATAATTGATTAAAGTGACTTCATTTTAATTCTGCAGGTATATTCCTTGTAAGGGAGAGCACTTGGAATCATCTAAAACTAATAATCAGCACCAAAAAGGAGAGTTATTTCTGAAAAATGGAGCACTCGCACTTTGTAGTCCAAAACTTCTGCTCTGCAGTGTAACATCTGCACTGGCCTGAGCAAACAGCTCCTGAGCACTTGGGCTGAAGGATGATCTAAAGTGTCTTCCAGTTGCACGTGTTTGGAGACTAACTCCTCTTTGACGCAGTTAAACAGACTCTGCCAGCTGTGTTACTGCCACAAGTGCACGCTTGCTGGGGGCACTGTCCCCGTAGTTGACAAAACCTGTGCTACCCTTTATTCTATGTCTCTGTCTCAGTGTTTTCTCTCAGATTTCAGTTTTTGTTTTTCTTTTGGCCCTGGTTAAAGCTCTTCTATACCCATATTTACGTTTTCTGATACTTACTGTGTTTAATCCTCCACAAGCAAAAATTACAGTAGTATTTCTGTTGCTTCTCTGTCCACAAGGAGCCCTAGATTTTGGTGTTTGGTAGTTTTGCATATGGGCAAGGATACCAGGGTATGAGAAAAGAAGTTTGCTTGTGCCTTATTCTCAATATACCGAGACTGGTGCTCATTCTGCTTTCATTTGGCATTCTCTGTCCTCTGTCTCCTCTTAAAGTGGTGAATTGATTCCTGAGGTCTTCAGTTTCCCTTTATTTGTCACGTTGCCAAAGGTTTTGGGGGGAATTTTGTCAATTTCTTATTTAAGTAAGCCATCACAAGGAACTGAGGATACAACTGGCAATCCCAATGGTCTTGGATTAAAAAAAAAGTAGTTTTAAAATGTAATTTTAGCGATTAGTTCTGTCAGGATGATTTTTAACAATTCCAAAGCTTTTCCTTGTCTTACATTTGAGATTAATTTTTGTTTACAAATATATTGAAAGCCAGATCACTGAAAATGATTATGTGTTAATTTTAACTAAAATGTGCTAATGGGAAATGAATGAGGTCTTTAATGTGGCATGGAACAATGCTGGAAATAGGCAATCTAAAATTACTAAAATGATTTTTTCATAGAGTGTAAAGAAGAGGAGCTGCAGGAGCAGCTATGCTGCCAATCAATTCTGAATAAAAAATTATCTTTTTTTTCTGTTGAAATTGGTGTAACTTTTTTTTCCCCCACAAATTTTAGACGACTGAATTCTTCCATTTTGAAAAATAAGCATATAAATATGTTTTTTTTCCGGGGGTTGGATGTTCACAGACTTCCTGCTAACACTGTCCCTCGGTTAAAATTCCAGTGAAGTCTCTGAGGAGTTGCTTGCCACAGCTGAGTGCAGATACTGGGCCTTCGTTGGCAGCTAATTTCATATTAAAATATGATCACTGATGAGATTGTGCCTTCAGAGATAGATACAGATACACTTCCTTATCCATACTTCCAGAGTGTTCTGCTTTTTACCAATATACGGGCATGGAAGCCACGCTGTGGAGCCCTGTTCTCCCAGGTAGGCGCTGTGAGAGACACGGCTTTTTATTAGCAGACTCTGGGGCATAAAGGGAGGGTGTAATGCATGGGGTCTTTGTAGTCCATTGAAAGGAAAAAAGGGAAGTGGATGCTTTAATTTATAGTCTGTAAGGACTATGTAGAGGTACATGGGCCAGTAGGATTCAGATAAACTATTGCCCTCTGAGCTTGCTGTGAAAGTATGTAACCACTGCCCTTGAGCATCCCTTTGATTCACTAAGCTTCCAAGGCTTAGCCCTGGCTTTCAGATTTTGCAGTGGATAGCAGGACTTGGTGACTGGATGTAAGAGATAACAGCGTTCACTTGGCGTCAGTGAGGAGCTGGTTCAGTTCCTTGTAAACTTTTTCTCTGGATGAGATTCCTTTGGGCTTGCAGGACCAGAGAGCCATGCTCCTGAAGCTGGGTAAAGGGGTCCTGAGAGCCAGCCCTGAGGGGAGCATGGGTTGTGGGAAACGGGACGGGCGAGAGGAGGAAGCCAGAGGGCTTGACAGCGCCCACTTTGTGGTGTCTGGAAAGCAAGAAGTAACTTCCCAGGATGACTGTTGTGCCTCGTAGGGGAACAGTGCAAGCAGTCTGCCTTAGTGCTCTGAGTGCTTGGAGGTTCCCATGGTGGCTGTCGTTTTTTCTGAAAGGCTGCGGTTGAAGTGCCTGAAAGGGAACTGTCAAGTTTCTGTAGCCGACAAGGCCAGAGGAAGGGTGAGTCATTGGAAAGAAGAGGACTGGAAGTTACCCTTTAGAATTATTTCTGGGTAGCTGAGACAACAGTGAGATGATTAAGTATATTGCTCTCAACAGAGTGAGGGGTTTTGGCTGAGATTTGCTAGCTGTATGGGAATCCACCTAGAGGAGGAGGAGATGCCAGGTTAATCGCTGGCCCTTCCAGGTGGCAGTTGTCCAGGGCAGATATCTGTTCCAAAGTGGGTCTGGTTCCCTGAGAAGTGATGCTATGATTTAGCTATGTCTGTTCATGTGTAATGTTAAGAAATCATTATCTTCCTTCTCCTTCCTGTTTATTATTTGGAAAAAAAAATTAGAGGAGGATTGTAGAGATGATGCTGGATTCTGGAAGCAGTGTGAGTTGGTGCCCTGTGGAAGCCTTCCACGGTGCCCTGTGGAAGCATTTTTCTCAGGACTGGGTCATCCGCCAAAGAAATTTCATTGCCTGCATTCAGAGCTTCACCTCTGCAATCAGTTGATACTCTTGCAATTTCCACCCCCCGAAAAAAAAAAAGGGAAATGGCATCTGCACTGTGTATGAGAAGTCCTTACAACTTCCTTGGGTGCTCACTATTAAGCACGACTGGACCCCCAAGCTGGAACTGCGAGCAAGGTAGTTGGAATTAAGAAAAACTTTAAATCAGCTCAACTCCATCCTTAAATAGGTTCATTTGTTTTTGCACGTTTGCTCTACGCAGTAGTTTTGACACTTTTGTTGAGTAGTAGAGTAGGAGTTCAGTGTAGTTAGGTGGTCAATAATTCCAGCTGCCATTGGACTGAGATGTGATAATATCTCAATCTGACACCAGTTTTTCTCACTGTTTTGAAATCTGTCAGATAATTTGTCACATTGAGCCCAAATTTATGAGTCATAGCCGTTTCCTAGACAAGATTATTGCGTATCCTCCCCATCTGTCTCTTAGTGTAGCGAAATGCTACCACTCAGCAATACCATACTTCTTTTATTGAGTTACTGCAGCGCTTGAGTTAAAGTCCTACCGGCTAACTGTTTTGCTTGCTGTGTCTTTAGGACTCAGGAAAGGTGATAGACTGTCAGAAATAGGAATTAAAGTTTCCATTTTTTCTGTCTCAGAAAGGAGGATTAGAAGGGGCAGCCCATCCTGTAGGTGGCTTAGCTATGTTTAAACTTTTGCTAATACATTCAGCAGAATAAATATTCAAATTTTTTTTCCTTCTTTTTTATTTTCTGAAGGCAGTGATATGCAGATGAAGGCTGTGCCTTTCATAATTTTTTTTGAAACACAAAAGTGAATCTTTACTATGTTCTTAAAAATCTCTTACAAGTCTGCATACAAATCAGATTTGGTATTCAGTTTATTCTAATAACCTAAGCTGCATGTAAAAGATGCTGATGTACTTTAGAAGAAAGATGCTGTACTTTAATAATTAACAAGGGTTCTCTCTATAGAGAATATTTATCAGTTACGTAAGTTTTCGATTTTTCAAAGTACTGCTTAAGCACTAGAATTTCTGATTGCTCAATTGGCTTAGTAGGAGAGCTAATATTTTATACACAGAATGCTTTCTAGAAACTTATATTTGGGAAGAATTTATATTTGACTTTTTCCAAAACAGTGGAAAATCTGTAAGAGCTTAAGGGATTGTGTTTCAGAGAAGTTCATGTCACCATGTATAGCTATTATTCCAGAGTTCTCCAACGCCATGCCAGAATGACTATACGTACATACCATGAATTCAAAGAAATGTTTCACGTTATATTATTTGTTTCTAGATGTTGTCATCTTGCAGAAGGTTCTTCCAACCAGGTGAGTTTTTCTGACTGAAATTTCTGTGTTACTTACATCAGGGACATTATTTAGTGCTGAAAGGTCAGTTTGCATGCCCAAATCTTCTGTGGGAAAGCAAGGAAGTGTAACATCACAGCATGATCTATGGCTTCAGTTATCCTGCTCCATATCTTAAGGTTATTTACATCACAGCTTACCTTGTCTGGAAGAGTACGCTCTGTGTCAGCTGGCTTAGTCCTCCTTAGCATTTGGTCGTAAGGAGCGACTTAGCTATAAAGATACAAAAGTTCTAGTAAAATTAAAATGAAATCAATTCCTGTGTCACTTATAACAGTATTAGCTCGTTCTGCCATCTCTCTGTTCCAATTAAGTAGCTTTTAATACACAGCAGATTAATCACAACAGTGGCTTACAGTTTCAGTAAACAGGTTGTTTGGGAGGAATTTATCAGGCACAGACAAAATCAATAGCTCCTTTGCTTGCATTTCAAGGTACCGTAGAAATTTGTGGTTGCTAAAGCATGTTTACAAAGTGGTGCCATTTTTGTCCATTTTAGCACAGCTGTCAGTTGTATACGTCGTGTCAAGTGGACATACAGGAGTGGAAGTGGCAAACAAGCTATAAAAATAACTGTTTTGATTTGTTTGATTTTTAAAATGAAAGGAGGCTGATATAACAGAGAACGTGAGAAAGAATTGAGGGGACATATAAAAGGAAGCAGGTTATGAAAAGGCACAGGAATACCAGTTAATCCTTCTATGCTGTGTACCTAAAACTTTGGTTCATTTCCCTTCAGCCACCAACCAAAGAGAGATTATTTGAATAATTTTCTAAGTGACTGCTTGAGAGACTGGAGAAGGAGGCTGGAAAAAAGAAGAGTTGTGTGTCTGGGCAAACTCACAGTGAAAATGTTAGATACACAGAGAAAATGTTAGATAAACTCCGTTTGCAGTGAGTAGTCATCTGAACAATGATAAATACAAATGTATGGTATCATTTTGACATCAGTTTATAGGGGAGGGGGTACTCTTAAGTATCTTTTGATAAATTTCAGAATTAAAAAATAATAGATCTTGGATATATATTTTTCCAAGAGATTGTACCTGAATTTCCTGGCAACCATAACCTGAGTCATCATCTCCCCGTGGTCTCTGATTGCTGGAGTGGTTTCTTACCACTCTCCCTCTTTTTCTGTTTCCCTCTCTGAATGGCTAAAATGGGTAATAATGTATTTTTTCCCCCAAGATAAAATAATTGCTATACTATGTTATTACTTTTCCTTGGACAATGCGCTTGTGCTGTTCGGCATTTTCATGGTATATGATTTGTATGGCGAGCCGTACAAATCTTTTTGATTGGCAGGGATAATCAGTGGGGGTGGTTACGGCTATCAGTTACAAATGATTTGATACCATGAGTTGGAGCAAACAGAGTGAGACTGTTCTGTAGGGTGGTTTCAAAGGAAGTCTGGCAGCCAATGATGTGACAACAAACGTATCTTCATGTTCTTCTAAAACTGGAAGGTGTGACTTAGGCAAGACTAATGTACTAAGGACCAGTACCAGCTGCTTCAGAGAAGGATGTAGATGTTTTAGCATGAATAAAAAGTGAGTTAACCTACAGATGGAAGAATAGTTGTTCTTATCTCTATCAGCTGCTGTATATCAGATTGATTTCTGCCCTTAAGAATGAAGGTTAGCACTTTCATGTAAACAACAGGTCTGTTCTGGGATCCTGCCAGCTTCTTTGAGTATTTTGCCATGTGTCATGCATAGGATCAGTAGATTAGTTCCAGCAGATCCAAGGAAAATTCCTTGTAATATCAAGTACTAGACTGCAGTTCTCTATAGAGGGATCTGTATACATGCATAGAAAACAACAAAAAGCCACTATGCTGATACTTGCATGGTTTAATAGTGGCTGGTGTGGAATGATAAGCTTTGTCATTATAAATGTGTAGTCTTTTTTGTCTTAAAGAGGGGTATGGATGGAGTTGTGTCTCTTGTTCTTTTTCTTCAAACCTAATCTTTGTATGCTGACTTTATATGGAAATCTTTCTGTGAGCCAGATCTAAAATAGGACTTAGCTTGGTGAAGCAGAATGTAGATGTTCTTCAGGAATATAGACCTAAAACATGATCTAGAAAATTCACTCAACAGCCTTTTTAGGAAGTGTCTTGAGGAACTTAAGCATAACAGACCATAATATTCAACTTGAAACTGTCGTAGAGGCTTGTATTTCTGCGTTTTGGCTGCAGCCAGAGCTACCTCAGCACACAGCCCGAGTTCCTGTTTCTCACAGAATCATGGAATGGTAGACGTTGGAAGGGACCCCTGGAGACCATCTAGTCCAACCCCCCTGCTAACGCAGGTTTGCCTAGAGCAAAGTCCATTGTAAACCAGAAGCTAGGCCAGAGTGACGCCAAAATCCCTTAGTGGATTCAGTTGGCAAGCATTGTTTAAACCTGCTTTATGAGCAATGATGACCTTAGATCCCCAAAAAGTATTACTGAATCTGCCTTGTTTTCCAGTACTGGAGAAGTGTCCTTTGTGATTAGAGTATTTGCTCAGGTTTTAGGAGATCCAAGTCCACTGCCCTTTCCACTGTGAGGGCTCAGATCTTGCCTCCCAGAGTCCTTTCTGCGCTGAGGCGAGACTGGATGGGGACATTTACTGTCCTTCCTGCTGGAGCTATGTCATTGTGCTGACAGAAATGTCATGTTTGTGAGGCTGGAGAGGAAGGCCTAATACTTAGGGCCCTCAAATGGGACCAAATACAGATTTCCTTGTCTGTCTTTTTTACTGCTTAATTAAATTTTGTTGCCCACCTTTTAATCTTCTCTCTCTCTTATCCTAAAAGTACACCACCAGTATTTCTGTTTGCAAACTTTCATCCTTCACGTATAGTAGATCCACAAAGAGGACCGTAATACATATCTACGTGGAAATGCCTGATTAGCTTATGGGAGTTTTTTTTATGGGAGTATTTGAATTGGCTGAAGGATTGGTTTATTCATTTTTTCATCAACATTTCTCTGTCATATGTAGTCAATCTTAGAAAGAGAAAGAGGAAAAGTGTTTTTGATGTGTCACTCAGTAGCTGTTTCAACTTTTTCCTCTGCTGTCCCATGCAAGAGTGAATTAGACAAATTTTAAAAAATGCTTGAGTTCCCAATTCTTGCTCTAAGTTGATTTCCTGATAACATTTTCATAGTTATTTTTTATCAATGTTAGCAGCACAGTTTTGCGGCTGAAATAAAACCCCAGGAAATCTTTATTTTCATGTCCCAATTCTTGTCTCCCAAATCACCGCAAGCTCCACATCAGGTGGAGCCCAAGTTTTCAGTACGCATAATTTTGGTTGCCTTTTTTTACCTGTCTCAGTTTCAGAAATGAAGAACTACATCTCCTTTTTACTGTTATTGGAGCAGGGATTATTACCATTTTAGTGTTTGTCTTAAAAGGGGAAGGAGATTTAACATGGCTCACCTTGGACAGTCAAAAGCAGTGCATACTTCTGAAAATGTTATCCTTTAGTTATTTAGTACGTATTTGCAGTCTGGGTGTTATGTGGATATTATGAAGCTTAATTTTTGTATAATATTTTAAGATGCTCAGACAGAAAATGATCTAGGTGGAAACAATTCAAAACAAATTACCATTTCAATGTACTTGTCAAAACATGTTTGAAGTTGAAAATGCTGGAAACATGAATAACTCTATATAAGGGACATCTCTGGGACATTAAAGCAAAATTCTAGTATTTTAAGGATTTCTTTCCTCAAGGGTTTATGCTCATAATATGCTACACAGCTTAAAAAGTTCTGTCCTTCACCCTGTTTAGTTCACCTACCACTTTTGCTGCTTTAAGTTAGCTCATCACCTCCTCTCTTGCGCTGTTTTCCTTGTCTGTTAGTTTGCTTTGTAACTGGATCCAACATGCTATGGAAAAAAATATCCTGGGTAACAAGGGTTAGGAGTTTTTTAAAATGTAGTGGAGGTGCTAGAATCAACTTCAGCCCAAAGCTTCCAGACACTGAACATTTTAGCTTCAAAAGCAGTGACATGTATGGCTGAGAGCAGACAAATGACCTGAGTGTAGAACAGTTCTGGTAGTAATGGTGGAGACTATGTTCAACACGGAATTATTGGGAAAAGCATAAATGTGAACAGAGTTCATAGTATGTTAAACGAAGAAGTTCTGTAAGTAAAGACTGGGCAATTAAAGAAGATTTACCCAAGTGAAGCCAAATACAGTGCAGAGGATAATTAATGTGGTTGAGACAAGTCAATAATAATGGCTTTGAACTTTTACAATAGTGCATTAATGCATGTGTCAGGAGGAGGGATTGCATTTACAGTCAACAACCATTTGTTAGGAATTTTTACCACACAGGTTAATTAAGAACTCATGATAACAGAGTATGAAAATTACCTTACTGAACTAAGGGCAGTGTTTGATACTTAAGTATGCCATTCATTATTTTTCCTGGACCTGAAAAATAAAATTTTGGAGACGTATGTTTTTCTATAACCTGTCTTCATTCTGTTAGTGTCACTTCTGTGGCACAGCTACTCCATTAATGATCTAATTGACTTAGAGAATTAATTAATTATCGCGTGTGTTGCCTGCACGGCTGGATTAAATCAAAAGAACTGCTGAGAAAACTAGCAAAGCGTTCCATACAAGTCACCCCACCAGCAATCCCTGAGTTTGTCCCTAAAGAGGCTGGCTCAGCCCTTTGTAGAGCCTATTGTTGAGTTTGGATAAGCAGACCGTAAAGCCCAGGAGCTGAGAAGGCTGTGGTTGAAATGGACCTCTTCCCTTTCTGGGTGGACCTGTTACTCAGATGCTGTCAGGCAGACTGAGAACTTGGGGATTTGGGCTTGTTTTGTGAGTTTGTGGGGGTTTTACACTCATCAGTGTAAAAGTATAACCCCTCTAGAGGGAGAATACCATCTCATGACCAACCTATGATTTGGGCCATGGGAGGTTCTTCACGTGGGGCTTGCCTCAGATAGACCACAGGAGGTCTTTGTGTCTCCTTTCTTCTTCCAGTGAAATGTATCAACAGTTTCCAGCCTCATCTGTGTTGGTAAGGTGGTGAGCTGTTTGGGAGAAGGATTTCCTTCTGAAGGATTTCCTGAACATGAGGAGGAACTTCTTTACTGTGAGGGTGACAGAGCACTGGCACAGGCTGCCCAGAGAGGCTGTGGAGTCTCCTTCTCTGGAGATATTCAAAACCCGCCTGGATGCATTCCTGTGCAACCTGCTCTAGGCTAACCTGCTTTAGCAGGGGGGTTGGACTAGATGATCTCTAGAGGTCCCTTCCAACCCCTACCATTCTATGATTCTATGATTCTATGATTCCTTCTGTTCCTTTGAAAGTTTCCTAGAACAGCAGGAGGCTGATACTATGTGGAGGTTTTCATAGAATCATAGAATGGTTTTGGGATACTTCTGTAATACAAGCAATGAGGAGTTGCTACTAGCTGTGGTTTAAGAGGGTGTTCCAAAGAGAGTGGTGTTTCTGAGGAGGTGCCTTTCCTAACTCATCTCAAATTCAAGTCCAGAGGTGGACTCAGCGCTTCTTCTTGAATCTAGCTATTCCTACACTGCCTATCACTTTATTACACAGCGTGTGGATTCTCACGAGGGAGTCAAGTCCTTCTGTTATAAAAACCAGAGCTTTTCAACAGGGCTAACATCTTTTAATAGGACAGGTACTGGACTTGTGGTATATCCTACCACAGAATTCATAATTAGTAAGTTGTTACCAATGTTATTTGTGATGTTTTACAAATAAGAGGTTTCTAAAACAAAAAAATGATACATCCACACCTTTCTGTTTATTGAATATCAGATACTCTGATTGTCTTTTTTTAAGTGCAGAAAGTACTGGATGGGGAGAACGTTTTAAAAAATGTTGACTGTCAGCTCAATTAAGTTTATTTTGGTAATGACATTAAAAATGTTCCTAATAGATACTTTAAGTAAGAAATAGAAGTGTATTACAAGAAAAAGTCTAGTATTTACTTTTAAAAAAATATAATGCTATGTCTTAAAGGATTTTAAATTTCCATAAAATGATTAATTGAACTTTGAAACAATTGGGGTTTAAATTGTCAACTTCTATTCACACAGGATTTTTTCAATACCTTAGCAAAACTTATATCTCTAATTTTTAATTTTATACCAGCACCTAAGGAGGAAAGATGGCCAGCAGCTTTATTTGACAGCTAGCACTAGTATAGGAGTTCAACTTAAAAGGACATTGTTCATAATCATCATCATAAAAAATTTTACAAGCATACTTTTGAAGTTCACTTATGAATTCGGTTTGACTGTGTTAATGACTTACACTGATTTTTTGAGCTTGAGCTTTATAAGTGCAAATACTTATGGAAGGTGTATTTTAAGCCCGAGTGCTAGAATATTAATCAAAACCTTAATTACATATTCAGTAGTAATATTCACAATTCATACGGGTCTTACTTAATTTCATTACTCATCCAATCAAGGATCAGAAGCAATGACATATGATTTAAATAGCAAATTGTTTTGGGTATTTCTAATTAGTAGACACAAAGGATTGGTTATTAAAGAAATTAACTTCGGTACCTTGAAAACTGAAGAATAACCTTGAAATAAGAATAAACTCAACATTCAAATCCGTTCATAGAAAATTTACAGAAAGATTTGATCCATATCTAGTGCACATAAACTATTTGCAAATAAATAAACAATAGAAATATGTCTTCTAATGGCATGCCATAAATAATTCTTTGGAGAATTCTTCATGAATAGCGACTTTAATCGTTGTGGGTAAGGAGAAAGGAAGTCAGAAGGATTATTTACATTCATTTCAAGTAATTGTTTTGGATTCAAGTATAGCAGCTGTCACCCAGGAGTGCACTTCATTGTGAGAATAACTCTTTGACCAAATGAATTCTCATTTGGTCATAACGCAGAATGTGTCACAGTGGATTTATCTTGTTATGTGGGTGTCTGCCACTGCGTCATCTGTGTTTTCACTTCCTCATCCTCAAAAACCTGTAAAGACTTCTGTTGAGGGGGCAGGGGTTTGAAAAATCTGTCTGAGAACTTGAAGGGCCAGTGGGAAAATTGGATCCTTCTCCCTGTTCCTACTGTCACTTCATGCTCAGTTAAGTGTCCTTCATCTCCGCTATGACTCAAAGCTCTTTCATTCTGTGATGTACCACTCTTGATGCCAGAGGAAGGCTGCTCTGCGGCTCCCTTGAAGCTGCATTTCTATGAGCAGTATTGGATTCTAGAGGCAAGGAAGCACAAAGCCATGGGAATAGTCTAGGACTCCTATTGATTGCCATCACTGAATGTGTATGTAGCTGTGATTTGTTGCAAGCAATTTCCTGACACAGGCTGTCCCACATCTTATTATTTTTTAGGTGAACATCATTTTAGCGTATAGACTTCACAAAGAGAAGAAATGCATGAAGGAGTCAGGTAACATCTGGAAGCCGTCAGTCATGGAAGTATCTTTTTTAATTTCCTTTTTCTCTTGGCAACTATTTTTATCATATTCAAGCATTAGCTCTGAGAGAGAAATAATGTTCACTTCAAAAGCCACTTCCTCCTCAATAAATAATTTAGAGCCATAGACTGTTCATGAGGAAATATCAACACACCAGTAGTAATTTAATATACTGAGCAGTCGCACTCACTTTAGCCTACATATGATCTAAATAGAATATGACAGTTTAGAGTCTCCATTTGCCCCATGGAATGTTGGGATCAAACTTGGCAAGTGATTGCAGTGTTCCCATATCTTCTGAAGAAGTGAATGAATGAAAGTTGCATAATTCAGAGAGGATTTCTTAATTACATGCTAAATCAGAGTTTGCCTGCTTGTGTTCTGAATCCAAATTGATGCCCAGGACCAGCTCTAGAGCATGTGAATATTTTCTCTGTCCTTCGTTAACCAGCATCTCAGTCGTGTCTCTTTTTTTTAACTTGTTGAACTATTATTTTGAAGCACAGTTTCAGTATATTAGTTACTTTTGCTTTATCCTGTGGGTGAAAGGCTGTGCCTACCCTTCCTGAGCTGTCCGAGCCATGGGATCCATCTGCTGAGGACAGCCTGCTTTCTGGAACTTTTATCTCCTTTGCTTTTTAAAATAAAGTCTCATTTATTTATTCTTTTTTCTTTCTTTGCCACTAGTAGGCCAACACCCTACACCACAGAGCGTTAGCTACTGATTGTGCTGGGAAGGTTTGTGTTTCTTTCTGTCTATGGCTAAAAATAGGCAAATTCCTTCTCACTGGCCCTATTGGCAGGAGAACGCAGAGCTGAGAGTGCATCAATGGCATAGGTACTCTGCAGGTACTGCAAACCTGTCATACCTGAACTCAGGTTAGGACTTCTCTTTCACTACATCACTTTTTGTGGAGTGGCTCAGCTGTGTGCAGGCCGGTCTGTGCTTCGTGCATCACAAATATGGCTTAAACTTTATTCTGTTTTGGCTCTACACAAACAAAATTAGTCTAAACATTGAATGAGAATGAGCACTCCCATGAATTGATTATGGCTGTAATCCATTAAACCGTAGCAACTTACCTCTGGTTTGCATCCACGGAAGTGGCTTTGCATTGAAAGCAAAGGATGCCTACACTTAAGAGATGTTAAGTCCAATGTGTAACTGTATGCATTTGTCCTTTGCACCCTCTAGGGTCTGTGTCTTCTAGCAAGCCTATTGTTAGGAAGCCTTCCAACCATAACAGCCTTTATACCAAAGATATCTAAAGAAATGATACATAGGGACATGTTGTTGTCTTGGTGATAAGATGCAGCCCAGGGCTGTATTTCTCCAGGAAAAGAGCAGATTGAGATTGAGGAGTAACATGTTATTCTGTGTTCTTGGGAAGGAAATAATTGCCCTCCCTGCTTCTGTAGCATTCTCCAATTCATCTGGCTGATAAGGGGAAAAGATAGCCAGGGCTTCTCTGACAACCTGTTTGCCTACAGAGAAGGCTGTAGCTGAGTAATTCTTTCTCCAAAGTCACAGTATAATCTGAAAAGATCTAGGAAGTGTTCGGGGGGAGGCATCCCCTCTTCGTATAAATCCATGCTTACTTGAGGAAATGTAATGGCACAAGATTTGGCTCGTTACAGTGAATGTAATGCTGGCCTTGTTATTTAACGTCCTGGTTAACCTGGCCTTTCACAGGACTACACCAGAGATTCTCATTTTGGGAACAGTCTGCTGATCATATGGCATGCATGTAAAAGCAAAGAACATTAGGTCAGTCGAAGATGCGTTTCTGCTTTGATTTAAAATGTCTTTAAGATCTTTGGAAATTTCCTTTATGTTCCTGTGGGGTAAGAGAGCGGACGCATGACGGAGCAATGGTGATCACCGCATAACTCATAACGCTACAAGAGATGTGTTTTGAAGCACCAGCCATTACTATGCAGCTGGATGAAAGAGATGTCTAAAGAGGCATTCTTCTTGACTAACTGCGAAATGACTGAAGTCGGTGCTGACACATCTGGAAGAAGGACTTTGAGAAATGAGAGGAGAGACTCTTATGTCCTGTATACCTTATGTATGTATATAGGTATAAAATTAGTGCAAGAGGAGTAAAATGGGGAAAATGAGGATAGAACAGTGGATATAGAAATGTTAGTAGTAATTTGGTTAGCAAAGAAAACTCTAACCTGCTTAGAACGTAAAGTGTCGATGACACATTGCTGCTAGAATTGTGCTTGATCTGCTCAGTGGCTCAGCATTGTGCCTAAGGAAAAGCTGAAACATGGACACAGACCTGCCAAAAACCTGTGCCGGAAAAGGGAAGAAGTAGGAGCCTCTGTGCAGAACCTGAATCGGGTGAATGGACTGGAAATATGGGGCTTGAATGTTGCATGGTACTGAGGAAAGAGAACTCAAACTAGAGACCTGCTGATATACTACTGTGTGTTAATGATGTAAGAACTTGAAGGAGTGCGTTATGTGTGTTATGTGTGTTAAAAAAAAAAAAAAATTAAAGGTCTGCAAAGGTGGTTTCCTTAGGCTAGCAGTGGGCTTCTGTAATGGATCGCTGGAGTCCTGTTGTGAGAAGGGAAGGGGAGACATTTCAGAAATCTGTGGAAATGTTACCATCATGAGGGATTTTAGCTACTTAAATGGATATTGGAGAACACAGCTATTAGTAATCATCATAGATGTTTTCATGTGATAGCTGACGGTCTTCATCAAGTAGCTAATGTGTCAGTAAGATGTGTTACAGTGTTCTGGTTTTTATGGGGATGTTTTGGAATTTTTAGAATTTCTCAGTAAGCAATGAGGACATTATGGAAGGCTGATAACACCAAATAACCTCCAACAGAGTGGTCGCAGAAATCTTCCTTTTATGTTTCTTGAGGAAATAAAAGTTGCTAAGTGGGTTTTTTTGTTTGTTTTGGGTTTTTTTCCCAAAAAGAACAAAATTTCACAACTGAGGGAAATGGCTGGTAGGAGAAACTTGCAGATATAAATATATAAAGAAAGTCTAAATTTCTTTGAAATTAATGATGCTAACACCACCAGGAATCTGAACTCGAGAAAAAAATCATAGCGCGTGGCTCTGAAATAAAGTGTATGTATGCAACACCATTAGGAATGTGCAAGAGACACCTTCCCCCCCTTGCACTCTTTCCTTCTCAGTTGTCTGATCAGCACGAAGTCTGAGAGATCAAGAGGTTTGGAGATAAAGTGAGAATTTCCAAAGCCAATCTGAGCTGGGCTTTACAGATGAAATAACAAATAGCAAACCACTCTTCAGCTATGTAATAGGGACAGAAATAGGAAGAAAGAGGGCTGCTGTCTCATGAGGGTGGATATTAAAGATAATCTAGATATGGCTCCGTGCTTTCCCTCAGTTTTCAGTAAAGATGATTATGTTAGCATGGTGGCAAGGGGAAGGCAGATAATGTACATGACGGTATTGAAATAGAAACAACCACAGCTGCAGTGAAATCAACAGTACACAAGTTTATCTCTGTAAAATCAAAGGGAATTAATAATTTCCATTCCAGAATACTGAAAGAACTGGTGAATTACCTCTACGTTTTGAATTTGTTAAGATAGAGATAGTACCATAGGACTGGAGAACAGTTGCGTGTTTAGGAAGCTGAGAAATAAAATTATTCAGCAACTAAAGATCTAAGAGTAAGCGAAGCTTTAAGTGTCGTTTCCTTTAAAAACTTTTCTAAAGGTGTACAGTTAAAGGGAGGAATGGAGTAAAATGTAACAGGATTTACTGAAGATTAGTACTGCCAGACTGACCTGGGAACTTTCTCAGTACTGTATTTAATTTTATAGCTGAAGGCAATGTGGTGAGCGTACTCTGTCTGGCAGGGAAAAACTTTCAATGCACCCTGGAAGTTTTCAGCCGAGCTGGACAAGAAGGGGATTAGCAAGGGGCTGTAGAGTAGGCAAGGAACTTACTCGCTAGCAAGTGTGTTTACGTACAACCCACACAGGTGAATTACCAGAGGGCACTGTGTGGCCACAGCCACGGCTTCACTGAGTGACCCAAAGCTCATGGTGCTCCGAGTGAGAGCTTACATTCCTCTTAACCTCTTCCCTCTCCTCCTCCCATCCAGAAAACTTATGTTTAAATCACCGCATTGATATTTTGCCAGAATTTCCAACCTACAGCTCCTTTTGTTTTCACAATTCGGAATTTTATATCAGATAGAAGTTTGCATTTCACAGCCTGGTCTGAGCATATTGGGATTTTGTTTATTCTCCAGGCATGATCTGAACAGATAAAAAAAATTGCTGGTAGGAATACGGTCAAAACAAATTGAGGCTTTCTACATTTTGATTTTGCTCCGCAGAGATGTATTGTCACATGCTATGAAATCAAAGGGTTTAAAAACTTCAGAGTCAATGATTTAAGCTTCCATTAAATACCTTCTCAAATAGGATTCAAGCTCGTATATCTGTGGCATACCTCGAGACCACAGGTAAATTAGAGGTCTTCGTATGTTGCAGCATGCCAGAAACTTTTGCTTAAACTTTGCTATGATAATATATATGAGGGACCAAGATTTTTCAAACGGTACAGTCCTCCGTTTAGATGCATAATCTTGGTGAGGGTTTACTGGCGGCTCAGCAGCCGCAAGCATTCGGGTGTTTAGTTAGGTGTCTGCAAAGTGACAGAGGAAGCTAACTGTTATAGCTGAAGATTGTGATTAACTTTGGATCATTTAGATTCAAAGTGTAGAGATAAGCTACTCCAAACAAAAGCTAGCCTGGGTGCTTTACGTGACCACGTGCTTTGTACTTTGTAAGACTGCCTGCTTGGGGTTTTTAGGGTAACAGTAAAAGGACTTACCAGTTCCTGCAAATTGAGGCGGCAGTGGGCTTTGTGTGTGTAGTAGTTTGTAGTATTCTTGAATCAAAATGTAAAAAAACCCCATCATGTTACTGTGGAAATGGCTTTCTTTTAGTTTTTATACTTTGAAACATTTTCACCTGCTGCTGCAGAATGAGTACAACAGCCAGAGAATGAGACTAATTGAAAAACAGAATGGTATTGCTTCAATGAGCCAGATTATATATTCCTTGTCCAAAATTGTAATGACACGGTGTATGTCAAGTAGCGTTGGAGAGCTTTCTTTAGGCTGTGTTCAGTAGTGTTTGTTGGTTCGTTCCTACCAGAGTTTTTCTAACCTCAGGCGTGGAGGTGTCACTTTTCCCTGGTGTTACATAAATCTAGGTGCTTCACAAATTGAGTTAGTTTAAAGAAAAAAAGTTCGATGTTTTGAACGGAGTCTGGAATGTATTCCCTCTCGTGCAGACTACCACAGCCCTAACTGCTTAAGCAGTACTTACCTTAGTGTTAAACCAGTTTAAAGTACTCAGAGTAACTGAGCACGTTACCCTGCATGCCGGTCCGCAGGCAGAGGCTCCCCCGCCT
Source organism: Steatornis caripensis (assembly GCA_013398225.1). Classification (NCBI taxonomy): domain Eukaryota; kingdom Metazoa; phylum Chordata; class Aves; order Caprimulgiformes; family Steatornithidae; genus Steatornis; species Steatornis caripensis. The sequence goes on from VZSC01010590.1 coordinate 94,166, forward strand.
CAGGACCCACCAGAAATCCTCACAGGCTTAATAATGCATCTGACTCCTTTAATCAGCCTATTGGCTCCAGTTCGGCAATTCACAAAGTAAGTAGCATCTTACTCATCCTGGTGGGGAAAAAAAAAACCCACAACCAAGACAGAATCAGGCCATTAGGTTGTATTGTAAGTTTGCTAATGATAGCTGCAAAAGGGACTACTCAATCACTGTGAGCGGCAGCATTTTTTTTTTCCCCAAAGAGTTGGGATTTTTGTATGGTGAGTGTAGTACTTCAGCAGCCCTCACAGTGAGGAAACGTACACAGAGCTCTAGTCCTGCAAGCACTGCACCACACCACTGTTATGCACGTATACAAGCAGCTGAAGAATCAGGGCCAGAGCTTACTGAGCTCAAATAAATGCAGTCACATGAGTGAGCCAGAGAAATAAATGATTACATAAATCAGATATTAAATGTGTGTAATATGGAAAAATCATCTTGGACTTACATTACTGCCTTTTTTTTTTTTTATTTAAAAAGGTAACTACCATTCATTCAGATACAACAAAGTATTGTTGGGCCAAAAGATAGTTCAATTTCAGCTGTAGATTTGGACTCATGAGTAGACATGAGGCACCTTGGATAGCAGATTAGTTTGCTCCGCTAAAGCATCCAGAGCTGTATGTTCTGCTGATATTCTGTATTTGCATACTTCTTGATCTTAAAACTAACTTGAAATTTTTTAGAAGTCAGCAAAAATTGTTCTGGTTGTGCTTTATGCTAGTGAAATTTTTGCTGAAAACCAGGACACATTTCAATAGTGAGATTAGCTAGACTGTGAAATATTACCCCTCAGGGAAGTTGTAAGAGACCAGTTGCACGGATCATTTAAATGCAATTAGAAAAAGCAGCAGAGGATGGAGCCAGGCAATTTTCCCCTCCCCCCTTTGCTTCCTCCCCAAATAAGTTTGAAAAATGTCATTTGGGGAAATAATAATAGATTCAGGTTGTATTTAGCAAGTTGTTTTGGCTGAAAAGAAGCAAATTTGAAGATAGTTTATTCCAGTAATTTTGTGAAAATGCCTGCATGTTTGGGAGAGAAGTTTCATGCTGAAAATGTGACTTGTCACTTTGAAATTTGGTGCTTTCATTTATGAATTGGCTCATACTTGTTCCAGGTTGATGCAAAAATATGTAATTACATTCTTCTTTTCCTGCTTCTGTCTTTGCCCAAGATCAGATTTTAATTGAGCTAAACTTTTTTTTTTCTTCGCATTCAACTGAAGAATCTATTATTTTCACAGCTCTAGAAAATATAATGAGAAGTCAGTTTGAGGCTGATAGAAGGACAGACTTCATGTCTTTTTCTGTGAGATCTCTTTCATTTAGAGTCCATGATTTACAGGTTGAGTTGCTGCCTCAGTTTAAGTGATGCCTTTAGTAGCTTTCGAGTTTGATTTTTCTGAAAGTCTGGTGATGTGCATCAATGACTTCAGTTTCAGTATGAGGTATACTTTCTCAGCCCTTCTCAAAATTAGGGTTTAAGTAGCTCAAATTTGGTGCTTAAAGCTGAAGCAGTTCTCAAAAGAAGTAAAGATTAAGAGGATCTTTACTGGTTCATAAATCTCATATTGCTCTTCTGAACAAGGGTGAATTTTACCCACTGAGCCCTGGAAAGTTGCCTCCTATGTAACTTTCACTGTATGCATGTCAAAGTTTCTGACAGATGGGGAAGAATCGAAACCAGTGAGGCTTTGTAAAAATAAAGAGTTTTGAGACTACTTGGATTAACACTGGCAATATTTAGGAATCTATAGTAAAGCAACAGATTTGTAATTCAATATACATAACTTCATTAATCATATTTCCTTCTTAAATAGTGATAAAAAATAATATGTGCTTAGAAATTAAAGTTGTCTACAAAAGCTTGGTTTTGCCTAGGTACTTCAGAAAGGTGGTGCTTTTCCCCCTCTGTTGCTGTCTGTTGTTAATTAGGGAAGTGGAGATGGATGTGTAGAATTAGGTTGCACATAATCTCATCTGAATATTTAATCATAAATGATTAAGATGAAGATTTATAACACAGATTTTGACATTCTGGCTGATATAGCAAGGTTAATAGAGCTATATTCTCCCCAGTTATGGATTGTCTGGGAAAGCATGAAAGACAATAGTGTCTACAGACATTAGAGGGCAATAAGTTCTCCCAGAATGTTCTTTCACTTGTTTATTTTTAGAAAAACTTGTACTGATAGTCTGATATGACATTAAAAGTTCCGTGAGAGAAAATTTGATAGAAGAAACAAAATTGAAAGGCAAATTAATTTCCAATAAAATATACAGCAGTGGATAAAAGCAGATCTCCTTTATCTGATAAACCTGAGATGGTATTTGATGGAAATAAACAGTTAATGTGATACGGTATGACCAAGGTCAGAAATTGTCCTATACTTTCCAGTTGTACCTTTTCAAATTAGAGAGTACTAAGTTGTGTTATACCCACTCTATAGAGTACAAGACCATTGATATCACCAGAATCACATGAGTTGGATAGGGTTACATGCATTAGCTGTACAAATAGCTGGAAAGTTATTAGGAAGTACAGTAGTACTACAATTAGTACATTATTCATACAATGTATTATCTCATAATCTCCCAAACAGGAAAGAATGATTGATTAGTTGTAACGCTGCCCTGGAGGACCTGAACTATCATTACATAATTCTTAGTTTGCTGGAGGAAGAACTGAGATAATGAAAAAATGCCCTCCCCTCCATGCCTCCAGAAAAAAAAAAAAAAGGCACGTATGATGGAAATTGAGCATCTACACTCAAAATTCTATCTGAAATTCAGTTCAGCCACTGTCTCAGCCTTGAAATGTTCAAACTCTGTGGGCATCATATTTTAGACTATGGAATCATGTAGGTGAAAAAAAGACTGCTTCTCATGTGTAGAATCACCTCAGCATCAATATAGCTGGTGAAGTTGTTGTCTGTATCAACCCCAGCTCTGCCTGGGACCTAAACCTTAAGAAGAGTTCCACAGATCTGTTGTGAGGATGCACCGAGACAGTCTCCAAGGTTGCCAATGAATACTTCTGGGATCAAAAATCCCTGAAATTATTAGCTCGGGTGTTGTGCTGTTGTCAGGTCCTGTGCTAGCATGCCCACACGGTGCCGCGTGGCTTTGTACCTGCTACTGATCCCCCTGTGATTGTCTCTTTTCTCTCTGTTCATAGTAGGGCTTGGGATAGGGGACTCACTAGTACTCAGCATTGGCCAAAGTGTATTGCCACTCAAGTCAATGAAAATTTTTACCAGGGCCTTTAAAAAGAGAGTTAGGAGATGGACATTTAAAAAAAAAATCTGCGGTATGGGAATTCAGAAAGACTGAATTTATCCTAGGAAACCTAATCTTGCATTCAGCTTAAAAGAAGGAGTCTCCCCCAGGAGGGGTGCTGACAGCAGAAAGCTGGTTATAGCTGCTTGGTGCTTTGAATTTCGGCCCTGGAAGAGCCCGTATCCTCTCTTGCCCGTAGGAGGAGCCAGAGCCAGGGAAGAAGTCAGCCGCTGTAAGTATCTCCCCAAGTGGCTTTCCCTCCTGTCCTCCTTACTTTTATCTCTTTAGCCCTGGGCTGTTGTTGCTGCCCCTTTCTTGCATCCTCTGATATTCCCCCTGCCTACCTCTGTCGTTGGTGTTCACTGCTACCTGATTTCAGGTGGGAGTGCTACCTTTCCTGTTCACAAATCCTCCCTTATAACATTGACCCACCTCAGGTGGTCATATCTGCCTATGAAATTTATCACATAATTTGTGTCGAGGACAGAAGGATAACTGTTCTGCACAACAGGTAGCTGTCCTCTTTCATTTTGTAGGAGATGGAGAGATTTTTTTTTACAACTTCCCGTGGTAAATGAGATATTTAAGCCTTTTTGCAAAAGCCATTGTTCTCTTTCTGCAAAGTCAAAAGAATTGACCTATCTCATTAGTCTGTTAAACAGTACAAAGATAAATGCTTTATATATGAGTGGATACAGATGATGATACCAATTAATTGCTAGGCTCTGTAAATACAAACAACAGTATCTATGAAGGGCTTTTCCTGCTAGAATTTCTCATGCTTTTTTTTTTTTTTTTAAATTTCGTAGACAATAATATTGTTTTAAATAGATGAATACTGATACTGGATGGTCATGGATGAAAACCATCAATCTACAGTAAGACGTGGATATTGTCTGTGCTTTGTTGAGTAAAAACGTATTTAACTCCTGTTTGCGTTTCTTTCTTAAACAGTTGGAGTTTTTGATGGAATAGGGTTTGTAATGACTTTGTAAACAAGGTGTGAGATGATTGAATTCTCATAGGCAAGTGGTGAATTGTGATCGCTGTGTCTTCCTGGCTGCAAATTAATTATGAAGCTAATCTATACTACAATGTTTGAGGTTTCTTTCTGTATTGTTGTTCAGCTGGCTATTTATTTACTAGTGCAAAATGAAGCATGATACACAAACATCCTGCTATTTTTTACTCAGGTACACTTAAGTGTATGTAAGGCAGAAAAATGTCAGCTCCCACTTCATTTGAAATTCAGCTCTTCTCAGCAAATTTTTTTCCCTTATGTATTTGTTTCATTTACCTTCTGAGTCTTGTCTTAGAATATGTTTCTGCGGGTAATTACACTAAGTACCCCCATTGGAAAGCCTGCTCAGCAGGGCTGGACCTTTTAACCTGTAAACTTTCTCAGGCAGAGACCATAACTGAAGTGCTTATAAAATTTGTGTCTTGTCAATGATGGCTAATAGGCCTGGAATTGGAAAATAATAGCAGTAGCTAATGAGGAGATTTTCAGGAAATTAATAGAATCAAGTACGCCAACTTAGCCCTGATGGGAGAGATGCCTGCATTTTTAGTCAGAGCGTCTTTTTGCATGGGAATTAAGTGAGATCTGGTGAAGGGAGCATATCCTAACGATTGGCTGCTTTTCCTAGCTGTGTCAGCACGACTAAGAAAAGATATTTCCCCTTCCTACAAGCCTTCTTCCCTTTTATCCTGAAGCCATCGGGCCTACAACAGCACTACCAAATTACAGACTGAGAGAGATTTGTGATGGATGCTTGGGACTAAGTTAACAGCAATGAACTGACAGTGACCTGTAAGATAACACAGGGTTGAAGGCACTGAAGGTAGGCAGAGGTGAATGGTAAATGTGTTAAGATATGACCCGTGTAGCAGTCCTCCCTGTGCAATTCCTGAAGGAGAGGTGTGGTAAATCCAGATGACAGATACACCTTTTTGTGTGCACACTACTTCATTCATAAGGAAAAAGTAACCCCTTTTTTTTTTTTTTTTTTGTGAGTTCGCAAAACTGCAGGCAAGTGACAGCGTCGGTAAAAAAAACAAATGAATTGTTCATCTGTGTTGCCAATGTTAGAAGAGCAGATGTGATAGATTTTCCTAAAAGAACTTTTCCTTCATATGCTGAAGTCAGGAAGAGCATAATTATAAGATAACTAAGAATAAGAACCAGTTGTCTTTACTGACAGTTATCAGTAAATATCAGTACAGCAAAAAAATATTTGACCACAACATGTACTTCTAAAATTGCTAACTGCTAAATTTACTTAGATTGGTCATGGCAGTGTTGGTCTTTTTGCTGCTAAGTGACACTGATGATTACATTTCCATTTTGAAGCAATTTTTATTGCAGTACTTAGAAAATGTGAAAAAATCTTTACTGGTACTGTTTGCAGGAAAATTAATTGTTTTCAAAGCCACTCTTCTAAACGGAATAGAATTTCCTAATAGCTTTTGATTAAGATAGTCTTTTTTTAATTTCTACATCCTTTAAATATCTTCTGCCAGAGCTTTATTGCATTACTTCAACTTTACTGCTGTCAGTGCAAAATCTCTCTTTCAGGGACACTTGAATTCTGCCAATAGGCAATACCCCTTCTGTCCTAGACAGCAATGTAAATAATATTTTTTTTTAAGGGATAATTCCATCCAGAAAAAATCCCGACAACAAAGTTTTGCAGAAAGGCGGTTTTCTAGCATCTTTTTCATAAGCATATGTGTATATATTCCTGCGACACACACAGACCTTCACTCCTGCATACTATTTGACATAAGAGATGGCATACGCATAAGGATTTGTGCATAGACCTACACATGATAATATTAGCCATGTCCAGATCCATCTTTTTCCACTGTTTCTGCAGGCACCTTTCTGGTGCTTCTCAACGACTCAGTTTCAGGCACTGTTACAAATGCCATCCCTTTATACCTGGGCCAATTCATTACTGGTATAAATTTTGAACTAGCGATAACTTGAGGCCTAGCAGTTGTTTCCCAGCAGTAATGGCTAAGAAGGCAAGAATTGCTTAATAACTCTATGTCATTTCAGTTGATGAAATGGAAATTGAGAAGTCTCAGTGTGAACCTTCTTAATCCTGTCCAATGTATATAACGAGGGATAGTATGCATGTTTATAGTCCCAGCACGGTGTGAGCCATGGCTCTTGGGACCGTCAAGCTGAGCAACATCTCCCATAGATACCTTAGTCTTTCCTCCGGCCCTTTGGTATGAATACTCACTGGGGCCTGCCTTAAATGAGAAATAAACTCTTTGGAAGATTGCCTCTGCTGCTGTCTTACTGGAGAGCTCTCCAGGACCTACATAGAATCATAGAATCATAGAATGGTAGGGGTTGGAAGGGACCTCTAGAGATCATCTAGTCCAACCCCCCTGCTAAAGCAGGTTAGTCTAGAGCAGGTTGCACAGGAATGCATCCAGGCGGGTTTTGAACATGCTCATGAGGCTCTGAATACCTCCTTCAAGAAAACTTTTCAGACCATTTGCTTTCAGTCGATGGGATCGTTTGTTTCCGACTGTAATGGCGTCACAGTGTTGCTATTGTTGAGCTGTGCTTTGCAGGACCTTTGTGGAAGCAGGCGGGGAGCCTGAACCCCCAAGTGTATAGTGAAAAATGACTGGATAAAAACATGTCAAATGAAGTAAACAGTCAAGAGTGGGGGGCGACGAAAAATTAGTTACATCTTATCTAGCTCTGTTAAAAATAAATAAATTAACAAATAAATTGATTTCACCTGAATTTAATTCCAGTTTTTAAATACAGTATTTCAATGAAAATGTTTATCAAATGACTGCTTTTTTTGTTTTAACTCATCAAGCTTAACACTTGAGAAATGACAGAAAGAAATCAAATGAGGATAGCTTTCTATCTATTGTATATCTATTTCTATCTATTGTATCACTGGCCCATGATTTGTTTTTTAAATGAAAAATTCTCATATTCTGAAAATTTTGGCCCAAGTCCAGCATCAGAGCTATTGTGTACTGGAACTCTCCAAAAAGGTAATCCAAATTAAACAGAAGTGTGAATCCACAGTGGATTAATTAAATTACATTAGACTCTCATGTGGATACCCTGAATCAGAATTAAAAGTGTCTTGATTCAATTTAACTTAATTTCCAGAGCAAATTAGTTAATTAAGTGTGCTGTAATTTTGAATGAAAGTGTCTACACAGTGGTTTAATATGTTTTGACTAATCCACTTCAAAAATGAATTCAGATTAACATTCTTGAGTGACCCTTGTTCTGGCAAACCCTCAGTAACTTGATAAAAAGTTGAAATGAGAATACTGCAAGGGTAGTGCTCAAAAAAGAAGACAGTAATTGTGACTAGTAGCTCAGACTTGATTTTTGTCTTGGAATTTTGCACAATCAAGAAGCAGCTTTATTTCTTGGGTTAGAAATTGTGCTGCGTGAATAAAATTTGTTCCATCAAAGAAAGGGAAAATAGTCATGCAGCCTCAAAAATGAATTGTACATGGTGGTGCATTTGGTATTGCCACAGGAGATTGCTATATGTGATACATTTTTGAGCATCAGAGCAGGGAGATCCCAAGCATTTGTGTTATTACAAGAACAGAATAACAGCATTTCTCCGATGGTGAGGAGGAGAGAGAAGTCCAGATAACATTCTTTATTTGGGAAAAAATCATGGACTCCCATGGACCTATTCCCTGGAAGGGATTCATTGGAATGAGGATGGGAAGGGGAGAGTGCTGCCCTCATATACGGAAAAAGCAAATTAATCAGTATCTTCACATGAGCAAATAATGTGAGTTAAGAATGGTTACAGTACTGGCAGCTGGGATGGAGAAGAGAAGGTGAATGTCGCTTGTTATTTGCGCAGCGATGGGGAGGGGAATGGAGAGGAACAGGAAAGTGAAGAAGCACAGGTATTTCTTTCGATGGTGAGGATTCCTGTGTAAAAACTGTGGGCACTGTCCCACCTTAGCCTGGGCCACAGGTCTCCTGAATGAGCTATGAAGCATTAGCTGGACCTGGCAGGGCCAAAACTGGGGTGAAAGACATGAAGAGTGACAAACCTAACCCGTGCCTATAAGGGGTTCCCTGAGCCACCATATCAATCTGTCCTATGTTTCCTGGCACCGCTGTGACATTTTGGACTTGTTGACCCTGTGTCATCTAAAGGCATGGAGAGAGAGATGTTTCCTCTTCCTTCAGTTGATTATAAAGAACATCTTGCAGAAGTAGTGCTTCCCCCATTGACCCAGTGACTAACATTTATCTTGGTCAACTTTTTTCCTTGATTGATATTTTATTATAATTTTTGTGGTAAGTAATCTGTGGACTCTTTAAGACTTCAGGACTCAGTTCTTTGTAATGGTAGTGGGATATAAAAAAGGTATAGAACTGAAACAATATCAATTGCACGCTTTAATTGTACTTTGAATATTTGTCCTTATATTTATCCACTTTTGTTATACTGTGTCCATTGCAAGAGCCTTTAAGACCAAATATCAGCCTTCAAGCACTTACAGAAATTACAGCAGCTACTGCTAGTGAAATGAAGAAACAGGTGCATAAGAAAATGAGATTTTAAATGCCTGCTTTAATTTTACTGCAAGAACAAGCTCTGGAAACAAAGCCCTGATTGGAGAAGTGCAGAGAATCAAAAACAAGTTGCATGAGTGTCTTCACTACGTCTTTTAATTATGAGGAAATTTTGCCACGTTTTCATTCTGTGTTATTATCAGAGCACAATTTTCATGCCTTTCATATTCTAAAAACTCCAGAATGACACACACATTTATTTCTAGTTTTAAATTGTGCTGCTAAAGCACATTCTGTTTGGCATGACGTCCTTTCAGTTTAATTCTCTCCAAAATTCCGTTTCATCTTTTCAGAATATAAATGGTATACCATTGACCCTTCAACTTCCTGCTATTCCCGCCTGTCTTCAGTACTCAGATGACTAAGTTGGGAACGTGTTCAAGTGGTGGCATCTGGCTCTTTGGGGAGCTCTGTGAGCAATTATGTTGGCAGCTTTACAGATGGCTCTTCATGCATTGTGGGGTGAATCTGAGCTTTTATCTTTTAGATATCTGTGATTTGGAAGAACTTGCTTGCTGGTAAATAACTGTACTCTTCCCTTCTTGAGCACCCGTTCAAGGCTAAACTAAATGCTGCTTCGTTTAAAGCTTGTTGCTTTATGAACCAGATGCAAATTAAAACCATACAGGTGGTCATCTACAAAGCTGGTTTTAGAGGCTTGGATACATGAATAGCATCCTCTGCTGTTTGTCTTCCAGATCACAGACATTGTCTTGTTAGCCAAGTATTTTCCAACTGGAAATTTAAATGCTAGTCCTTGAAAGGGAAACTGTTAACTCTTTAAAGAGAGTATTTCCTCGGTTTATAGCCCCCTTCAAAGACTAGTTGATTCAGATCTGTCTGGAGAATCTTAAAATCTGGATGCTTTAGGGTGTTTTCTTATTTTAATATGTGTATCTCTTAGATATATTTAGAATAATCAGAAGGCAGTCTTCTCAAAAGGTTGTAATCTTCTCATAAAACAGTCAAGTAATACTAAACTAGAATGTGGAGACAGGCTGGAGATCAGAAAACACTGATGGGTGCAAGAAGGTGAGAGCTTCTAGACTACATCTTTGGGTTTTTTGACCTAAGATAAATGAAAGTGTGAAGACCAAAGAATTAATTTTTATTTTCAGAGCACATCTGACTTGATCTCAACCAATTTACTTAATTTCTTTTGGGAACATGGAGGCATGTGTAGATAGGTGTGAATAAGTCTTGAAAATTTGTCAGTATTCATAACAGAATTAGCTTGAGCATCTAAAAGACATCAAAGTCCAAAATGAGATGTCTTTAAGTGAAGATGTCTCATTTTGTGCCCTTCCTTACCTGAATCCAGAGGACAGCAGATTCATATGTGAAAATGGCGTGACTGTACCTAAGACGGTACACTCAGGGATTTGTATGTACAATCTATGTACAGGGCAGAGAGGACAGTCCGGTGCAGAGCTTTTTACTCGGAGCCTGTGAAGGGAATTGCTGGTAGGGTTAGTCTGCTGATCTGCCTACCTTCTGCCTGCTTAGAAGGAATGCTTTTAAGGAAGCAAGAGGATGCAAAAGAAATCTGGACACTGATTCTTTACATTACCAATTCCTATAGATAATGGATTAATAGATGATGTCTTGTTCTCAAAAAACATGTCCTGGGTCACAGAAAAGCATTTGATAGGTCCATTACTGACAAAGTTACGCATTGCCTGTTGGGGTCTGAGCTGCTGAACAATCAGCTGCTGAATGCTGAGTGAGCTCGGTGAAATCAAGAGGGTTTTTTGTAAGGACCAATTTGTATAATTGCAAGCTCCCCTGAGCAACATGAGGGAGAAACACTCCCAGAAATGCTGAGGAAAGGCTGAGGTACATGATGTAATCTGTAGAATCCTGGCATCAGAATGCCATGTCATTTGAGAAAGTTCTCTAGAATTTTCACCTTGATTAAAGCTGCTTGATTATAATCTTTGACTATAAAACGTTTTATAATGTGTTCTTTATGAAGCATTCCAGGAATGAGGAGTTTTACATAGCATTTCTAATGAGATGGATTTTGAGCAAATACACCATATCTGAGTTGTTATGCGTTCATAATCTTTTTTAATACTTGGAAATAGCAACTTCTGACTAATCTTTTTCCAGTTGTAAGACCGTAATGTACTCATTTGAAAGATTAGCTGATATTTTGTAAGGATACCTAAAGTAAAATGTGAATCAGCGTAAAGGACTTCGCAGAAAGCCAGAATTTTCGTATATCCTGTGAGTTGCAGTCTCTGAGGATCCTGTGTTCACACTCCCAGTCAGTAAGTCACAGACAAGTCACAGACAAAAACTGTAATTGAATTGTGAAGATCCTGTGACTTCAGTGAGTATTAGCTGATTTGATTATTGAACTGTACCTGGTTTTAAAGAGTTAATTTCTGCCTGAGACAACTGGCACACAGAGGAATATGACAATGGCCTGAAACAACTCTTCTGCTGGCATTCACGAGAAAAACGTGGAAGTTAGCTAATTTTAAGGGTGATCACAACTCTCCATTCCTGCCCTGCAGAGAGGGAGATGAACAAAACTGGCCAGACTCAGAAGGGCCAGACAGGACCCTCAGGGAGAATGCTGAAGTTAGGGAAGATAAGATGTAACCTGACTTTTGTGTGAGTGTTTTCTCCAGTTGTTTTTTTTCCTGGTTTCTGAAGAAGCTGTTCTGAGTTACTGTATTTATCATCCAGCCACGTCTCCAGAGACATGTCCCTTGCAGATGTCAAACTCATTAGGACCTACTGAAAAATGAGGCTAGTATACAGTGAAGACATCTAATTGATGAACCCAGGACTTTTTTTGTGTTTAGGTATGCAGCCCTGGAACTCTTCCTAATATCGTTCTGTGATGAAACGCGGGTATATACCCCTTGTGTCTCTGAAAAGAAACCTGGGTATATGAGTAAAAAAGAAAGCTGGGATACACACCAGCAGATCATTTGATCTTGATAAGAGAAGCCAAGGCTTCAGAGTATTGTGATGTGCATTTATCCTGTGCTTTGTTAGAAGCAGTTTGGTGCTTTAGCTCAGTGGTCTCCAAAGTAGGGTGCACACGCGTGTGCAAGACAACCCATTGCAGTGTGGGAAGAAGATATGTTTTGTACCATTAATAGGTAAAGTAAAATATTTTCAGAATAATGCTTATTTCATCTTTATCTCATCCTTTTCAATTTCTATTTTCATGCATGCTTTACAATATACACAATATATTAGTACAGTAGTACATGAATATAATTCATAAATAAATAACATTTATTTTGCTGAAAGTGTTTTTACTGATAGGCGTGCATGACCAAAAAGGGTTGGAGGTCACTGCTCTAGCTGATTTCTCAGGTGAAGGAATATTGGGCCCTTCTGCACGGCAGGAGAACTGTCTGAGAGCTGCTTTAGGAAGATACCCTCTGAGAAGTCAAATGTACAGTCTCTCTGCTGTAGATCTGCCAAAAACATGTAAGTCATGTCTCAGGGTAGCATGTGACTGGGGAAACATTTAGAAGAGGGGCGATTTCCAATGGCATTGAATAATACTTGTTTGCATGATGTTTAACTACTTCTTAGTAAAAAGTAGTTAAATTCTCATTATAATAATTTTAAAATTACTGCATTTAATCAGAAACAATGAATTACTGACTAAAAGGACCTAAATAAAAGAATTCATCCTCTTAAGCAGAGAAGTTTCCTCATGGAAACTCAGTTCCAAGTTCATAACAACAAAACCCAACAAACAATGATTTTGAGATATATTGTTGCTGGTGCTAAGTGTTATTCAAAAGAATTACAAGTGTATAGTTCTTTTAAAAGAATTTCCTAGGCAGATGAAGTCCTCTCTTATGTATGGAGTAGGACAGACGCATGACCAGCATAAGGCAGTTGTATCAGTAGAAAAAAATAGTGTGAAAGACAAATGGGAAATGAAGGGAATGTCTAGCATTAATCAGTAGGATCAATTTTGCAAGGCACCTCTCTGAACTTACTTTAGGAAACAGTATGAATGCCATGAAAATTATTAAAACTACAAATAATTTATTATTTGGTTAAGAACTTCAGGTTCTGAATGCCTGCTTCTGTGCTGCTCCTTGGCTAGCATTGGAAGATGTCCACTAACAACTCTGTATGCCCCCAGGTCTTACGATCTACCTAAAAAAAAGAGAAAATCAGTAGAATATTCACTTCTAGTCTTCCTTTTGGGTTTTAATCTACTTTTTTTGACAAATTGAAATATTTATAGCTTATATGTTAAACACAAACTGGCAGTAATACACCAAAGTCTACCACAATGTATGTATATACAGACAACCAGGATCAAAGCCTATGAACAATCATTTCTAAACTCTTGCCCGAGTCAGCTCAGGGAAGAGAAGAGATACTATAGCTTGCAACATGCCCTAGGTTTGGCAGAACTGGGTCTGTTGACCTGACAGAGTGAAAGCCAGGACCACACAGGAACAAAGTCCTGAGGGCACGGCTGGTAGAAATGGGTGCTTTCAGCTTATGCCTTTCAGCTGCTTCCAGCTGACACTGAATCACTTGGAGGAGTCAGTTCTCTGGTTGTTTAGAGCCAAACCAGTTTTATATCAATTTCTGTATTTTACTGTTTGTATATGCTATAGTACAAAATTCACATCCTACTTTGTACTGGTCTCTCATTAGTTTCCAGACATATGTATGAGGCTATCTGCGTAATATGCATGACATAGGCAAGTCCATGCTTTACTAGCTTTTGTTTCCAAAAGACTTTGAGGCATAATGCATTAGCTGTTTAATCTGCAGAGTCATAAATAGTTAAAATAAATTACTTGCTGCTGCTTTGTTTTTAAATTAAGTGAGCAGTTATGTTAAAAGGGTTCTAGGAAATAAACAGCATCTCTTACTCTGCTTGTTGTAAGAACAATGTGATTGCATAGAGGATGAGCACAGTGATATACACATATAGTTACGTATTCCATTGTGTAACTTGATTTTGGGAGAAGTAAGAAAGCCTCTTTGGTAAATGTACAGCACACAAGCAAAACTGCCACTAGCAATGTCTGATGGAATCAAAGTGCAGAACACTTTCAGTAGTCGCTATCTGCTGTCAGCACTGCCGCACCCCAGCTCAAGCCAGATAATTCTGCTTTGGAGATTTGAATGAATGATGCTTCTCCCGGACCCCTCACGTCTCTCACATGAATCCTGTCCCATCCTGCCCCTTCTCACACTGTCAGTCCTTTGGTGACATGGCCCTTTCACTGACTTTCCATGCTGATCCATTGCAGAGGGAGAATACACACAACCCTGTAGTCCTTGGCTGGGTAGGCAACTGCAGACAGTGTCCAATTAATAATGTCATTAAATAACTCCAGTTAAATCAGAAGATTTTTGTTCACCTCAAAAACACATATTGAACTTGTCCCCTATACGCACAGTTAACACAGCATAATGCATGATGGAGAGGTAAGTAGAAAATGTGTACATGAGTTGTGGCTTGGAAATGGGATCAGTAACTGTGCTGCCATTCCTGCAGTATTACCAACTTGATCTTTAGGTGATCTCCATTGGCTTAAAAATTCTTAAATTTTAACTGTAATGAGTTTCAGAATCTGTTTCCTTCTATTTGTTGGCTTTTTAAGATCAAGGAGAACAATTAATTCAAGATTTTTCCTAAGCATACGGCTCAGAATTGTATTAGTTTTATAAGATGTATTATTTTTGTGTAATCTCATTATACCGGCCTGAGGGAAAATACCAATTATTGTGTGATTTGCATGAGTTGGCAACACTGAAACAGTAGCGTGGTATGGTGCAGTGTATCACATGCTAATATCGCAGCACTGAGGTGACTAATCTGCTGTGTTAATTCTCTGTTCTGTGGGGGATAGCTTGAGAAACGCCTTCCTTGACAATGATAATCTCACCGCTGACCCTTTAAGTATGTTAAATTTTCTTGAAGGTTCACAGGGAAAAATGTGACACTATTTTCTGTCCTCTATTGTGGATCTAATGAGAAGAGATGAAAAGAACAGATACAGCAGACAAAAGAAACGCCACAGGTTAATGCTTCTTTTGGATTACTTCATATTTCTCACATTACCACCCTTCACATAGATCTTTCTAGCAATCTTTTAAAGATGGCATTCATACCTCTCAAAATAGGCACCACAACCTATCTTTCTTTACTAGTTCTGTTAAAACTCATGAGTAATGAGTTAAAACTCATTTTGCATGTTCATTTAGTGTTTCAATTGGCAAGTTGAAGGTTTTTACTGTTATACAAAATTCTGTGATTTATTGTCTTTATGGATTTATTGTCCAAGATTTAGACTGAGTAAAACAGTGGCATGCAAGAGACCAAATTCTGATGACATCTACCCTCTCGTAAATCTGAGGTAACTTCGCTGATTTTAATTAATAATACCGCAGGTTTACGCTGAGATCATGTCCTCATTCAGAAAGCTTTCTTGATTAAAGCTGAACTGAGAGAGCAAGTTATGGTTAGTTTAATTAAAAGTCTGTAGTTCAAAAGTTTATAATTCAGGATGAGATCTCCAAGAAGACACTTCTTTGAGCTGGATTCCCAGTCCACTCAGTGAAAATATTAATGTTGGCTACTGTCAGACTAGAGTTCAGCGCCTCGGGAAACCTCCGTTGGGTTTGTGTTAGTATTAAAGCTTTTGAAACAAAAGCTTCCAATGTCTGGGTATTTTCAGGGCAGTGTAATGGCGCATGAGACATTCTGAAAGCGGGTATAATGCGAAATTGTACCATGTAATCATGAGGTTATTGATCCTGAAACAATAAAATTTCCCTATATTGTTATGTATTTTACATGCTACTATTGCTGTGTGTACGTTTTTATTTCAATATTTAGTTCACAGAAGTATTCAGGGGCTGTGTCAAGATAAAGGAAAGAGAAGACCAATAACTGTCTTCCAAATGGCTATTTGAAGACAAAAAGTAATCAGTTGTTCTCAGTGGCTGAGTGGGCCAAGAAATCTTTAAATTGAGATGAATATTAGGAAAGGCTTCCTGTGCGGAAGGAAATGGGAGCAGCTGAGTGGATAAGATTGACTTCACCAGGAAGCGGTGCATCTTCTTCATGGTGGCGTTATTTTGTGGAAGGGAAGGGGGACAGGAGCTGGAATGAGTTAGATGAACATTTATTGAGGTGTTTGATCTTCTTGGAAGATCTTCACAGTTCAACTGTGAAATAATCACAGTATTCTGGTAAGAAGGACCAGGAAAACATCTTATTTCAGGCAGCTACTACAGGAAACTATTTATGAAAAAATAATGTATGTACTTCAGTCCCTTTTCAACTGAAGGAACAGTGATGCTGAATGCATTTAATTTGGAATTAGAATACTAATTATTAAAAAAAGAAGCCTTCTGAATATTTGGATAATGACAGTTCTAGGGGTGTATTAATGAAACTGTGAGGAAGACAGGGCTGGAAAATGGCTAATCAAAGCACAAGCTATTTTAAAGTGATTCCAATTTTATCTCATGACCTTCATGAAAAATATGCAATATCTGTATCAGTAAATACACTGCTTTTTTTTTTTTTTGCTTGCTTAGCACTTCTAAAAATATTTTCTTCTTTATACTCAGGAAATAGAGAATACATAACATTTTGGACTAAATAGGGGTCAAAATACATTTCCTATCATTACCTGTATTTGCAGACCTCTGTCAGTGGTTGAAATCAGCCAATTATTTTCAAGAAGAGTAGATTTGGAGTAAAGTTTAAAATCGTAGAATGGTTTGGGTCGGAATGAACCTTTAAAGATCATCTAGTTCCAACCCTCCTGCCATGGGCAGGGACATCTTTCACTATATCAGGCTGCTCAAAGCCCCGTCCAACCTGTTCATGCACTGTTCAGAGGTGATAAACATTAGAGGGGAAAAAAGTCCTACATAATTTCTGTTAGCATAATTCCCAAACATCCCAAATAAACGTTTAAATATATTAGAAATTTAGTCTTGGTTTGTGAGTTTATGAAGCCCAGAATCATCATCATCTCCTAATTGATGGGATACTGTATAATGCCCCTTGTTCTCAGTGTTGTCTGTGGATGGAATAGCGGTGTGTTTAAGAGGTAAACTGTCATTTTTTCCCCAGTATAAGATGTAATGGTAGTACAATAAAACTAATAATGGTTTGACAGCTTTCGCAATCTTCTGTTCTCATTTTTTTCTGTTAGTCACACAAATGCTCTTATTGATGATCATAACTACGGCACTTCGTGAACCCCAAGGGAAGTAGTGATCTTCTGGAGCTATGGAGACCATTTACCTGTACTAAAAACCATAGCTGGAGACTGTGAGGTTGGACTATGCTCATAAAGATTTTGATGTCGTTATGGGATGCAAGACAGGAAGTCAAAATAGTAAGAGTTCACCATTGCAGATAGATGTTGGCAAAATTAAGGCTTGCATTCCCACCTCCTCACAAAGACTCACAAAAGCTGTACCCCATACAAAGTTTTGTATTCTGCTTAGTGTGACACTTTGTCTCAGATGAAATGATAGAGCTCTCTGTCCAGAACTTCCTAGCTCATGGGCATTTGTTCTGTGTATCACTGAATTCCATCAGCTCCTGATCAATACAGTAGAAAGTTAAAGTACTCAACGCCTTACAGAAATTCTCAGATCCTGATGGAATATTGGGTCTTGTGGGTTTTTTGGTTTTTTTTTTGTTTTGAATTTTTTTTTTTAATACTGGAATCCTTGATTTTTTTTTAGTTCTGCTTTGATGTTTGAAAGTGGCCTTGCTCTTTCTTTGGCTATTTGGGTTCAACTCCATTAAATTTATGAACCTTTTGGCATTCCGTGGACAGCCCCAGAGTCAATCATGCAGCACAAGTGAGGAGGTCCTTCGCTTCTATGAGAGGGGAAAGAGGGAATACAACAACAGGGAGATCAAATAATCCCAATTTGCGTTTTGTGCTGTCACAGAAAGTCAGCTAACAGCTACAAAAGGTAGAAAAGATCTATTGCATTAGGTTGCCTTGCATATGTTATACTCCATTCTGGTATGTGGTTATTTTTTTAATAAACCTTTTTAGGAAACGCTTCTCAAAAGGATTTTGATCTGAAATGGTTTTTTTTTGGTAAAAGCTGGAACATTTTCTCAACCTGTTTGTTTAAAAAAAAATTCTTAGGCATTTTTTGTGAAGTCTAGAATTAAATTCTTGTTCAAGAACAAGAAAGTCTAGTGGCCATAATATCACAATGATCCCGATTCACCTTGTAGGTCTGTGTTCAACAGTCTGGCTTGAGTTAGACACAGAAAGGGTTTATGTACATTTCCTCAGTCAGAGAGAGAACTGAGCAGAGTAGAGGCATGAACCTGGGTGTCCTTTATAGTCACACCATAGAATAAGTCTCTCTCTTTCTTCCCCCCCATTGTGGCTTTCTTGCTTCACATAGGTAAATGGTTATAACTCTGGGAAAAGGAAGGCTGATTCTAGAAGTGGTGGGAAGATCCTGCATGCTTATTTTTGGTCCACTGAATTGCTCAATCAGTAGTATGAAATCAAATGGCTCCAACAAGAGTGAGTAGGAGAGATTTATTTGGTATCAAGTCAAGCTTCAGGGAGATCCTTAATTATCCTGTGTGCCTTCTGCCTTTTCCTACCTCCCCTTGCCTAGCTTTTATTCAGCAAGTTTTGATTGTGTATAGTTCTGGAATAAATATAATTTCTGAAACCTTGCATTTTTATGGACTTTTGTTTACCACCTAGTTTTAGATTTTAAGATGACAATGAAAATATGCATGTGTTCTTGTGTATTTTTATGGACTCACAATAAAAATAGTACTAAGCTTATTTCAGAGTTCATCCCCTTAATGTCTAAGCTGGTTTTGCTAAGGCTCACTTTGAAGACACTTACATTTTATAATTAATTCCAATATAGTACTTTATACTTTCATAACTCCTGCCGTCTCTAAGGTCTTTGATTCACAGAGAGTTAACAATTTCAGCCTTATCCCTTTGAGGTAAGTAATAACAAATATTGTCTTGTATAGCTTCCTTTTTTTCCACTGGAAAGCTGAGAAAAGATTGTCTCTTCACTCTCTTTGATTTCACAGTGGTTTGATTCCAACAATTTGTTTCTTCCAGGCACTACACAGCAGGGTCTTGAACTTCAGGGTCATAAGATGGAATAAAATTCAAGATCTTTTTTACCGGAAACCACAGGCACTTATCACTTGAAATCAAATAGAATTTCCATTAACATGTAATAAAAGTTTTCTTTTAGACTGAATACTAGAGGGCAGTATAGCTGAAGCAAATTCTGATATTTTATTAACACGAGAATCAAAATTTGCAGTAGCCTATTCTCACGGACCAGGCAGAATAAACAGCAGCCCATAGTGGATCTGCGTACTGGGGCTTACTGAAGAGCCAACAAGAGCAGAGATTTTACCCTACCTGATTAGCTTTCACACCCGCTGGTCGTTCTCCCAGCAGTGTTACACTCCCTAGGTCTTGACTTTCCCACAGAGGGGTCGCTGCTGTCCTGGGATGGCTGGGCAGAAAGTCATATTGGTTCATATTGTCCATCTCCTTGAAGTGATCTGATCTCCGGGATCTTCCCTGACTTCCAGAATCTCTTCTCCAGCCAAGATCTTCACCTTCTTCCCAGGCCCCCTTCTACTTTCTGAGACAACCTCCTTTGTTCAGCAACCCTTCTTTCTGGCAGCAGCAGTTTCCTCCAGAACCTGAACCCCCAATCTCCCAGTCTAAATAGTCTCTGTGCAGAAGCACAGTGTGTGATCAGCCTCCTAACTGGTGATGCTGTCTCATGTTTCCTTATTAATAGGAGGATTCAGGATATGCCGCTTTTGTTTAGCCCAGATGTTACTGAAATTTTCTCCTAGCTCATAGTAGTTGCAGCTAGTGAGTAGCAGGCTCCTCCTTGAGGACTCAGAAGTTCAGTTTTGGATATTCATCCTCACCCCTCACACATACACCCAATTATCAGCTGCACTTTGGCGTTCACAGTTCAAGCTATTTTTTTCACCTACGACACCCGTTTGCATTGGGTAAACCAGGGAAAGTGTAGTATTACAGGCTTCAGGATAGCCCTGGCTGCTTTCACCCTAACTATTCTCCAACAATATTTTTAAACCAAATTGAATTTGCATCTGTGGAGACTGTTTGCACCAGGATTTCTTATCTGTAAACAATCTGTTGTCTTTTCTCTTTCTTTTTTGTCCTCATCTCAACCCTTTAGAGATTNATGCCGCTTTTGTTTAGCCCAGATGTTACTGAAATTTTCTCCTAGCTCATAGTAGTTGCAGCTAGTGAGTAGCAGGCTCCTCCTTGAGGACTCAGAAGTTCAGTTTTGGATATTCATCCTCACCCCTCACACATACACCCAATTATCAGCTGCGCTTTGGCGTTCACAGTTCAAGCTATTTTTTTCACCTACGACACCCGTTTGCATTGGGTAAACCAGGGAAAGTGTAGTATTACAGGCTTCAGGATAGCCCTGGCTGCTTTCACCCTAACTATTCTCCAACAATATTTTTAAACCAAATTGAATTTGCATCTGTGGAGACTGTTTGCACCAGGATTTCTTATCTGTAAACAATCTGTTGTCTTTTCTCTTTCTTTTTTGTCCTCATCTCAACCCTTTAGAGATTATGACAGAATTTGAGTTTTTTGTGTTCACCTGGGCATGTTTCCAAACCAGCTTTCACATCCGATGCTTCTCTCCATTCTGCACGCCTTTTTTTAATCTCGGCATTTAGCTGTGTTAAACTACCTTTTCTGGCCTGAGAAATGAGTGATACTCTTGGGTGAATTTTAATTACACTGTTTAAGGATGGGATCATGTGATTCCCATTAACATTTATGGGAGTCATATAATTAAATCCCTGTGCACCACAATGAAAATTTACCCTTCTATCTCCTTCCCGTTGTTGGGCAGTTGTATGCCATGTAGTTGGAGTAGTTAGAATGTATTAAAAGAAATGCAGAAATACTAATCTCTTCTTCTTTCTTCCTTTCTTCCTCCCCACCCCCAGAGACTGCCCCTTTTTAAGGGGGGAAATTCTTAGGAAATTCTGCCTTGTCAGCACTGAATATGCCAGAGTCAGGATGTGAGTTATGAGCACAGAAGGCTGTTTCTTGCAGTTATCTGATGCTGTCATACTTCCAAGACTTGTATAACTTGGACGTTCTCCCAGCAGCTGCCATGGAGCTCCGCAGATGACAGATTAAGTTTAATTTAGCGGCCCTATGTAATGGAAGGAGGTCAAGGTTTTCACTTTATTTTGGTTGTTGGTTTGAAGCCACCCAGGTTGGCAGTAGCCAGAATCATTACTATATGAGGAATTTGCAATTGCTTATGAAATGAACCCAGTATTCTTAACAGAGTTCCAAGTGGACAGGTGTCCACATGGCAATTAGCAGTGAAGGAATTAGTGCTGTTGCAAAGAAGCCAGAGATGGAAAAAAGCATTGGGGCTAGACAGATCTCTGACCCAAGGTCGTGACTGCTCGTGGTAAATGGTGAAAGCGAAACACTGGTATTGTAAAGAAAGTCTTAGTGTCATTGCATATGCTACCCTGATATTATGGCTAAATTAAATTCTTTTGCAGGTGTAATTATGGGCTTTCAGAGACAGTCACCTTCTTGTTTGTCTGTTGCAAAGAGAATGGGTAAATAGCATTTATTTCCTTCTCATTATAAAAATCAAACTGTCTCACTGTGATTTCTCCACCTCTTATTAGCTAATTGCACACTGCACTGTAGCGAAAGGAACAGTTTTGTCCAGTGCAAGAGGAATATTCCTATTTCTCATCTATATAAACTAGAACTTCTCTTCTGATTCAGATAAGCAATGTCTTAGCAGTCATCTGCTATTAGATGCTGAGTCATTTGATTGCTGTTTCTGCTGTCTTTTGCTGACTCCAGTGATGCTTCAGCTCTTTGCTTCCTGGTCAAAACAAAGACCTGAATCAGAAGTGGCAGCAGCAAGTTAAATACCGTGAATGCATTTTTAATTTAGAAAAGCCCTTGCTCAGAACAAGCTTTTACATGTTCCTAAGTCAAAACAAGCTTCAGGGAATTTGAATGCATCTTTTATTTCCACCTGATTGCTCAGGTCTTTTCATATCTTTCCATATATATGTGTGTGTGTGTGTGTGTGTATATATATATATATATATATATATGTTAGTGCTTATACACTGATAGATATGGATGTGTATATATATTTAGTTTAATTTTTAACTCAGTGTCGACTAAAGTGGTTGCTGTATAAATTAGTGTCCACATTAAAAAATCTGTGCATATTATTAAAAAATTAATCTCTAGGACTTAATTCCAAAAGTGCACATACAATTGATTTGCTTAGGCAGAACTAACATAAGGCAAACTAAATCTTGGTCTCTTGAAAATTCAGTTCATAATTTTTAAAGGTTTTAGAGATTTGCCTTTGCTTTGCCAATTAAGACTGGAAATTTGGTTTACATAAACTGCATACAGATTGCATACCTTGATACGGACAAAAATCTATACGGACAAAAATGTTCTAAACTTACTACTTTTTTTATGAATCTGAGTTAACATTTTGAAGCAATGCAGTATAAAAACCAGGCTAATGCTGAAGAAAGCTTTCCTAGAGTGTGATAAAAACAAAATGTAAATTACTGAGCGAATACTTAGAAGAAACCTAAAAAGGCTATTAGCAAGGACATCTGCTTGCTGATTCCACATAGATTAATGTAAAAGTTGACATAAATAATTTTTATTGTTTATTTCATGCAATCTCTTTGAAATCGCAACAAAAATATTTATTTATAATATGCACTGTTTTCCCTGTGTGTTACTATAGCCGTCATTATTTCTTGTAACGAACAGGTGTGTATTAAAAGTCCTCCTTCAAGTAAGCAGGAACTTTATTATCTGTCTTTAATTTCTGTTGATTTTCTGTGTTAAATCATAATTGATTTTTAAGACTGAGATTTTTATATTTTAAAAAATGCCAATGAACATTATTTGCTCAAGATTTTGACCAGCTAGTAGGAATCATGCTTCAAATACGGTTGTTAAGATATCCTGGTTCATCAATAGAGGGCTAGTGCATATTACAGCAATTACTGTTATTTCATACAAAAAGTAAGTCTTGCGCTGTGGTCCTCTGATGACAGTTTTTTAATAATTTGGTCACTTTTTGGTCTGTAATTCAGCAAGCCTTGTAAACATTTACCCATCTGAATTGCCTAGAGAAGCTGTGGATGCCCCATCCCTGGAAGTGTTCAAGGCCAGCTTACATGGGGCTTTGAGCAGCCCGGTCTAGTGGAAGGTGTCCCTGCTTATGGCATGGGGGGTTGGAACTAGATGGTCTTTAAGGTCCCTTACAAACCAAACCACAAACTTAATTTTCAGGTCAGTTAATTATTTCAATGCACTTAATAATCCACTTGGCCACAGAAGAATGAATGTACTAATCATTAGTCATTTTATTTGAACCTTCCTCTTTAGCCAGTCTTCATCTTCTACTTTTAATAAACTGTACTTTATTAAACTAGGGTTTAATGAGTTAATAGTAATTAATATAAAAAGCAATATTTGCTTTTATTTTGCAAGTATTGCTGTAAAATATTTTGATCAAGTTTCTGGCTGGAGAAGGGTTTTTCTGTGAAAAGCTTTGAATTTTCACCCTTTGGGATTTCCTTTGCAGCATGCTGGAAACTAATACTCTACTCTTCTCCTAATGGACCAAAATGTGTGTGCTATTAACATAGTGAGCTCAAAAAAAATACTTGTAGTTATGTCTTCCATTAACACCTTCACTGAACACAGGTCAGACATTATTATATTCCTGCTAACAGAGGAAGCCACTTTTTTGATAATATCTTCACACTTTAGTTATCTTTTTTCCACGTAATAAGGCATTGCATAGTGTGACTTGGGTTCCCAGAGCTGGGCTGCTGATGGGAATCTGTTCCTATTTGCAGTGTGAGGAGGTGGATGAGATGAAAAATGCCTGGTGGCTCTCAGGGTATTTTCTGTAAACACATGGACTCGTTAGAGCACACAGACAAGGTAGATAGATAGATAGTTTTTGCTGATTCACTTCTGTGTGAGGATGTCTTCTACAGTAATGCTGCCTTTGTTTTTCCTTGAAAAAAAAGTGTAAGAATGAGCATAAGCGTAAAATGTGATAAAGATGAATTAATAGGCTTGCTACTTGCGATGCTGCCAGGAATCTTCTACTTATGTTACTGAAATAAATTTATGTTACTACAGTTTGTGCTAGCATGGAAGGACTGATTAAACTACAATTGAACTCTGTTCTAGCTGAGGTAGTGTGAACAGCTTTGTTAACTACAGATACACATAGCTACTCTGCATTGCAGTGTTGAGGTGCTTGAGCTAAAGTAAGTAGCGTAGATTAAAAAAAATAAAATCCAACAAAAAACCCCAGCGAAAAATGTCCACACCTGCACGATGAAAGACAATTTACTCTTCTTGGATAGCCTGCTTCAGAGCAGGGTGAATTTGGCTATGCTGAGCTCTGTGCCAGTACCCCTAATTAGCTTGGTACCCGAGCCACTTCATTCACAGCTTGCCTGGGCATCTTAAGACTGCCCTGAAGATTGCAGTGTCATCTTCAGCTAAAACAGGGATTATGTGGGAACCAGAAAACACCAAATTTAGCTTTCCGAACCAAGGCTAACTCATGAGGACCAGCACTTTTCCCATGTCAGTTTCCACGGAAGTTATTTGGAGACACTCATGATATAAGTCAATGCAGTTGTCTCTCCTGATTAAAAAAGTTAAAGTTACGTATATCTGTAACAAAACAAGTGACTACTACAAGGACTGAGATGTTCAATATATTGTATGGCAGTACATTGGTCATTTAGTTCAAAAAGGAAGGGAAAATAGATGTTGTCTGCACCGGAAGAGAAGACGCTTTATTTAACGCTCTGGTAACACACAATAGAGTCATCTGCTGAGCCCCCAGTCTACCAGTTGGCTCACTTTCAATTTGGCCACGGGAAGACGAGGAACATCCAAACCAACCTGACAAATGCTGTTCACATCAATTCCATGCTAGATATTTAGCAATGCTGCAGAAACACTAGATATTAGTGTTAAAAAAAAAAAAACTAATAATTTGCTTCTTCCTACAGAGATTTAGGACTGCACCAGATCTTACTTGCCCCACTGGGTATTCTGCCTGACTCCTTAAAACACCTCTCCAGTCCCCAAAACACAAGTCCCCACAGTAGCCCCTTCCTTTAGCCCCAGACCCAGAGTTTCCTCTTTTCTTTCACATGGCAGATCATAGTTGGATTCCTAATATTAGAAATTCATTCAGTTGGTGCAAAACCAGTCGAGGTGGCTTTCTTATGATCTGTGCTGAACCCCTTTCAGAAGAAGAGATCTGTGTCATATGCAAAGGAAAGCCAAAACCAAACATTTTGTTGGAGCATGGCCGGGAGGACAGACAGGCTGCTGCTTTGAAAGCTTACAGACATCTGTAAAAGCAAACAGTAGAATACTTCAGGTTACTCTGTTTTAGAGTTTCGCCCATGATATATGCTAGGATAGAATGAAGTAAAATTTACCGTGAAAGAGGATGAGATAAAAAGCAGCTATGCCATTGAAATGGTTTTATTTTTCTTTTTGTCGCAGTTTAAAGCTGGGCTGGCTATTGGATGACAGATGCTCTTTGTTAACCCCCTCCCTCACCAAAAGGGGGGAAAGAGAAAAGGGAAAGACACTTACAGGCTGGACAAGTTAAAACAGCTTTAATCTAACTACAACAATAAGATATTATAATAATAGGAAGAATAATAATGAAATATATACAAAACCAATATCAAGCTCCCCTCTCCCCGATGACGAATTCCCAGACGCTGCAGGGCATGCCCCAGGAAAGTCCCGGGCTATACTCAGCAGCAGGCAGGAACTGGATACAGGAACACCCACATTGGGATCAAAGCCAGAGTATTCAGGCAGAGNGATGACGAATTCCCAGACGCTGCAGGGCATGCCCCAGGAAAGTCCC
>VZSC01010591.1:0-24045 GCA_013398225.1 Steatornis caripensis
TTCTGTGCGGGATGCGCACCTCCGCTCTTCTCGTTATTTTACCTTCAGGGCATGACAGGGAAGTGATTGTTTGACCGGACAGAGGTTTTCTTTGGCGTGGAGACTGCAGGGTAAGAACTGCCTCGTGTGCAGGTAAGCGGGGAGGAACCGGAGGAGAGCGCTCTGAGGTTGCAGGGAGGAGCTCAGGGCACACTTAGACCCGAGACAGGCAAATACATCAGGAAGAGAAAACAAAGGGCTCAGCCGTGACTGTTTGCTGCCGGGCATTCCCAAGGAGCTCCCGGGAACGAGAGCAACCCTGGGAGCGGGGTTGGGAAGCTGTTGGGACGGTGCTTTGCACCTCTGGGTTGGTGTCTCCGTGGGGACACGCTCCTGGGACCACAGCCTCTGCCAGAAGGGCAGAGATCAGCGGCAGCTTCTGCCTGCCTCAGCCCGAAACCTTCCCTCTCCCCTGGCAGCCTTACTGCCACCGTTTGCTCCCCGGAAAGGCCAGGGGACCCCTCTCCACCCGCTGCCTGCCGAGACCGGTGATGCCCCACGTGCACGATGAGCTCCCGGAGCCGGGCGGGCTGGGCACGGCCCCGCGATGCTCCACGCAACTGCCCCACCAAGTTGCTGGCGCGACGCTAACCGAGCGCGGCACGTGCCGGGTGCTGCCGGGCTCAGAGCCCGCCGTAGCCTCGGCTCAAGCCCCGGCACGTCGGCAGCGGAGCGGAGCAGGCCGGGACTTGTCTCTGCTCCCCCCGTCCCTACGCAGTTACGCTCCCCTGCAAGAAACAGAGCCGGCTGCTGCCACGGCTGCTTCTTCTGAGGGGATTTAGCCTCCTCTAAGTAAACACGGAGGCAGTTGATACACACCTTATAATTACATTGCTCCGCTCTGCAATTATTACATTTTCCAAGCTACAGCTGCTTCCTACTCATTACCAGGTTAAGCAACTTCTCCTGATAGTAACATCGCATTAGCCCTGTAATTAGGAGGCAGACCACCCAGCAACTGGCTGCTCAGAGGGGCTTCCCCGAGCAAGGAGCGGCCGTGCCCGAGCTCGGAGGTGGCTTTCCATGATGCAGAGACACTTTTCCATTACCCGGGCAGCCGCCCTTCCCCGCCTTGTTTTGGGGTTTTTTTTAAAAATGTAATGACATGACAGGAGCATCCTCACAAATACGCCACGGCGGAGGGGGTTAGGCGAGCGCGTGGCGAGGGGGATCTGCTGAGCCCTGCGTTTTGGTGGGCACGGGCGCCAGCGCTGGCCGGGCACCTCGCTCGCAGCTCGAGCAAACAATTTATCTGACGAGTTTTGCATTTCCCGTTTGCAAGCGCGGATTTCTTTAAATGAAATTCTTTGTTGCTGGAATCGCGTGCTTCCCACGGCTCTGCCCACGGGCTGTCGGCTGCGGCCGCTGGCCACCAGCGGCTGGGTCAGACGCTTCTGTTTGTGCCTCTGCTAGGACAAGGGATCGTTTCTGGAAGGCGGGGGCATCGGCTAAAGCAACACAGAGAGATGCCAGGAAGGCCGTGACGGTGCCCGGCCGTGGGCCCTGCAGAGCCCACCCGTGTTTCCAGCCCCGGGACAGAGCGCACGTGCAGACAGCAGCGCTCCGGTCACCGTCCTTGCAGAGAGCGGAGCTGCTGAGACGGCTCAAGAGCTGCGGTTGGGCATCTGCTGCTTGAGGGGCATACCCAGAGAGGAAGGGCACAAGGGCTGCGGACGGGCCTGAGCCACTGAGGGAGCGATTTTAACCTTGATTCTAATGAGTCGCCGCAGCCGGGTCACTTCTGATTCGTTTTGGACCTGTTTACGAGAAAAGGGCACTTCTCAGCCCAAGAAGTTCAGGGCCCCATCACACCCTCACCGTGCGAGGCTGCAATTTCATGACACTCCAAGGTCTGGACAATTCAATGTGCTTGGGAAGAACATAGCNGTCGACGGGTGGCACGTGGCCAGCCCCGGGGATGGGGGGGACAGCCGGCGGCAGCCCACGGGGGTCCCCTACCCATGCCATGGGGGGGGGAGGGGGGCGACAACGGCAGCGCTTGCTCCAGAAGCATCCCCTCTAATGGGACACTTCCCGTGTTATCCCGACAGCTCTGGTTTCCAGGCAGTTTATCACCCACCTAAAAATCGATGACAAGCCAGAGTGAACCCCTGACCTGGAAGTATAAATTGCCCCTAATTATCACAGCGGCTCGTCATGCGCTGGGTGCTTCGGCCGGGGCCCCGAGCTGGGAGCAGTCCTGCCCTCTGACCCCGCTGCATTTCTCTTGGTTTAAGGGCTTTTCTCCCCTTCCCAGCCTGCGATTCCCCTGCCTGCGGGATCCACGGCCGCTCCTGGGTCCTTCCCACTCCCTCCGAGCCCCCGCGCGACACCTGGGGCCGCCGAGGACGATGCCGGCGACAGGCAGCCGGGCCGAGCGACGGGCTGGGGGGGAAGCCAGACCATCAAAGCACCCTGTCCCCGCTCTCCTGGGTTTTATTCCCAGCCCTCAGAAACGCTGCTCATTTTCTTTGTCTTCAGCCAGCCCATCTTTAAAACGGAGGTAAAGGATACCCCTAGGAGGCACGTTTAATTAAAGTTTGCAAGATGCTTGAGGAGTGTCAGATAAATAAAGAGGGGCCATGGTGGCATAGAAGTATTCCTAGGACTGGTGAGCGCCCGGGGAACCAACGCGGGTTCCCGGGGGAGACCTGGGGAATGCAGCGGCTTCTCCCCCATCTCCTTCCCAAGCCCTTGGCATTTGTTTAGCCCCAGGCTCTATCCAAGGTAAACTGGCCCGGCCGACCCCGCCGCCTCTTCCCACTCCAGTTGCCAGGGGCTGCTGAGTGCCCTGGCAGTTGAGCAACCCTTGAAAGGCTCCTTTCACTGTAATTAGACATGTAAAAATGAAAAACCTAAGGAAAAGAATTTATGCATCTTCTAATAGCCCTCAAGTGTCCATCCAGCCACAGCCTTTTTTTCCTGGGCTTTTATTTGGAGAGTTGCTATAATTTATGTCATGCAATTAGGTTTTTGTCTGCAGGCTCTGGGAGGGAGGGGAGCGCGGCGCTGGGAAGGAGCCCCGAGCCTGGCAAAGAGACGGCGAAGGGGCAGCGCCTCCGGCACGTCCCAGGGAGCCAGCAGCCCTGCTCGCGGGACGGCAGAGCCAGGATTTGTCCCGGCCCAGGAGTGACCAGCTCGCTGGGCGGCAAGCGGGTCTGAAGCAGCCTGAAAGTATGGACCAGAAGAAAGATAAAACAGGAGAAAAACATGCCCCGCTGTGCCTGGCTCTGACGGGAACTGTGCCCATTCCTTCGGAAAACTCGCAGGGGAGGGTGGTGCTGGGTGTGGGCTGGGGTTAAAGCCGCATCCTTCAGCAGTTGCTAAGCAACAGCGTTCGGTCCTCAGCATCACCCGCCTGCCAGAGGAGAGGGCGGCTGGGCCCGCTCCTGCCTGCCCGGCTGGGGTGCAGGGGACAGGAGGGACCCGCTGGGGAAGGAACGGGGCAGAGCCTGGTGCTGAGCCATCGCCGCTGCTGGGAAAGGCTGCCGTAAACGGCGGTCACGCGAGGGGCTGCTCCGCTCCTCGCTCCTCCAGACAGGCCGCTCCAAACACAACAAGGCTGTGTTTCCCAGAGCGCCAGCCTGCATGCGGCGGGATAAACCCGGCAGCCAGCGCCAAACACGGAGCAGAACATGCTTCCCGTGACTGTTTGCTTAAAGTCATGTGGATCTGGAGTCAGGAAAACCCGCGACCCGCTCCTCCTTTCTTTGCACAGCGAAATCCTTGAACGCGAACCCCCAAAAGAGAGTTTGTAGCTCAGTGCCCGCTTTACGCCTGTTCCATCGCCCACGGCCTCGGCGTTCGCGGGCTAGGCTGGCCACGTGCCGCTTCCCCGGCCCCTCGCTGCCCGACATCTGCAATAAATCCCCGCGGCTGCAGAGAGCTGCCTGCTGGGGAGGCCGGAGGAGATATGACAAGCACGGGTGGGAAAAAAAAACCCCACCAAACCAGAAACAGTCAGAAACCGTGCTGCCAAAACATGCACGTTCAGCAAATGCTGTATCTGGGGTATCAGCAAAAGTAATCACAGCCCTGGCTGTGCCGGGCAAGGCAGATCCCAGGGTGCGGGAGGCCCCTTATCTCCCCCAGACCTGCTGAGTGACTGAACAAACACGGCCCCCGCTCCCTCCCAGAGAAGCCAGTTCCTCCCCGCAGCCGGAGCCCCGCTGCACACGCAGGACTTTCTCCTCCGAAGCCCGGTCCGAGCCCCGGTCCCCGGCGCGACGCGGTGCAGCCAGCTGTGCGGAGCCCCGGCAGCGCCAGCAGATGTGAAAGCCAGATGATGTTACAGGCTCCTGTCTCCGTCTCATCTCGCTGTCAGAGGAAAAGCATCGCCTAATCCGACACGCAGATGGTGCGGGCGGATTTCCCCCGCGCCTGGCCTGCCACCTTCCGCGATGTCCCCCCTCGTCCCAGGTCACCGCAGCTTGGGGGGAGGCAGGAGGGGCTGCGCCGGAGATGCGGGATGCTGCGAGGGCGTTTAAATGCTAACTGCGCATTCCGAGAGCCTTCTGACAACACGGGCAGACGAGATAAATGCGGTTCCGTCGCAGCGCTGCCGCTCCTCGGGGGAGCCGTGGCGCTCAGCACCTCCCGGGGGTCCAGTCCTGGGGAGGAGAACATTTTAGTAAAACAGAAATTGGGTCATATCCCCTTGATTGTCTGAATAAATGGGACAGTGTGTACATTTTATTTACCTTCCTACAGGGCAAATGTAGTGAGCATGTAATAAATCATTTCTGCAGCTGCTGGGCAAGCCTCCTGCTGCAAAGCCAGCAAAATTCACGCATACGAAACCTGCCCTAATTACAGCTCCCGCTCCTCTCTCACTCCTCCCAGCTCCTTCTGACACATCCACTCGCTCGCTTGTCGCTCTTGTCCTGCTCCTCCTTTCCCCGCTCTGCTCCTTCCTTCCCCTTTGCTGCTTGCAGAGGGACTCCCTGCTCCTTAGCTCCGGCTCGGACAATGCCGGTTGGGATGTAAGCGACCCCCATCAGCTGAGCTCCAGAGGTCTGGGAACCTCTCGGGTCGCTTCGGGAGCTCACAGACTTGCTGACGCATCCAAACTTTCTTTTTGGCTGTTTGAGCCAAGGTTTCCTCTTCCTCAGGGCAGAGCTGAGGAATCCCCCCCTGTTTCTTCGGGACGGGAGCGGGATGGGGAAGGAGCCGCTCGGGAGCTGACCCCCCCGCCGTGGGTGCCTGCGCGGAACCAGATATTGTTCAGACCTGAGGTTTCTCACAGCCCTTCAGACGTTGGAGCAAACGAGCCGTGTCTGCGCAGAAGGGACAAATGACAACAGTCCCAAATCGCAGCAAAAAAAAGATCCAGATTGGTGCTTCCAAAAGCCTTCCTAAGGATGGGAAAGGGCTGGAGCAGAGTGCCTGGGGCAGTGCCAGACTCCCCGGCGCTCGGATCTTGTGGGAGAGTTGGGAACCGATAGGAGGAGCTGGTCCTGCCTGGGAGCACGGGGGGATCCCTGTGGACCCCCAGGACACGGCTCCAAGTCCGTGCCTCTGGGGAAGGTTGGTGAGACGGAGCCTGGCTCCCAAAAGCAGCTTCCCGAGCAAAGGCGAGATGGAAGCGGAGACACGCATGGCAGGGAGGTCGGCAGGGACCAGAGGTGAGCCCAGAGGAGATGTAACAGGCAGAGCGGCCGCCTCTCAGGGACCCTCCGTCCCCGGCTCCAGGCGGGTTTCCAGCCTCTGGCTCTCCGGAGCAGCACCAGGACGCAGCCCGGAGTGCCCAGATCACTGCGTCACAGCGGGTCCCAGGCAGCTGCACCGCCCAAGGGATGCGGCGAGCGTCGCTCCGTCAGCGGTGCTTTCTCCGATGGAAATGAAACCCGGGGACCCTGGAGACACGCTGAGCGCCCTTGCACCCCCAAAGCAGAGGGGAGCAGCACGTCTCCCTGGCAAGCAAAGTAAGCCGCCGTCGCCCTGCGGGTCCAGGAGAAAGGGGGACATGAACTCCCCGCCGTTTCTGTGCCATTGGAGCCGTGGCTCTCAGCTGCCGGTGAGCGGAACAGCCGTGCAACACGTGTGGGGACCTTGAGGTCCTTAAAATAATCCCCAAGAAACAAACAAACAAACCAACAAACAATTTAGTGCCAAAAGCAAATACAGAACAGGCTTATTCCAGTCATTTTCTCCAGCAGAGTCTATTCAAAGACCGGAGAGAGGATGACACGCTGGGCCAAGCCAAACACCCCTGCAACACACTGCAAACAATAGCTTCACAGAGCATGGAGCCAGAGGGAATCGCTGTGGTCATTCGCTCTGATTTTCTGCAGAACATATGCCACGGCACTTCCCAGAATTCATTGTTCGAACCAGGCAAGGGTTGCAGAAAAATATTCGCTCTTGCCGTAAACTTTTCCAGGGAGGGTGGATGCGCTGCAGAACAGCACCGGGGAAGAGGGGCAGGTTTCTCCCTTTAACCAGTTTGAGGACTCTGTGTGACTGGAGTGAAAACCCCAGTCACTGGAAACAGCAGTTCCACGGACATGGGAAGTATTTGCACGTTCGGGCTAAGACTGGACTTCACTGAGCCGGGCATTTTCGGCACAAAGTGCTTCTCGGACTTTTCATCCTGAGACTAATTCTCCTCCGGAGAGGGAAGGAGGACAAGGCAAAACCACCATGACCTAAAGAAAAAAAAATAAATATTCTGTTTGAGTTTGAGGGGGGTGCCCCCTCCCTACGCTTTGCTTTAAAATTTGCCAAGCTACCGTGCCGTTAGCCTAGGGCAAGGGAAGGGCGTTTGACTCATTAGAAATATTTGCCTTCATTCTCCATCTCTCCGCAGCTGCGATGCCAGCTCATCATTTCTGTCGCGCTCTTCAACGCCTCGTTTTCTAATCCTGCGCCGTGCCCGAGCAGGGGGAAAGCTGCGTGCCATGGGGTGAGTGCCGGGGCTGGGGGGGCTGCAGCCCCGCGCACGCCAGGAGATGCGCGCGAGTGTTTCTGGGTTGCGTTTGGGACCTCGCCCTCCCCTTCCTCCGAGCTGCGACTCCTACGAGCGATGCGCTCGTCCCCAAACTTCAGCACAGCAGGGTCAGAAATGGGAAAGAAGCCAATTTCCCTTCCAGCGTGCCTGGTCACACAAAAACTGAGGGAAACCAGAGAAGGAGAAAAATAAAGGACGCAGGGCAGCTCCGACAGATGAAAGGGCAGAGAGTGGGCAAGAGCGGGGAGGCTGGGGAACAAGGATCTTATAAGCCGTTGCCAAACCACTGCAAACCCAGCGACGAGATTATGCTTGGACGAGGCTCCTGGAAAAACCAGCTGAAGGAGGGAGGCGAATCTGGCCCGGGATTAACGAGCGCTGAAATCCACTTCCACTGACGGTGCCCAGTGGCTGCTGGAGACGACAGCCATGCTTGAGTCAACGCGCTTGGAGAGGTGTAGCCGCTAATCCAGCGGCACGGAGGCCTGGAGCGAGGCAGACAGACAGACGGACGTTGTCCAAACCACAGGACACTCCCCAAGCCCTTCCCCACCGCAGCTCGGGAACCTGCCGGCCCTCCCGCCCCGGGGCTCGGCTGACCCCGAGCCCAGCGGGAAGGGGAGCGAGGTGGTTTGAGGCTGGCGTGAGCAGAGCCAAGAGTCTTGCTTAGCAGGGGTAATGATGGGCATAAAGCGTAATTTCGTCTAAGAGAAGCTCAGAGTGCGTGCGCATCCGTGCGCGGACAGGGAGAGGGCAAATAGCGCGGTCGAGGTGGGACGCAGGAAGGGCTCCCTAAGGCTGGGGGTGAAGCCTGTGTCAGCGGGTACCGCGGAGCCTGGGGTCCCGCAGAGGCAAGGGAGGATGCGTGGGATGGGATGTTCTGGTTTTCCCCTGAAGCAGCAGCTCTGGCGGGCTCAGGGCACTGCACGCGCAAGCCTCTGTCCCCCATCGCGCCCCAGACCCAGCGAGACCCCGTGCCAGCCCAGCCCGGCTGCGAGGGGGTCCCCAGGAGCCAGCGACCACCAGTGCCGTCGGCAGAGACAAACAGGGACCAGGAGCAGGTTTGGGTGGAGGTCGGGCTCCAGCCGGGAGCCGGCTCTGCCAAGGGACGAGCCCACACATGCAGAAGCAGCTTCCCAGCCGGGGCGAATCTCAGGCTCGGGAAGGACCCGGCTCCTGCAGCTGCCCTGGAGCGGCTGAGCTCAGGAGCGCGCGTAAGCAGCCTTTGAGGACAGACACGTTTTGAGAGACGCAAAGACCGGGCCCAGCAGTAATTCCTCAGCAATGACATCCTCGCAGAAGGAAAATCTCTTTCATTAAGGGAAAACCACTAAACAGAAGCACTGGTTTCAGAGAAATAACCATTCAAAGCCCATCACAGCCGAGGAAGCCAAAGGCCTTCCCCGCAAGCCCTGGGCTGCTTCCAAGGGGCTGGCGGGGGTCAGACGCCCGTCCGGCCTGCAAACACACCGGGCGCTCGTTTTTAAAGACAGCGAATCCTGAATCTTGGGTAAGAAACGTCAACATCAGAGCCGCCTTCCTCGCCCTGATGAAAGGGAAACGGATCTATTACTATTTTTTCAGTAAATGTTTTTGCTGGCTACGGGACCCGCTGGCTCTTCAAAGGCAAGTGAAAATTCGGGCCCATCCAGCTGTTCCCGTGCGCTGGGAGGGGAGCGAGGTGGGAAAGCAGGGCTGGCCGGGCCGCGACGGAGCAGAAGGCCGGGCACCAACAGGCTGGGGAGCAAAACCCATCAGTCACTGCTCAGGACCTCGCCTGCCCCCAGGTCTCCCTTCTCGCCGAGCTTGTGGCGGCAAGCCGAGGCCCTCGGAGCAGAGAGGCAGCAGCAGAGGGGCCTCTGCCACGGCGCCGAAATCTCCCCCACCCTGCGGAGAAGGCAGCGCCGGCTCTCGGAGGGGCTCCTTGCGGACACCCTGCTCCGGCCAAGCGCCGCGCTTCGTGTTGAACGACTCGGGGTGGATGCTGCCCTTTCTAACCTCACCGGGGACCAAACGCCATCGGTGACGGAAACTTAACCGAACTCCTTCCTACCACCGCTTTCCCCCACGGCGCTCGCCTGCAGCTTCGTGCACCTGTGTCACTCCCGCCTCAGAAAGCGCGGCTTTCTAAACGTGGCCGCGGCAAAACGTCTCCAAGGAGCAGTCCTGACACGCACGAGGAGACCCTTGGGACCCCCAGCCTTTTCTGGGCGCCTTATTTCTGGCGCAACAGCTCTTTTGGAAAACACCTGGATATCATTAGCCCTGTTTCACAGATGGGGCAGCAGAGACGGGGGGAGGCAAGCTTGACCCGAGCAAAGTCAGCAAGCGGCTGCTAAGAGAAAAGCGAGCCTCGTACCCCTGCACCCGGTCATTCGCCTGGAGGCTGACGTGCAGGGGAATTTAAAGATTTGCCCAAGGTCGCCAAAGGCAGAGCTGGTTTGCCCAGAAAGATGTAGGGAGACCATGACAGGGCTGAGGTTCGAGTCCAGGTTCCCCGACTGCAAGGGCACGCTGCGTGCATCTCACACGCCTGAATACTGATGGGGAATCGGTGTTAACAGCTCAGCCTGGGACTGACAAAGGTCTGCCCAGACGCTTTGCATCCTGGCCTGGGCATCCACACAGGGCTGCTGTGAGCGACGTGACGAAGAAAATTAAACGAAACCTCAGCCGACAAACCTGACAGTGGCCTAATTTGGATAGGCAACACGCCCCAGGCCGTGCCTGCGGGGCTGGGAGAGCAAACGTTTCTAAATGTTCGAAAAAATCCCTCAATCCTGCTCCCTCGCCCCAGGAGACTCAAAGCCCCGGGAGTGTCTCCGAGTGCTTCCCCTGATCCGCCTCACCCAGCCGGGGATGTGCCGCGGCACACACGGACGGGTCGGAGCAGTCTGGAGGGAGCCAGGCCGGCTGTCGCTCGGAGCTGCACATCACTCCCGGCTAATTGCTTGTGATGAATCAGCGTGCGGGGCTGCAGGATGGCGCTGCAGAAACCGATCAACCCGCCAGTCCCGCGGGAACGCGACAGCGCGGAGTCGATGTGCGTCCCTGGGCACCTGCCTGGGACAGCCCTCAAGCCAGATCCGCTGGTGACTTATGCACTTGGATGCTTTTGCCGGTGCTGCCTTACACTCCGCAGCCCTTCGGGTCTCATCTGTTAGCTCTGCTGCCATCCATCCGCACGCACTGTGTCCTCCCCGCGCCTGTTAACCTTGTGCATATTTTTAAATGGTGCCATTTCCTTTGGCTTGCACAGCATTTTATTTGTTCTTTATAGCGCCGGTCTCACGCAGGGTGGATGTTGCTCGGAGAGAAATAGATGCTGCTGGCTGCGGGGGGGGAGAGGACGGGCTGTAACCCTCACTTTGACATTGACTCACCGCAGGCCAAGTGCCTCCTCTCTGCTTGTAAAATAATATTAACCTGGCTGCTGGAGGAGGTGAGAGGGCGCGTTAGCCGTCTTCGGCAAAAAGCACTTTTTTAGCGGGTGGCACTGCGAGTACAGCGGTCGGCGGGGAGAGGCACGTTGTAAATGCTCACATTATGGGCACGTCTGGGGTGGACAACGCTTCCGCGCCTTCAGGCAGCCTCTGGTGCACGATACAGACGCCGGCCGTGAAGCCCGAGGCAGAAGGGAGGCTGCTCCGCTTTCAGGGGTCTAAAGCGTTTGGCTGGGTTCAGCCCAGCCTCAGTTCGCACATGTGCTCCCAGCGGGGCTGCGTGAATCACAGCACCGCTCCCACGCCAGCGACGATGAGGAGCCGACAAAACGCCCTGGCGCTTGCTCTTTTCCCTTCAGAGAAAGTTGCAAGAGGTGACGGATGCTGCTTTTTCATGCTCGGTGATAAAGAGGTGAGGAAAGTTGGGTTCGGCTCCTTCCCACCTCGCCCGGAACCGCGGGAACCGCTGCACGCCAGGCTGGAGCAGGATGGATGCACCGTGCCCTTCCCCGCGGGGCTGGGTCGTGGTACAGAGGGCAGCGCCGTCGCGCCGACACCTCTCCCATGCCACGCCGCGGCCGGACGCACACCAGTGAGCAGCTGTAGGCACCTGAGGCTTCCTTTGCCTCTGGCCCCTTGCCATGGGTCTGCCTCCGGACTCCATCGCTCACCCGAAACCACACAGCTCGTCCCGGACAGCGCAGCGGGTTACGTCCCGGCTCGCTCCTCTTCACCGTGGGCTCCACCAGCCCTTCCAGCTCTGCTCGCCGTGCACGGGCTGAGCTGCGGCCAGCGCTCCCCACTGACCCGGCCCAGACCTTCCTCCCCAGGTCTCTGCCCTCGGCCACTGCTCCCACACCTCCTCCCTCCCCACGGCCTTTCTGCTTCCCGAGGGACGCTGCCTGTCCCGGGCGGTCTGTTCCCCCCTGCCTGCCCTCGACGAGCAGGCAGGGCAGGCAGCTGGCAGCACGGTCCAGCCCCAGCTCGCTGCCATCCCCACAGAAGCCACACTCCACAGCAAAGGAGGGACTGCCCGGCACACCGTGGTCTTTCCAGCCGGGATTGCTCCGCTCCAGGGGTCTTTTCTCTACCACGCAACGTACCCGCCTGCAGAGACCTGCTCCAGCGCGCTTTCCATGCCGCCGTGGCTCTTTGCGCAGCACCAAACCCTGCCGGCCCCGTTTGCCAAACGGGCTGTCGGTGCCACCCTCGCAACATCCGTGCCGGATTTTAAGGGGTTAGTTCCCCTGCCGGGCTACATCATGGGGATGCAGGCAGGGAGATGAGCCCTTCTCTCACCCATAGCCGCGGGGCTGTCAAGACACACGGGAGCTGCCCTGCACCCATCCAGCTACCCGTGAGCACCGACGGGGCCAAGGCAGCCCCCAGGAGAGCTGCCATGGTTAGTGATGAAGCAGGCATCACCCCGGCAGCTCTTTACTGCGCGGGACGAGCCGTGAACTCACACCCAACACTTGTAAAGCCTCCTGCCCCTTGAGCCTTGTTTTGCATTACAGCACTAGCTGGGAGGCAGCTTTTTATTAGATTATTAATTATACTTCTACAAGAAAGCTTTACATCTCTGCCTGCGAGTTGCGGTGTTGTGAAACACGGTTAGTCTTTTGTAATTCTGTCCCGACGCTTCCCTTTGTGCCTCCCCCTCCAGCCAAAAACCGGGGTTAGAGATCAGCGTAGGGGCAGCGAACGCAGCACGCCGCTTCCCAAGAGAAACACGGCCAGGTTTCTCCGTGGTGGCCGACCCCAAAAAGCCTGCCTGGAGCCGGCCCAAGCCAGCTGGCCAGCGGAGGAGGAAGAGGAGCTAATGGATCCCACCGGCTCTCACTCAGCAACAAACAGCGGCGATTAACCGCGAAGTGCGAGAGACTAATTGGACATTTAACCCAACGCTGGCACAGGAGGCCGTGTGCTGTAGCCGAAGAAAGGAAAGAAAGATTCCCTCCTCAGCTGCGGGCTCCTCTAACAAGCCCTTTGCTGTAACCAGATACGCCCCGCGCGCACCCCGACAATTCGCACCCTGAGGGACGCGCGCCGGGGCCAGCGCTCGGCTTGGCGGGGCGGAGGAACAGGAGGAGAGAGGAGCTTTATGAAAGTTGACATGAAGAAAAACATTCCCCGCTCTGCTTCTTTTTGTCTTTTTTGCTAGCTTTTCTCCCGATTTTTTATTCTATTTTTTTTTTTTTTTTTAATTCTCAGGGAAAAACAGGTTTCGAAACGTTTCGGCTTTCCCCGCGGTGCTCGAAACACCAGCGTAGCAGCATCAATGGTCTCCGTGCAAACGAGCGGGAAGAAAACGCGACCGATACTTCTTGCTCCCAGGGCGGGTGCGCGTGTGCGCAGGAGCCAGCCCTGCTCGCCCCGAGCCTGGCATCGCGGGCAGCGCCCCACGGCCCCAGCTCCCCACAAACTCCACGGGAGCTTTGCCCGAGTAAATACCCAGGGCCCTAATTAGAAAGGGCTGAAAAGGCTGCACGTACTCTCCCAAATACATACGTTTAGCGCAGCGGGCAGTTCATCCTGGGACTACAGCGCTTTCGGCTGTGCCCAAGTCATCTGCAAACTACTTGATTTTATGCCGTTGCCCATTGCTCAGGGTGAGGCAGCGGCTGCAAACATGGGAAATCCATAGAAGCTGCAGGGCCGCGGTGGCTCGTCCCGTAGCGGTCGCACCCAACGCCGTGCGAACAGTCACGTGAGCCTGATGGTCTGGGACTCGATGATCCCCAAATCCACGGGCGCTCTCTGGATAACCACGCCAGCATTCCCACCGCAAACAAGCATTTGGAGAGCAGCGTTAGTGTCCTTTACTGTCAATCGGCACTGACTGATGAACTTCTATCAGAGCAAGCATCCACAGAGAGCGTTTCGCTCATGCCCCCACGGGCCTTTCTCTCCTTGTTGTCCACAAAGCACCCTCTTCCACGTGCCATCTCCGCAGCCCTTCCCTCGCTGCTTCAATCCAAAGCCGGGCTCTGCCCGCTGCGCTCGAGCCGTCGCACACGCCGGGTAGCAGGATGGGCGTTCCCAGACGAGCACCGTGCACGCGCGGGGGTTTCCAAGGTTTCACGGGAGCCGAAGCCGGCGATGCCAGCACATGTCCCAGGCTGCCAGCCAGGACCGCTGCACCGTCAAAAAGCCCTCCGGCCTCATCCATGCGCTACGTCGAGTCTCTGCCTCGACCTCCCTTCCAGAGCAAGGCCTGGATTTTCTTCCAGCTCAACCTCAAACCAAACCGTGGGATGGGAGCAGCCTGTACGCACAGCCAGGTACATCGGGGTTTGGTAGCCTTCGCTGTTTCGGGCTTCCAGATGAACAAACAGGACTGAAAGCCAGAGACAACCCTCAGCTCCAGCACCGGGAAACGCTCTCCCGATGGGTTACTCCGACGCCTCGGGCTCCTCGGAGGGGCGTCTGCTCAGGCTCAGAGCGCTTCCTCTCTTTGAGAGCCACCACCCCGCGTGGGTTCCCCTTCGCTTCTGCTCACCTCAGTAGCCAGCCTGAAGCACAGTCTGGGACTGATTAAAAACCACCAGGCGGTTCAGGGCAGGGACAAAAACTTGCAGACAACAAAAAGAAGGGCCAGAAGGAGAATCCAGCCTGCCCTTGTCCAGATAAGGTGCTTGCGCAGCAGGGATCCTCGGCTGTCCCAGGTATGTAGTCAGGATTTCTTAATGCTCCGCAGACTTCGCGGGTCCATATATCAGCACGCCTTGCCAAGGGAGCTCGGCTAATGAGGGTGATTTATGCAGCGGTCACTAATGGCTGACCTGAGCTTCCATCAATCTCTCCTGGAGGTTTCTGAGGATCGAAGGAGATTACAGCTTTACTGCCATAAATATGGGAAACGGTGCAGTGCCGGCATCACCGCTCCGGGGAGGGGAGAGGAGAGGGTGAGGAGACACACGACGCCTTCCAGCCAGCAGACGAGCTGCAGGCGGGAGCACCGGAGCCGTGCACCAGTGTCCCGGCAGCCGCGATGCCTCCGCACGGTGCCCAGCTCTGCGCCGCCAAAGCTGAGGTGGGGGAGCGGGACCCATCTCGAGCGAGAGCCGTCCCTGAAAGAGGTCCCAGGGCTCCTCTGGCCTCCCACTGCTTTGATGCGTTGCCACGGTGCGCAGCGTGTGTCTCGCTCTGTTTCCAAACCCAGGGCCACTCACCCGCTCTGCAGCGAGCGGAATCCCCTGGAGCAAACAAGGGAGAGAAGCCCCTGGGCTGGGATGCTTTTAAAATAAAACATCCTGAGCCAGCGTAATTTTTACAAATTGTGAACGGCAAAGGAAGGGTTAACCCAACGGCAGCTGGGGAAAAAAAGGTGGAAATGGAGATACAGGAGGATAAAAGGGCCCTCAGGAGGGGTCAGCTTGAGAGGAAGAGAAACAGAGGCGAGAAAAAGGAATTTGCTTCCACGAAAACCCCAAAGGGTTGGAAGAATTTGTGAACCGAAGGGCCAGAAGGAAGAGGCGCAACCCGGCCGAGGCGGCAGGTCCCCGGGAGGCACGGTGGCTGAGCCACCAGACACAGCCCGGGATGCGCGGCTGCAGACTGTTTCCTCATGAAAGGTGCTTAAACAGGAGGAGGAGGAGGAGGAGGAGGAGGAGGCGGCATCCAGCCTCGTCCATGGGGCAGGCAGGTCTGCAGGAGGCAGAAGGCTCCAGCGGCGCCTGAGCAACAGCAGCAGCGGCTTTCTCCTCCGCGTGATCCTTCGTCGGTCCACTGGCTCCAAAGTGAAGCAGGGGGCATTTAGGATGCGCCCAGCTCCCGCCTTTTCCTCTCCGCTTAAGGCTGACTCCCGGGCTCGTTGCTACGGGGAGAAAACAGACGGTGCCCTGGATGGATGGGGAGATGCCCTCCGCTCGGGTCCCGCTGCTCCTCGCAGCGATGCTAAATCTGGCCTGATGGACTGGGAACGGACGAGGCCCCAGGGACGCAGAGCCCTGCTTCCAAGGTGATGCCTCTACCCTTGAACACAACGGTTGCTAGAGATATCCTGCTAGGACAGAGGCTGCCGGAGAGGGACCAGGTCCCAGCCCTCCGCATCGCTTGGGGCATGGGCGAGAAATAGCGAGAACAAGCGGGAGCACGACCCCCCGGCAGCGAGGGCGGCTGCGACGGATGCACCGTCTCTGTCCAAGCCTCTCCGCTCAGCCGAGCGCCACGGGCACGGGCCGTCGGCTTTTCTGGCACGGCTCTCTCCTCTTGGCATCGTCACCCTTCCTATAAAATACATTAAATATTTAGCGGAGCAGAG
Organism: Steatornis caripensis; assembly: GCA_013398225.1. NCBI lineage: Eukaryota > Metazoa > Chordata > Aves > Caprimulgiformes > Steatornithidae > Steatornis > Steatornis caripensis. The sequence continues at coordinate 15,698 of VZSC01010591.1, forward strand.
CGCTGGAGCTGTCCGCCTCCACACCGGGGAGGAGTTTCAGCCGCTGGGAAGCGATCCCTTCCCTGGCACCGAGAAGGGTGAAATACGTATTGAGGAGAGGAACGGCTCCAAAAGGAAAGGCAGAGAGACAACTTTGTTGTCCCGGCCAAATTCTAGCCTGCCAAATTCCGCTTCTCTAAAATGCTGCCTGCATTTTCAATAAATAACAAGAAGTCAAAACAAACCGCAATCTCTGCCATTCCTGCCTGCGCTGCGTTTGCAGCGGGCTGCGCAGACACCTGCCACATCCACCCCAGCAGCGGCTGCCTGGCATTGTTGGGCGAATTGATCTTTGCGTATAGCTTGCACATTTGTCTGTGAAGCTCATTAAGATCCGGCGAGATGAAAGGCTGCGCAGAAATGTAAGATCATTATCGTTATCAAAAGAAACACAGAAAACTGCTGCTATAGAGGCAGATTTGTTTCCATATAGAAAGCTGTTCAAAGTTCTCCGAGAAGCTCTTTAATAAGATGGCTGTTACACGAATAAACTTCAAGAGCTTCTCTCACGCTGGGGAAAACTTCCAAGGACCCCTTTGCCTTTCACGTCTGTTGCACAAATTTCCCTTGCCGTTTCTCACATACCGAAGATAATTCCGGTACAGGGGAGCGAATCCTGTCTCCCAGCCCTCCCGACTCGTATGCCGCTGAATTTGTAACGCGCGACGGTGACGCTCCGGCTAGCAGAGGGATGGGGCGGGCGGTCCTGCGACGGGACCGCAGGCATCACCCGGCTCGTCCCCAGCTGCCTCGCCGCTGTGAAAGCAGCTCTGCCCGGGGAGAGGCACCTGCGCTTGGGACGCGGCACGGTGCTCAGCCCCCAGCACCCACTGGGCAGCGGCAGCAGCAGCCCTCCAGAGAACAACGGTTTGGGTTTAAGTGCACGGAACCCGTTCCGTAGTGGTCTCCCCAGCAGAAACTCGCCGTGGAATAGCCCCTCGAATAGCAGGTTTAGCCCCTCACCCACCGCCAGCACCAGACAGGCAACGCCACCGTCTCGCACCTCCCGCCAGTGTGCCCCAGTCGCGGTGCCAGAGACCTCCGTGCGTGGAGTCCCGCTTGCCACGGATGCTCCAGGATCCTCTGAGGAAGGGCTTCACCGGGGATCGCAGCCCCCCACGCCTGCGGCCTGCAAACAGGAACTCCATTTTTTAAAACAGACTCCGATACCTGCACCGGGAGGTTGCCCGTGCCGAGCCTCAGGCTCGGAGCTGGCTGACGGGAATTCGGATGCAGCAAATCTTTTCCTGCCTGGAGGAAGCAGAAGAGTTAAACTTGCTCAAGGCACCATATTTTTCCAAGAAGAATCAGTTCTTCCCACACAGGGTCATTTCTTTTTTGAAACCAGCCTCTCTTTTATCCACAAGAAAATCTGCTCATAATTATAAACCAAGGAAGAAGAGGTTTCTGGAAATATTCATTTGCAGCTGAGCCATTTTCACCCTGGCACAGGCAGAGCGAGCCTTCCTCGCTCCCATCTGTCGCGTTCGCGCCGAGCGCGGCGGTGGCGGCGATGCCAGCCAGGCTCTGCCACCCAGCGTGGCACGCTCAGGCAGGAGAACGTGACACCGCGGTGGGATGAGGAAGGGGGGGCCGCCGCGAAACCGGGCAGGACTTGGAGCTCGCGTCCTGCCCAAGATGTTCGCCTTACACATGAACAGCTTGGCACCACGCGGGGCAGGGGGGAGGAGGAGGAGGAGCAGCGGCACAGGCGCCGCCTGAGCTCCGCTAGGGAAGAGACAAAACGGAGAAGCCTCACGGTGCTGAGTTTGATGGGGTCTGCAGGCAACGCCTGCAGCCGTTAACGGCAGCGAACCGGAGCGTAAGATGCGACCTGGGCCAAAGCTGGGCAGCGAGCGCTCCCCCTGCCCGCTCCGTACCTCCTCCGGGTACAGAGCCCGGGCCATGGGGTCCCTGCTCCTTCTGCAGGGAAACGTCTCCAGCCTCTCGCCATCACGTCTCTCTCCCTCTTCCTTAGCTGCATCCCATTTACATTGCCACGAATAAATCAATCTCCTCCTCGGTGCCTACACCTTCAAATATTTATAGACTGTTATTATACCTTTCACTCCCTCCCTACACACACGTGCCCTTTCCTTTAAACGTCCCTTCACCGAACCACGTATATTTAGCTCTTTTAATCCCTCCCCATAAATCTACCCCGATCCACTCCCCGCACCGCATCCATTTATTTCGGTTAATGAGAGGCCCAGCAGAGCGCACCGCGGCGGACGGTCACGCCGGAGTGGTCCAGGAAGGGGCTGCGCCACCTCCCTCCACGGCACGGTGCTTGGGGACCACGGCTCAGAAGCGCATCGGCCCGCTCAGAGCATCTCCTGCGCACCCGCTGTCACACGCGGCGCTGGGCGCCAGCCAGACTTCTGCTTTCCTTGGATTTTGCATTTTCTTCTTCTTTCTCCTTTTTTTCCTTTTTTTTTTTTTATTTTCCCTTCTCCCAACGGCAAATGACAAAATTGCGAGCAGCTCCCAGACAACTTGCAAACCCAGAAAGGAGCTATTTCTGGCGAGCGAGCTTAAGCTTCCTTTCTTATTTGCAAATTGCCTGTGAGCAGCTTGCAAGTATCAGGAAACCAGAAGTCGGGGAAGGTTGCGAGTTCAGGTTGGGATGCGTGCGCCACGTGGGATCCGTCCTCGATCTGGCAAGCCCAGAGCCATCAGGAGCAGCAGCCCCGTTCCCCAGGCCTCCGCGCTCAACATCCCCTTTTGGCAGCCGTCCTCTCCTCGAGCCCAGCCGCTGCCGCGGGCACGCCAGCGCGCTGCAGAGCGAGCACCCTGAGCGTGCGAGACCCAGGCAGGGACCCTGGCTGAGCTGTGGGGCTGGCCCTTGCCCCGCAGCACCCCCACAGCATCGCTCCCCGCCCTTGCACCCCTCTCCGGGGCTGAGCGCTCGCAAGCCGGGACAGGGATGGGTGAAGAGCCCCGCTGCGTGCGGGGAAGCAACGTGCTCAGCCCAGCAGCTCTGCCACGGCCAGCGCTGCTCGTGCAAGCTTTGGTTGTTGGACGGGAAAGCGAAGTTAATCTTTAAAAAGAGAATAAAAGGGGGAAGAAAGAGATTGCTGAGGGAAGCATGTTTGCAGTGCCACAAGCAGAGCTGTAAAATCTACTCGTTTATAATTTGCTGTAATGAAGCTGCTTCAGGCCACAAACCCCCTGTGGCCACAGCTGACGGAGCCGGTGACACGGAGCACCGGGATCACAGCCTGCCCACCGAGCCCTGTCCCCCGCCAGCACAACCCATGGGATAATCACAAAAAATGAGCGATTAAACAGCCCGCACGAAGCCGCTGCGAGCCGTCGGAAAGCCTGCGAGGATTTAGCGAGCTCAGGATGGTTTTTCCAGTCAACAGCTCAGACGAAAGCACTTACCCACACAAAAAAAGCCACTCCATCAGCAGCCACGTGTTCCTGCGGGGGCACGGGAGCGGGCACGGCCGGAGGCAGGGTTCGGCTCGCTGCTCAGTGCGGCACGAGGCACGACAGGCTCGGGAGGGCCAGAGAGGGCGGCTGCACCGGAATCTTGAAGGGAGTTACAGTGGTAAAAGTATCTGGCCCATCACCGAGGCTGCCATGGAGCACCCTCCCCTCCATGGCTCGACCTGCTTTCATCCACTTCGTGGAAATATCCCCTTGGTGAGAGCATCTCAGACATCCTGCATCCATTCCTGCCCTCCGGCTGCTGCTCCGGATCACGGCTCCGTTCTTCCCTGCATCCCCCAGCCCTCACCTCCACAGGCAGCGATTTCTCCCAGGCACATGCACGGCGGGATCCCTGCTCCCCAAAAAACACAGAGGAGGGCACGATTACCTTGACGTCGCCGGGGGATGATGACCGGCCCCCTCACATCCCCCAGCGGCCAACACCGCGGCACTGCCGACTCCCTGCACGGCACGCAGGGCACGTCGTGCAGGGCTCCACGGGTGGCTCACGCTTTGCTGCCTTGGCCGGAGCGTGACAGCTATCCTGCCCGAGTTGCCGGTGGCACGCCGAGCCCTGACACCAACAGCGTCATGGGGGGCTGAGCAGGAGCAAGGGGTGATCCCTCAGCAAGGGGACCATTGCCAGCAGGACGGCGTCACAGGGGGCTGAGCCTGGGGCTGCTCCTGTCTCAGCCTGCTCAGCGTTTTCAGTTTGGGCCAGTCAAGCTTGTGTATCTTCATATAAGAACACTTAACCCTCACTGCCGTGATTGCTTTTTCATCTCCTTCTTTTGAGGGGTCCTGAACCTGACCAAACCTTCCTCCTGGCAGCAGCTCACCCTCTCTCCAGCCCCCGCCCCGCCAGCCCCTGAAGCTCCTCCGTCGTGATGGGTAGAGCACCAGTCCCAGGCAGAGTTCTCGTCCAGAAACATTCCTTTTCTGTAAGGGAGAGATCCTCAACCCACCTGCAGCTCCAGACCTCCGCCTCTCCCTGCAAAAAGGAAGGAACAAGCCCCCGGTCCCTTCGTTCCTGAGACGCCTTCTCTTCCCATCCAGCCTCCCAGGCCCTGGTCACTTCTCCATTTCCCACCCAGCAGGTGCTGCTTTGCTGCTGCTTTAAAGCAAAAACCTGCTCCCCTGGAAGTTCTTACAGGATTAAAGCAACTTCACCCCCGTCACACGTTCCTCTGATCCTCTGCAAACGCTGGGGTCGCAGCCACGCGGCAGGGCCCATGTCAGACGGACTTTTTGTTCACCTTCAGGGTGATGCTTGTGCTGGAGAACAAGCACCACGTTTCTGCCCTCGGCTGCTGCCACGGCGAACGGGGATCCCAGCTGTGTCCCAGTCTGGGGTGGGTGAGACGGACCGGCGTCCTCGGGCGGGGGCATACCTCCATCAGGACACAAGCTGCTCCGTGGGCTCCCGACCTCCGGACAACGGGGGCTGTAATTATCCTTTGGCCCTCACACAAATTGCTCATTTGATTTCGAGCGCCGAGTGCTGACTCGCTGGCTCGGTTTGGAATTGGGGCTTAAATCAAAGAGCTTCCCTCAAGGGATCTGGGGGAGAAGGAGACAATTAGATTTGAGCCCTGAAGTTTTACAAGTCTAATAAATTTCCTGGTAGCCTCCGGCTGCCGGGCTGCCGTGCAGGAGCCAGGCGAGAGACCTCGGTGAATGAACGCAAGCGTTTCTCAAGACAGGAAGCCACACCGGCACAACACGGGTCTGTCTGCCGGGGCTCCGACGCGTCTGACCCCCGTCCTGCTGCCGCTGGCTGCTCTGCATCTGGGCTGAGCAGCGGGGATGGAGACACCGCATCCCTCGCACCGCACCGGCACCGCGTCGGCAGCACGGTGCACAGCCGGGAGCGACAGCCCTGGTCGCCCTGCACCCCGCTCCTCGCTCTGCCCATCCGCGACGGCCGCAGGGCCAGCGGCAGAGGAGAAGAGGAAGGTCAGAGCCAGCAGTGTGGAGGGAAGCAGCTGGCTGCTCGCTGCTGGAGACGGTGAAAAACCCAGCATCTTCTTAATCGTGCTTCACGCAGCACTGCTAGGAAAGGGGACATGGCAGAGAGGTTACGGAGGCGTTGGCACCGAAGCAGTAAGCACCTGGGGGGGACAGGACAGAGCAGCCGCAGGAGAGGAAGCTTCCCCCCACCAGCTGCCCCACAAGCAGTTCACCCCCAAGCTCCTACAGCCCTTTCTCCAGGCAACCCAACTTCTGAGAGCCCCTGGAGCAAACCCTCTGCCGCCGCCGCCGCGGCCGGTCCCCGAGCTGCGCTGGGGAGGGTCTGTGTGTCCTCCCGCGGGCCGGTGAGATGGGAGCAGCTGCGCGAGCTGCTGCTGCGGGGCTGCTGCGGGCTGTCCCCGAGGGGAGCACGTACCCCACGCAGAGACCTGCCCGCGCTTGCCTGGGCTCAGCGTGGGGCGCGAGCAGGACCCCGGCATCCCTCGGGGTGCTGTGTCCCAAGCGCCCGGCTGTGTCGGTGCAGGAGGGGCTGAGGCAGAGACACGTAGCCCGGTGAGCAGGAGCCTGCCAAGCTCCGACTCCTTTGCTGGGCGAGAAGAGCAGAGTCGTCCGGGAACATAAAAAGGAAGAAGAGCCTGCGGTTCCCTGGGAAACCTCCCGTGCTGTCCCCTGTCCTGGCCAGACATGGCAGTCCTGGTGCCAGCACCTCTCTGCGGAGGAGAAAACCACCCCTTTGCAGCTCACAGGGAAGCTCTTCCGCTCCGTCCCCCACCTTTCGGGCTGCCTCCAGTGTTTCCTTAACATAATACTGCTGTAAATTAAGTATCACTCTGACACAATGTAAAATATATTCTATGCTCCCATTTTCCTCCGGTCTTCCCACTAAACCTTTTTCTTTTCTGATTTGAGCTGGATACACCGTGCTGGGGATTAGCAGGGACTGATTTAAGCAGCCAGGCAACTCTAAACCATTGCTCATAAAACCTGGAGGTCTCTGCGAGCCCTTCGCACCGGGCACCGGTGACCGTAGATCCCTGTTTTGTGGGGGCCTTTCTCTCCCTGCCCCTTTTCTTTCCTCTCTCCCGGCGCAGGCTGGTGAGGCGTGTGGAGCAGCATGGTGGCCTGCTGGGGACCTGGAGCTCAGCAGCATGTGGAGCAGGACCGGGTGGGCTTTTGCTGGGCAGGGGGGCACGCCGGGACTCCTCCATCTGTGGCTTTCCAGGCTGGGTTGCCAGGTGGGCACAGGTTTGGGGGCGCCTCAAGGCAGCAGATAGAGCCATGAGCATCTGAAACCTCTGCCACCGCAACCCAGTGCCAGGCTAGGGTGGCAGTGGTGCAGCGTGCTGGGTTCCCTTCACCCCGGGGCTGCAGATTGCAAGGTCGCCCCAACCTGCAAGCACCACAGCATTGCAGAGGCTGCTGCCGAGCGGGGAGGGAGCTTGCGGCGGGGGGCACGCAGCAGGCTGGCCACCCCCCTGTCCGCTGTGCCACGTGCCAGCAGCAGCGTGCAAGCCACGTGGCACAGGCTGGTCCTGTCAGGGGCAATGGGGAGGAGAGAGCTGGGCTGGGGAGCTTTGATCTCCTCCTTTAAAGCAAATATTTCCTTGAAGGGACTTCGCAAATCCCTTGTCCCAACAGGCTGTATCCCGGCATTTATGACCTGCAAGGAAAGCCCCAAACAGAGGTTTCGCTCTGGAGGAATTCATGGCCCCCGCACCGGTGCTGGGCTGCGAGGCAGTCTGCGCTTTCCCCCATGTTTGTATTTGGTCTTGCGTTTTTGGATGAAAACGAAGCGTTCAGAACATTGGCAAAGAACAGCATATCCTGAACAAGCAGAGCCTGGGCTGAGTCCAAACGCTCTGGCCAGGATCACGGGGAGCAAGGACGGGCCCTCACGGGAGAGACTCTCCATCACGGTGACCACCGAGGAAGGGCCATTTGGGGCCGACGGGGTGGCCAGTGTGGCTATCAGCAGGTACCTGCCTGCCTTAGGGGTGGCAAACATGCCCTCTGCGGCTAATTCCGAGGGGTACGGTGCAATCGGAGATGGCGGGAGCACACAGTCCCACCTGGAGACCTGGGAAGAAGACCAAGGCAGGAGGAATTTCCAAGGGGGCATGCGGAAACACCAGTGCCGGGAGCAGCGGCCAGTCAGGACCAGTATGGCTGCATGCTGCAGTGGGGTGGGGGTCAGGTCCTGCAGCCCCCCTGCCACCACGCACAGCCCCAATCCGCTGCAGAGGTGCTGTGCTGCGGCTGCCAGTGCCCCAGCGGGGCCAGCGCCCTTGGACCAGCGAGGGCTCCAACACCTCGCCGTCGTTTCATCGTGCAGAGGGACAGCGGCAGCACGATGAAGGCACTGGCTGTGTTGCGATCTGGAGGTTTGTGGAAAATGTTCCAGAGCGAGCGAGAACAGTCCTGCGGGAGGGCGGGTGCAGATGCAGCAGAGGTGAAGGCTGAACCTGCAGCCCGCCCGGGGTCGGTACAGGCTGAGACGGGACCAGAGAGGATGGCTGGCATCGGGGGACACGAGTGCGCTGGCGGCCAGCCTGCCCATTCCGCCCGCACTCCCCTGAGCCAGCGATAACCCTGACCGAACCCGACACAGGCCGTGCTCACAGCCAGCCAAGGCTCCAAACCCCTCGTCGCCCCGCTCCGCTGGTGCACAGGGCCAGGTGGCTTCGGTCTTTGTTTCTTTTAGGGTTGGTTTGGGTTTGTCGGGGTTTTTCCCCCCTCTTTTTCTTTCAAAAGAAAACAGATGGGGAAGGAGAGGGTTATGCAAATGCTCCTCGGGCAGCTTTACCTGCCGTCGCCCTGGCAACGCAGAGCGGGCATCGGGGTGCGGGCAGGGGATGCGGGCAGGGGGTGCGGGCAGGGCGGGAGGGCAGCGAGGTGAAGGC
>VZSC01010592.1:0-21240 GCA_013398225.1 Steatornis caripensis
AGAAGAGAAGAGAAGAGAAAAGAGAAGAGAAGAGATAAAAACTCAATCATAATCTAGTTAAACTGCTGTCAAAATTAATGGGAAAGATCCTGTTCAGCTTTATGACTCAGAATCAGCTCTCCTAGTGAGACTGTGGCATGGACGTGTGGCTTGCCTGCAATCCCATTTCCAAAGGGGTAAAGTGGGGCTGCTTAATTGAAACGCAGGTCATGTCACTGGGAAAATTATGCAAAAGGGAGCTGCATCTCTTCCTGATTCCAGTTCTTTATCTTTTAAAAGATCTGCCTTAATGGTACAGTCCTGTGCTACCTTGTCATACAAACCAGGAAAGGAGAGAGATGGAGGAATGCAATTCATTCTACAGAAGTAGGTCCACTAGAGAGGTATTTAGGTTTTATAAATAAGTCTATAAATAATACATTTCTATTTCTGCTGGTTTTATTGCTATTGATACGCAATATAGTCCTCTGGGCTTAAATCTGCAGATATTTTTATTATTTGAGGTCATTGCCATGTTGCATTGTACAAATAGCACACTGCATTCACCTCAGCATATGTTTATTTTTCCATGCCTCAGTGGCTGTCTTGAAAAGGTGATGCTGCGGGTGTTATCCATCTCTTCTACCTGTCTTTAGATTTTGCTAAGTGCATACTTTTATGGATCAGTTGAAAATCCCCAATCACTCTGTAATTTCAGATTTTATGCCTGAATGCTGGATGTCATCCTAACAAGTGTGGTGGTGTGCGCGCGTGTGTGAGGAGATATAAAAGAAAATAATGCTTTGTTTCTCTGATGGGCTTCTGTGACTATTTCATGATACCGTCTGCACCTTTGCTAATTGAATAAGGATTTCTTTGGAATGAGGAGAGCTGTAGCAGCCGAATAAGATTCAGTCAGTGCAATTAAAATGTTAACATAGATTGCTTTAAAGATGCAATTCCCGTTTTCTCAATGTATGTAGAAGGAGCAGAGGTGACTGGTAGGTGGTCAGCTGCAGGATTTATTCTCTTCCAGTTTACAGTGTGGAATACCACTACTCTGCAGTAATTACCTCTCTGAAGCTTACTTTAATTGTATTGTTATATATGTCAAGTCACCAAATGAGACCCGAGACTGCTTGCCTGCTGCTGTTTAACTACCCAGCAAAAACTTACAACCTCCATTAAGATATTTGTGTGCTGGTTTCTGAATTTTGCCACATGCTGGCTAGTATACACTGAAACAGCTGTGCTGTAAAATCACACTGAAGATGCAGTGCTTGAATGTTTGTGGTGCAGTAAAACCATGCGGGCACCTCTGTGTTCCCCCCAGGTGCTGAGTCTGAGCCAGACTGAAGCCGGGGTACAAGCTGCGTATCAAATGCCCCAAGCTATCATGGCGTTATAGAATCAAAGACCAAGGCTGCGATTGAATCTCCTCTTCCAAAGCCATGCAGTGCCCGTGCCTGGAGGATGATGGAAACGGAAGAGATGTGCCAATGCTACGCATAAAGCACTGAGACTGCACTGCCATTTCCAAGCAGTGTCTAATGAGATGAAAAGCTCTTCCGTTTTCCTTTGCCATCACCTCTGTCACATCATCCCTCAGAGATCAACCCCTGGCTCACAGGAAGGCTTTCTCCTAAAATATATTAACCTTATCTCTCTCACGTGTCACTACTCTAATTGAGACTTAATGTATTTACCTCTGCTTTTGTCACCCTCCCTGCCGCTCCCCTTTTATTGGTACCCTGTTGTAGTAGCATCCGCAAGCACATGCCCCTTCCCGCACATGTCAGACAGGCAGAGTCCTGTCAGTAAGACCTATCATTTATCCAGGGCTGTTCTGGATCATTAGCACAATATCGCAGCTTCACCCTCCATCCTGGTGCTTTCCCTTAAGTAGATTTCACTGCCTAAGTCTCGTTTTCAAAACGATGGCTTAAGTGCACATGTTAATTGCAAGATTTAATTATATGGTGGCAAAGTTGTGAAATTTTCCTCCTAATTAACAAGGAAAAACTTGGCGCGGGAGAAAGGGTATAATGGGGAAACGCTTTTTGCATTTCATCATTAACAATTCTCACACATGGTTATCGCAGTGATACATGCCCTGGATCATTGACTTCCCTGTGTGAGGATGGATTAGGTGCAGGTGAAGGCCAAAAGGTGCACAGCCAGACACCTGCAAGGGAAAAGGTGGTGTAGGAGCTGGAGGGGAGCAGAGCATTGGCATTACAAGAGAAATATCTAGAGAGTTTCAGGGAGCTTCTTTTCGCAGGCACGTTGACCTGCAGCAAGCTGGGTGAGCCCAAATCAATTTTTATACTGAGATTTCTTTCCAAATTGGGATCTAGAGATTTGGTTTGGATTCATATCCAGTCTCCAGGAACTACATCCCAGCATTAGATGGGGATTAGCGACTCAGACAAAAAAATGCTGCTTGCACTAGATGAAAATCTGTTTCTATTTCCGCAGATCTGCCTGCCTGCCTCCTAATGTGCCTCTCAAAGGTGGGAGACCTGTTTTTTCTCCTCTTGGGTTTTTATTTTTTTTCCTCTTTTTTTTTTCTTTTCTTGTTCCAGTAGCCAGTTCAAGCATTTAACCTTTCTGTTCACTTTCCCCAGGACAGACTCTCAGAGAATCTGTGCTGGCTGGGAGTCTGAACAGAGCCAATGTCAGTACCAGGGAATCGGAAATGAAAGAATATTAGACAGTTAATGTCCTTCTTTGGGTAAGGCTCTCTCACAAGCCCATCCTAATTGAACTGAAGGGGTACAAAGGGCGCAGTTCACATCAAGACTGCATCCCCCCTCTGCCTATAGCTTGTTCTTTCCTTTAGCCTTTGTCATTGCATTATGTCATGTTCTTATTTTATCTTATTGCCTCCTGTGCTAAATGGCTGATGCTCTCAGGCTTTTGAAGGACTCCGCTCTTCCTGGCAGCCTTGGCTCCTTGTGCCCAGGTCGCACCTCCCAGGGCTCCCATTTCCCACTCATCAGTGGAAGAGCCTCCTAAGTCCTGGCAATCACTTTTCGGGGAAGGCAGGGCAGCACTGGGAGTCCCTGGGAGACTGGATATCAGGAGGGTCGTGGCAACAGGCTACAGCTCTTTCTTTTGTAGGAGCTCAGTGTGGTGGAATTAATCTTGTGTAATTTTGGAGACTCCATACCAGTAGACATTGCAGTGTTTCAGGATTTCCAGAGAATTGGTTTGAACACAATTGAAAAGTTGCATTACTAGAAAAAAAAATATTTTATTCTTCTTTTGTATTTCTTTTAAGTCAGAAATTGCACTGTAACTCATAATGCAACATCCCTTCTAAGATTAGGATTTCAATCTTTGATTTCAACCTTATAAAAAAAGGTTGTTTTTTTTTTCTTTTGTTCCAGGTGAAATTTTGTGGAATTTAACATACTCCCATGGAAAGTGCTGAGACTAGCAGTGTGGTTTTTTCATTCATCATGTAGTCACCTTATCTGACATTAGAATTTCACAGACTTTTTATGTAAGGTACACATATAATTCTGTACTCTCAGACTTCAGGTAATGAATAATCATATTCACGGATCAACCTAATTAGGTAGCAGAGAGCATTGCCTACAACAGACTGAAAAAGTGTATATATTCACAGCTAGACAACTGTTCATTAGGGGCCTGACCTTGCAGCCATTATTCATGTTGAGTGGTACTCACTTATGGGACATACCCCTATTGTCTTCAGCATGCATATTACTACGTAAAATATAATCTGCCAATGTTATGACTTCCTTAACATCCCAATATTTTCCACCTACCATGACACCTGGTGTAAATTATGCAAGGAAATTTTTGAAAAGAAGGCAGCATTGGCAGTGGTGCTGTGCATTTCATCGCATCTGTAGGAAAAATCCCTCCTGATGCATCAAGCCAGTTACCACCCTAGAGCTGAGATAATTGTAACTGGCCTTGAGTATGCTCCTAGTCTGTTGCTGTGTGATTTAAACTCTGTTTACTTAATCCTCTTGAGGAAACCTGTCTGACTTTGTGCTGCAGAGCAGCAGAAGGAAACGGTCAGTAGACCACACTCCAGCTGATGGGGCAGTTACCAGCAGCTGGGGGCCCGTTAACATATTAAAATGCACTAATGCAATTGCCAGCAGTTGTTTCACCAGTCCCTCAGGGATGAATAGATTTGAATTGCAGATTCTTGTTTTCCTTCTCTGCGGCTCTCTGAATTTTTCTGCCCCTTTTCCATCCTCTTACCCAGTATGTCTAAGCCCTCTCTAACCTAGCCCGGTAGGTCAGAGTGCTGCATGTGCCCCACACACTGGCCACGTGCTACATAACCCTGTGTACATACAAATCTCTGGCAAGTGGCGACTGGGAGCAAACTGGTGCTGCCGGGACAGTTTATACACCCATTTCTGCCATTTCCCTTGGGAATGGACAGGGAATGGGATGCATTGTTTTGTCAGCTCCATCCTCGCTGTATTGGTGGTTAGCCACTCCTCTGTTGCAGTGAAGAATAAGCAGAAGCTATTTGTCATCAGGCACCCATGTAACAGATCATCACGCTATTTTTTATTTCCCAGCAAATCCATTCGATGGTGGAAGGAGTGTTTGGAGGCTCCTTTCTCAGAGAACTTACCCAGGTAGGGGCTCAGTCTACCATGGAAGAAGTTGTGTTTCAGGGACAGATAGTCCACCTGAAGGCTTGGGATACCCAGGTTTTCTCCTCTTTTTGCTACAAATGGCCTGCAGGACCTTAAGTAAAAAATTTGTTTCTTGTCCCTGCCCCAGTCCCCTATGACGTGCTGGAAACCCATATGCCGTGTCATAATATTTGCTGCCCTATCTCTGCTCTGACTGGCCCATTTAAGGGAAGTTTTTCAGGGGCCCTGAAAAAGACTTCTGTATTGCTTTGTAAAAAAAAAAGGAGTAATTACCTCCTCAGCTGGGCCAGGCAGTGAGAAATGGGTGATCTTTTCATTGCAACAAGGTAAAACCCATTTGCCCATGCTACCTCTTGATTACCACACTGCCTCTGACTCCATTTCTGCACCCAGTGCTGGCACAGGCAGACTCCTGCCTTGCCTTGCTCTGCAAGCACTGCTGTACCACAGATAGTAATAATAAGGCAGCCTCTGTGTTTGTTTAATGCTTTACCGTGTGACAGCTTTTCGATATAGGTAAGCTTCCTGGAAAAAGCGGAGGTAATGAGCTCGTGTGTTGTCTTTATATCAGGCAACAACATTCGTACAAGGCACCTTCTAACTACTGTGAGTGGTTTGTGAGCAGCAAAGATGCTATCTGCTGCCAGGTAAGTAGGCTGTTTTTAATATGTGAGGCATGTGTTGCTGTCAGGTTTTGTCAAAAAAAGGATGGCTTATCTTATCTTGTGATCGGGCAGCTCTGAATAGAACCATGCACACAGTGCAGTGACATGGGGAGGTGAGCTCGAGAAACAGCTTTACAGGTAGAGTGAATGTAGGGCTTTTGTGCCCAGTAGATCCTCTCTGCTCCTCCTCCAGTGAGGAGCTGCCCTGAGTAATATGTTCAAACTGTTTCTTCTTCAGCTCGATGGGGATGCACAGGATTTGGCGCACAACCATTGAGAGTGCATATAGGGCCAGGGCGATCAGACAGCAGGTAACAGAGCCTCTGGCTGAAGAGAGGGACACTGTAGCAGCTCCCATGCCCCTGTGAAGCTCTCACTAGCCACCAGCGTGGCTCAGGCTTCTGTTGTGTCTGATGAGAGCAAGAGCAGAAAAAACATTCCCACAGTCCAGGAGTTATACAGACAGGGCTCTGTGTTCTGACAGGCGCTTTCAAGCCCATCAACGTCTACATTATTGCTGGAAGTTTGGCTGTTAAGTATTCCTCTTCTAGCTTTTGCCAATATCAGTCCATGTACACCAGGGCTCTTACTCTGTTTTATGGGGAATCAGGCAAAACCTTTTGAGCCTGATGATGGTAGAAGATGATCTGACTAAACTGGAAGTGATCAGGAGATCAATAAAATATTGATACTCTGTTAAAATGAATCTGGTCTGGATGGGTCAGACATCTATTCAAAAGTTCGCTGAAGCAGTGGAAATCTGCATTTAATTTGAGAGGATTGAACTGTTGAGATGCAGCTAATCCTGGCCACGATCTTACTGTCATCCCAGTCTCCAGATTCAAGCTGATGTTGAATAATGTGGTATTCTCAGTAGCTTCTCTCTTGTAATTTTTAACTCTTTTACTATTTTTTAACTCTTTCTCCTTCTCTCCATTACACATGAGCATCACATTTGTCTGAACCCATGCAGACCCCAGAGTAAGGCCCTGATGTCTGCCTTGGGGATGGAGAGCCAAGGGCAGCCTAGCACTGCCCCATTCCCAGCCAGCTGCCCCTCTCCGCTGAGCAGCCTGCTGTGCCCATCACTGGGGCTAAGCTCTTAGCAGCTTTCAGACGCTCTTTTCTCACATTGAGAAGGAGACAGAAAGTGATTACGAGAACTATCTCAGTCCCATTCATCTGAGAAAGGCTCTCTGTCAGGGTTGTGATTTCCTGATTCCTTTTCCATAGCGCTGGCAATGATACAAAAGCAAAAAACCACAGAAAAGCTCATAGCCTAAAAAGAGCTGTATGACAGTCCTGTGATGACTTATTGCCAACCGACATATGAGTTTACTATAGATCTACTTTAGGTCATAAGTGCAAAAACATACCTTGTTAATATTTAAAGATGCTTAGCACAAAAGCATGCATAATTAAACAATGCATCAGAGCTGATAATTCCAAACAATTTGTCTTCTGAAAATGGATTTTTATAATTTGTTAAACTGGTCTGAAATCTGCAGCTTAGCAGCAGGAGTATGTTTCCATTACAAAATGAATAATTTTAAATGTCGGGCTGTGTCCATCCTCTCTGAGAAGAAAAAGAGACATGACACGAGGGAAGGTTTTTAAAAATGCACATAGGTATGGATTCAGCATTGCACAAAGATCTGTGTCTGTCTGAGATGCATGTCTCATTTTTAAAAGCAAAACAATATTCCTGCCAGGTGTAGCATTGCTTTCAATCCCAGGATATTTTCATGTTCCATAAGGAGCTTGTGAGATATTAACCATGTCTTTCTCTAGATAACTCAATAGCAAAGGTATGCCTGTAATAAGAATGATCTATTAGTTAGTAAAACAAGTGACATACAAGACAAATATGAAAAAATTAACGGTGTCAGGTACGAGATACAATACGCTGTGAGTTTTTCATTACATCCAAAAGGTTATCTGAGTACATTTTCTGCCTGGATGCTAAAAATCTATGAGGAAAGAAAATGTGCTTATGATCCATTGCAAATCATGCTTTTCAGAAGTGTCAAAATACAAACTGATGTGTGACCACAGCTATTCTTTAATTTAATATGAGATCAAAAATTAAATGGCAAATGTTTGGGACACCCAGTTCATTGATCACACGGGAGAGTTACTTACAAGGCAAATCTAAAAAACCTATTTTACAAGTCTCACTGAAGGTATTTCTAGAAATTACTGAAGTTGTCAGGGTCTTGTTTACCTGTGACAGTACTGGGAGAGCAAATCTCAGCAGGCACAGCTCTGCCATGGTGAAGCTTCATTGGCTGTTATTAACTCAGTATCTGGAGCTTTTGGCTTAACTTCTTACCACAGATGTATTTTCTATTTCGACTAGTTGGGAGGAGGTCAGGGAGGTCCATTAGAAACCGTCACATACTAATGTCCTACTCAGTGCTGTGTTTTATGTAACAATCCAGATCTTCAATGTTAATAGGAGTGTGAATTACAGACTGAACTGTGTGTGCCGGGTCCTGTTCTGAAGCGGCTGTGGTGGTTTAGGCCCAGATGGCAACAAAGAACCCCGTGGCCACTTGTTCACTCCTCCTCCCTCCACTCTGGGATGAGGAGAAAATGTAACAGAACCTGGTGGGTTGAGACAAGGACAGGGAGGGTTCACTCACCAGTTATGGACAGGGGCAAAACCAGACTCCACTTGGGGAAAAAATACTAAATGTAACCAGTTATCAATCGAGTCAGAATAGGATAAGGAGACGTGAAAAGCCAGATCTTGAAGCACAAACAAATAGCCTTCCCTCCACACCCCCCCACCCCACCTCCTTCTGGGGCTCGAGCTCTCTCGCTCTGATGTCTCTCCCTCCTTACCTCCCCTCAGCGACACAGGGGGACAGGGAATGGGGAGTGCAGACAGTTCACCCAGAGATTGTCCCTTCTGCTCCTTCCTCCTCAGGCTGGGAGGGCTCCTCACACACTTCCCCGGCTCCAGCGCGGGGTTTCTCCCATGACAGACAGTCCCTCATGAACCCCTCTGATGGGAGTCCTTCCCATGCGGGGCAGCCCCTCAGGAATGCACTGACACAGCGCGGGCTGCTCATAGAGTTGTAGCTTTCTTTGGGAGCAGGCACCTCCCCTGGCGTGGGGTCCTCCACAAGCTGCAGGTCCATCTCTGCTCCACCGTGGTCCTTCACGGGCTGCAGGTCCATCTCTGCCTTGCCGTGGTCCTTCACAGGCTGCTCCACCATGGTACTCCGTGGGCTGCAGGGGCACAGCCTGTCCTCTGCTCCAGCCGCCACCTCCCGCTTTTTCCTCACTGACTCTGGGTATCTGCACAGGTATTCTGTCACATCCCCCTCCTCCCTCTTCTTCAGGTCTCAATGACCGATCGTTCCTTTGTCCTGCCCCTTTCTGTCGCAGAGGCCCATCTATTGTCTCTGAATGGCCTGGCCTCAGCTCCAGGCAGGGCCGACTTGGAGCTGGGGGAGCTTCGAGCAGCTTCTTACAGGGGCCACCCGCCCATGCAGCCCCTTCCCCTGCTACCAAAACCCCACCACACGGACCCGACACAGTGACCAACACCAGTAGTGGAGGGAGGGAGGGAGGAAGGGAGGAAGGAGACGGTGGGAATTTGCTCTCATAGCTGGAAAATGAAGCCCAGACGGGTGTGTTCAGATGGTGTGCCCAGAGTGGATGTACAATGGGTGGGGGTATCTAAATTCAGTTGATCCTAAGTGAGCATCTGCCAGGGCTGCTGTATCCTGATTTCGCAGGGAGTCAGAGGAGAGAAATAAAGCAACCACATCACAGCTGCATGCAAGGGCCAACCAGTGTTGCACCCAACTCTTCTCTGGTTGTATTGGGAGCCCTCAGTACAAAGGCAACCCAAAGAGCTCATCATTTTCTTCAACTTAAATGTCCCAGTTATCTGTCTGAATACAGCCCAGAGAGACACTAAGGCTAGCTCATGAAATACATTTAGTTAAATAACTAGTACTTGCATACACAATTTTCAAAAATAAAAAAATGTAATTTGGCTATGTCTGTCTTAGCTCTTTTGGGACCAGAAAAGCAGATGAGTACATCAAAGCAACTGATGCTGAGGCCCCTGTATCTGTGCTATGTTTGGTTCAGGGGTTTTACTTTGTGCTAGATTTTGTCTGCTTCCAACGGCTGAACATTCTCACCAGACCTGTGATTCAAGGCTACTCAAAGGACTACGTACTGGTGCAAGCCAAGATTTCCCAATTATGGAATGCAGCAGTAGCACACATGGAAGGCAGCTTTTCTCCAGAAGGAATCCAATATGCATGAATCAAAACTGCTCTGTGACCCGAACCAGTCTGTGGTAAGAGGGGCCAAAGAGGGGATTGCTCAGAGCTCAGCACTGATGCAGATGCAGCCTGGTGCTTTACCTTCAGCATCTGGGCATGGGGAGCTGTGCATGAACGGTGAAGAAACCTATGTGAATGAATGTGTAACTTCTGGCTCTACCACTGCACTGGTCCCAAGTATACACTATCTAAAGTTTAACTTGTGAAGAACATGCATTTTATATACTGGCTATGAGGAAGAGACAAGGGTTTCCCATCCAGCCACTGTAATTTATTTCTCCTTTATTTCCCTGTCTTTTGCCTCTATAAGTTGGATACTCTGAGAAGCCAATGACTAGTTTGACTGCTAATAAGGCCCTTCAGACTGGCCACAAGGGGATAATCAAAGGCTGCATAATGTGGCATGTATTGCTTCTTTCTTAGAACTGATGATATTCTTCTACTAGCAAGTCACAGAATGATGATGATGCCATTAGTGGGACAACAGACTTTGTTTCTTTGACATAAATTTCTGCTTTTTTGAGGGCAATGGCCTGCTTGACTACATAATATCAGAGAGAGAAAACTTCCTATTATTGTGCAAAAAGTAAATACGAGTACTAAGAATTCATTCTTCTGGCCTCTTTAGAGGGAAGGCTAGAACAGCTTTCTCAATCAGATTTCGGCTTTGGCGCAACATCTCTTCAACACATACTTAGCCTATGTGGAATAACAGGATAAGATACATCTCCTGGTCCTACTCCATGTCTGTTGAAAGCTATGGAAAAGGGACTAGGAGGGAGAGAGCATAAAAGCATCTTTGTCCCCTTGCCACCAAATACTTTAGACTGATCAAGGATATGGGCAATCCAGAGCAACCCGCAATTCCTATTTGGCTTAGTAGTTATTGGGAAAGAGGCACAAGTATAAGCTTTGAATCTAGACTTACATTTCAGTTTTCTCAAAGGAAAAGAGATTTTGGTTCCACTGTTTCTCCATTGTTCTTAGCTTGGGATGCTGCCAAAATGTCGGTATTACTGTCACACCGAAAGAGCCCTGGATATCCTGTTGGAAACCACAAACTTGCATTCCATAGGTATTCATGAGATTTATCATTATTTTCCTACAAATTCTCCCTGGACATTGGTATAAAACGTAGCACCAGGGTATTACATTTCATGTTAAGGTATGGCCATAGGCTCATCAGGGGATGTCAGATGTATATTTTTCCAAGCTGGATATTCTCATTTCTGTTTGTATCCTCTGTTGGTTTTGGGTTTTTTTCCCTAGTAAAAAAACCTTGGGCTGGGTTCTTTAGACAATACCAGGGATATACAGGGAGGCCATGGGACAGCTATTGAGATTTCATTAATCAGCTACTTCTTTGGACTCTGGGAGTGGGATACAGCTTTAAATTAAGACACTTGAACATAGGTATGAGCTTGTAGATGCCAGCTTGTGAGCTAGGCATCTAAACACCTGCTAGATGTCTTGGGAATCTTAAGATGTCTGAAGTGTTTCTAGACATGCATATTTAGGGAACTGTCTCCCCCTGCTACCCAGATATTGGTAATGAATGTTCAGATGCTTACAAGTAGACACATATATTTACATATCCTAATCTGAAATTGAATAGCAGATATATCATTGTTCTTTGGTTTTGCCTGCTTTCATCCCACCCTGGTATGGAAAGATCTCTCTTGCTTAGCCTTTCCCTAAAGCTGTTTCCTCAGGCCCACACTGGGTAGAAAGGTAAGGCAGTAAACTGAGGTTATGGACTAATGATAATTTATGATGATTCACTGCTTTTCAACTGCTTGTCCCTGGCTGGAGGGCTGAGGCAGTGCGATGAGAGCATATGGACATTGTGAGGCCACTGCTGTGCTAAAGCATATCAGGTTTGCTTAAACCAGTTGAGGGATTAGCAGTGCATGCTCAGAATTACAGTTTCTCTGGAGAGAGGAGGATAATTGATTCAAACATGCCAATTTGCCTGCAAGAAATTGTCTTAACATACCACTTAGTGATGCAGTTAAATGTTTTCTCTCTTCTGCATTTGCAACTGTCTCTTGATTCCTCCTCTCCACCCATCTCATGAGAGCCGAGGGCAAGTGTGGACCAGCTGAACTGTTCTGGCAGTGTTTTTTCCTGGATGCTCTCCTTCATATTGCCTTGGCAATAGGACTGAGGGTCTTGTCTTAACCTGGGCCTTGTGTGCAACCAAGCACTCGTTTGGCACTTAAGAGAGAATGAGCACTGTGCAAGCACATGGGCAGTTATGATGCTGGCTGTCGAAAATCACAGGCTAACTAATGCTATAGATAAGTTACTAATAGTTAAACTTCCCCTCTTGCCAACCTCTCCTCCCTTAGAAACTCACTGAATCACACTGTCCAAGGCCAGAAGGAGCTGTTTCACCACCCACTGTGACCCGCTGAGCTTCGAAGTCCATCTGTTTCTGCTCAGTTAACCCTGCACTGACCCAGCTAAGCTGTGCGTGGCTCAGGCATGTCCCCCCGCATCCACCCGTGACGTGAAGGGCAGGTCCAGGCAGTGCAGACATCCTGCTGGTCTTCCTGAAGAATTCCTCCCCTTCCCTGTGGTGATGTGCTCAGGTCTCCATGGGTTTTACCCATCATTAACCCCTGGGAAGGTGAGCTGGCTGAGCAGAGGCTTTGTCATGGGGTTGTGCCTTATTGCCAGCCTCTATGAGAAATAGAAGTGTATGGAAATGGTAGATAAAAGAGAATCCAGGAGAAGAATATTTTCATACATGCTATACATCTTCTAACCTAGATGGTGCTTTCAGCCTGCTGCCAAAATCTCCTTAATACATTGCACTAAACTTCACCTCCCAGATTGCAAAAAGTCTCACTCTGGGCCGCTGTTTCTCTCTCCTCCACAGTGAAATGTTCTGCATGATTTAGTTGGCAAAGCACTGAGAAAGAATACTGCAGGTTGGAATGAGATTTATTCCAGAGTTTACCTATCTAAAATGATTAATGTATGCTTAATAACTTCAAAGATTTCCCATCTCTTCAGAAGGAGGGGGTTTCTTCAAAGCTTTCAGACAGAGAGTCTCCCTTTCGAGTTGATGAAGGCATGGTCCCAGTGGAGATTTTACATTGCCAGTATGTACTCCTTCAAAGATTTCATTGTTGGCATACTGTATTTGAAGATTTTCTGCCCTCTGTTACTTGTTCATTTCATTTTTCAAAAAAAGAAGAAGAACAAGAAAATCATATCATTGGGGTTCCCTTCAAAGCAATTTCATGACACACCCCTGAACCGTGGAGATGAACAGCGTACACCAAATTTAGGGGTTTTTTGTAGTGTAATTAGCGTCTCCGAGGAAAAGAGCTGCCCTTTCCTAGAAGGTTTGTTTATCTTACTGGGAACTGTCTTTGATGTGCTTTGATTCAATTGCTGGATCATTTTTCAGATTAAATGTTGAACAATAAGTAATTCTTCAGTGAGTTCATCATTCAACTGGAAGGTTTTTGGATCGCAAAGACACCCACTCATAATTCTAGAAGAATTTAAAGGTGCTTGCAAGAATACCAGAGCAAAAACTTCTAGGATCTCTAGAAGCAAAGGAAAATGCTTATCACATAAAGTTGCTAGGACTGTAGGAACAGTGGCTAACTTGTTGTTTCCTAGCTGTTCGCAGAAAGAGATGTACAATAATATACTAACTCCTGGAATGCATTTTTGAAAGTTTGCAAGGACTGCAAAAATTTATAGCTCCTTCACTTCCACTGCTCAGTCCTATCAATATAGCTTAAAGTAGATCTGAGAAAGATATAATTCTTCTAATGGTTTAATCAATTTACGAACACTACTTTTACTTCTGTTTTCCCCTGTGTAATAAATTGTTAATTAGCGTGTGTCAGAAACACATGAAAAAAAAGTCCCAACTTGTATAGGCTGCTGAGAAAAGGAGGTTGTTTCTGAAACTGTACATACATCTGTGCAAACTGGTAGAGATGAGATTCCAAAGCATACTCAGAGGTGTCCATGTCCCAAATTAAGAGTAGTGCTCTATTGGTTTGAACGACCATTCTTTCTAGTTGTCCTTTGTTTTGCCCAGTGAGTGCATTCATCAGCTCTTCATGGCTCAGTAATTCATGAAATTCTCTTTCCATTAAAAATAAATACTGCGTTTTATGTCCTTGAGATGGACCCCATACTTGATTGTCTTTTCTATGGCAGTGTATATTGAAAACTATAAAATTATAATACAACTATTAATCCGCTGTATCTGCTTGTACCTAATTTTTATTAAAAATGTATTGTGCTCCAGCTGGCTCATAAATTACAATGCGGTTGAAAAGGCTCCAGTTGGATTACTTCTGAAGGAGAACATATTGAAATAAAGAAAGGCTTACTGATTAATATTTTGACTTTATATACAGTGTTACTAAGGTAGCAGCTTGATTACCATAGAAAAGATTTTGTTAACTGTATTGCAGATCTAGTAAACGTAACAATGAGAAACTGGTGGAAAGCGGCATTTGCCAAAGAAACCACATTATCATCACTGATCAGATCTTTCATGTCATCGTCTCCTTTTATGAATGACATAAAAAACCTACTTTGTTTCAACAGTAAATTAATACATTTATAGGAAAGTGGCAGAATCTGGAATCACATACCATCTGTTCTCTGTCTCTCTATTGTTACCATTGATTGTTTTTGATAGCCCTTCTAAAAATGCCTAGAAACAGCTGAAATAGCTTTATCTTTAGGTTTAATACCATGAGAAACAAAACTGCTTAATTATGTCTCATTTGGGAAGTAATGGAAAAGGAGAAACGAGGATATTTGGCTTAGAAACAACTAGGGACCTCCTTTCCCCTTTTGTAAGCTTAACAGTCAACACAGTTTTGGGCGTAAAATTTATATATTAAAAAACATCCCATGAAACTCAAACCAACTCAGTGAGTGAACTGAGAAATTTCATCTGAAAGCTGAATTATTCCAACTCGTACCTGCTGCCTAATACTGAAAACATGAATTAAAGTCACACGATGCACCGAGTCATTAAACTGGAGGCTGTGACTGCTCATAGGTGGCAGAAGCTCGCTGAAAAGAATGAGCTGCTTTCTATAGGCAAATGGGCACGCAGGCACTTGGACTACAGCCCCCCATGAGGCTTAGTAGCTCAATTTCCAGCATGAAACAGTTTGATTTCAGACTTTTTTTTTCCCTGATAAAAAAAAATTAGTTTCTTTGCAGTTTTTGTGTCTCACATCTTCTCTCATTCTTTCTCACACAAGCACACCAGGCTATGCTCCTTTTTAATAAATAAGATGACAAAGAAGGTGAATTTTCTCTTACATTTGCAAGTTAAATGAGAATAAAGCCCCTTTATTGTCTGTACTTTGTTCCTGAAGTTTTGCCAACAATAATGTTGACTTTATTAGCTGTGTAGGATTGGCGATGCTATCATGGTGTCAGACCACATACCAAGATGCAGGTCTGCATACTTTTTTAATTTTCCAGTTATTTGTCTTGTCCTTTTTGGTCAGCCAAAGACTCATGAGAATGCCATCAAGCCATGAAACAGAAATGGAGTATTGGAAACAGCAGTGGCAGCTGCATAGCACAGAAAGAAAAGCTTCATTAATGGCTGCCTTCCACAACTTTCTGGGCCAGCCATACAAAGACTTACATATGCTCTCATAAGAACACAAGCATTATCCTTGATATGCCATAATGCGGACTGACAAGATATGCACATGATAAGACTACTTTAGAGAGTAAAATGGTATTACTTTTGATCACAGGTTTTTACAGTCATATATAAAGCCCAATTCATTCCCTGTATCTGATAGCAAAGAGGTAGGACATGGCATTTAATACACCGTGATTACTGGGTAGTCAAATAAATAACAATAACCAGAGGAATTTTGATGCTCTGCAGTATACATGACCTTTCTGCCCACTTGGATAGACAGACTCCCAAGTATTTGGTTGGTCTGGACTAATGGCACCTGGATGAGAGAACTCACACAGGGTATGGCCTTGTATCACATCTGAGCTTGAAAAAAATTGTATATTTGCATTTGTGAGTATTTTCCATTTTTTTATTCATTATATTCCTTTTTTACAGGAAATTCCTCTGCATTTTCAGTTGTTTGTTGCTAAGAGTGTCTGAGCAATAGCTGACTATGGCATCTTGATTCACATCTGCACAAAGTTCTTTCTAGTTCTGAGACTATGCAAATGTAGAGTAAACAGACATGTATAAATTAATATGAGACACCATCACTACAGCAAATCCAGCTGACTGAGGCTGTTTGAGGAAAACATTAAAAAACCAATTCCAATGATGGGAACCTTTGGTTTTTCATTCCTTTCAGAATTTTCCCTCCTGCCTCTGCTTTGCTTTCTTTCTCTGTGCAAAAGAGGAACATAAGACACCGAGACCTCAAATCCTGTGAAGCAAGAAAGTTGCAAGTGCAGACTGAAATTTCTTGGATTTCTAAGGAAAAGAGGAGGAAGGACATCTCACACCAAGAGGGGTAAAACTTGGGTGGTAAAAATTAACATTAAGGTAATTTTTTAATTTTAAATTTTTTAATTTTCTTGAAATTGAGAACTTGTCTCAAGGAATAAAAAGAATAGCTTTAGCTTAATATATATCACTTCAGATTTCTAAACAGCTACTGAAAAACTGTTTCACAACAATTCTGGGGATGATAACAGTACAATCAGCTGAGAAAATTCCCACCAAAGACTTGTGGAGGAGCCCATGTTCATTATTTACAGAGAAATTAGCATGTTCCTTAAGAAAAATATCACTCATAACTCTGTAATGAGACAGTATTAGTGGACCACAAAGCTGGAGACCAGCTGTGGAAGTAGGACTGAAGTTAGGATTAAATTCACATTAGAAGGGTCTTGCTGGGGAAAGATGCTAAGAACTCCAAACACTCCTCATTCCTCCAGTAAAGATTTGGGGGGTGGGGGCAGTGTCAATCAGTGCTTTCTAGTGATCTCTCATCCTCATAAGTCAACAAAGTCATGGCACAGATATGGGCCTTGGGATTCATACATCTCTTTGTCCAATTTATACTTTCTGGACCTTGTCAAAGGGTCTGCGTTATGCAGTTCCCACACGCTGTACAACACCACGAGACCAGTGCCTCAGGGGACTGAACTCTTAAGGAAGCACCAACACGAGTTCATTCAGCATAATCCACTGGACTCAGCAGCAGCATCCTGCATGCAGGTGTGCTCTCTCTAACATTTGCTAGTGCTGTGATTTGAGGCAGTCTGATGTATCTAACTGAATTATCTCCAGAACTGTCCTGACTTGTGTTGGGGACAGTCATTCCTCCTCTCCCCAAAACAGCTCCTCCTTTTATAGTAGTCTGAAAACAAGGCCAGAAGTTCGCTGTGTTTGATGCCTTTTGACATATCTGAACTTGCAAATGGGTAATGAAATATGGTACCTGCAGGAATTTGTAGCAGTATTAAAAAGGGTGAAATATTAAGCAGGGAAAAGATACCAATAGTTATGTGCATTAATTATTACTTTACCGAAAAATTTCGTAAGGAATTTCAAGCACACAGTTCTAGATCTGTGGATGAACAATCCTTGAGTATAGTGGGTGAACAATCCCTAAATATACACTGGTGCCCCATCAGTCTTGTGATTGACTGTTTCCATGATACACAAATTATACACTCACACGATGGGCTGTACTCACTCTGAAGGAACAATTTTCTGTGTGATTGCAGCTAATGGGACTCTAGAAGATTTTGGAACTATATCTTTTAGTGCTTTGAAGGTGCACAAAGGCTCAGCACACTTAGATGCACCTCAGAGCTTCCTCAAAACACCTTGGGCTCTGTCCTATACACATCGATTGATGGAGCCATTAAGACCCGAATGGACGAACAGTAATGATTCCATTTGGACCGATCCAATTTCAATGACATTGTCTCATACAGTTCCATTAACATTGGAGCTGTTACAACCACAGTGACAGATTATTATTTCTTTTAAAAAAGGAAAAGGAAATTAACACAATATATTGAATTGCGCTGAATTGAGACAATAAATAATGGAATGCACCAGACACTAACCTCTCCCTTCTGTAATTGCAGGAGGAAAAATAGACATATTTACCACAAAGTTGATGACATATGTAGCACTTACCTTAAAATATGTGGCAAATCCTTATAACATATGGATAGAATTATGAAACTGGCTAGATCTCATATTGGCTGCAATATAACTTCAGGTGTAGAATTAGACAGTATGTATCTATCTATATCTATCCAACAGTGGTCATTGCTGTAGTCGCTGAGCAAAACACACTGCTAAGGAAGTGCTCTATAACGGAAGAAATTAATTTAAGGAGCAAAGTTTTTCAGAAGGCACAATAGGACCAGTGCCAAAACGAAGTGTGACCCACCACATCCTACATTGATATGCTAGGCTGATAGTTACATGGACAGAGGAAGGGATGGCATGTGTAAGCGTACCCAGAAGCTTCCCTCTTCGTCTGGGCTACTTGAGGGCATAATCTAAGTAGCTCTCTTCCCCAAGTGGGACAAGAGCTGTACCATATTAGATGAGTTTATATCACAAACTTTTGTTTTTCTGAAAGGATTTGTTTTGACTAAGATTTTGATTATAGATCCCAATCTCTGCCAGATCCCCGTCTCTGATTCATCTGATCCTGATGGGAATTTGTAAAGCTCCATTGCTATTAAAGAGTATTGGGTCAGTTTGCACTGTCTGAAGAATTTGATGCTAAAAATAGTACATTATTGCTTGAATTGGCTTACTGGATCCAGCTTCAGAATGAATGGCATGATCTTTGAAGATGTTATTCATTGTAGTTATTCCCCCTGGATATCCAGCACCTCAAAATACATTTCTTGAATGCACGAGCATGCTCCAGGGATTACTGTAAGGATACCACAAGGGATCATGCTAAGAAGGTGTGCCTTCCGTCTCCATGGTATTGTCCACTCCTTAATCCTGGCTAGCATAGGTGACATAGGCATGTAACACAGGCCACACAGATGAAAGAATGTGCAAAGGGAGCATTTTCAAAAGTGGATGCAAAAATGAGCTAGCAGTGAATTTGCAAATCCACTTGTTGCATCCACTTTTGAAAATGTGTCTTCTTTGCATTTCCTTTCAGCAACGTTTCCATTGTTTTCTAGCCACCTTGAATAATTCCTGAGCATTTGTGGTGTGGTAATTTGCTATCTATTGTGTTCAAAGATGGTAAGGCTGTTTGTTCTTTTTCTTCAAGCCCCTCATTTTCAGTTTGCAATGCTGCAGACGTCAGTGACTCTGTTGCAATTCCCTGTCATTTGCAGTAAGCAAAGTGAAGAGATTAGACAGAAGAAACACAAGGGCCCTTTCTACAGCATTCAGGTGAGTTCAACACCCCTTACTGATTCTTCTAGTTAATTTTACCCTTATATAAACCCCTTTGTCTTGAGTGGAGATAACCCAGTTTACTGCAGTATCGGAAAGCAGATAGTCAGATATGGCTTTTGGCAATGCCTGACAGCACCAGGTCTGATGGAAATATGATGTTTCCAGCTGCTGGAAGAAATCCCCTAGAGACCCACTAGCTTTTTGAAGACTTTCTTGTCAATAAATTTGCTGATTGAATGACTGCCTCCACACTTTGCTCAGAAGTAGTTCACATGGGCCTTGAGTATTTGACTCTTAATACTTTTTCCATAGATTTCTTTATGCTAATTAAGCTCAGACAGTTTTATGTTAACAGGGCACAGGATTTTTTTTTTGTAGCTTTTGTTCTTGTGAGCAATTCAATTGCTTAGTAATTTTTTATCTGTGTCTTTCCTGCCTTAATCTGAAGCTCTAGAACAATTAAAATAAGTGAATTCCAGACCTTATGACTTATCTCATATGCACATGTATCTGATATAAAAAGCTTGCTCACCAATGCTTTCCCTTGTCAGGCTGGCAGATGCTCATGGAGATTTCCTCTGAAAATATCTCACTCCTGAGTCTAACCTTTCTGTAGCTGAAGTCACCGTCCATTCAGCCGTCTCACAATGCCAGAACAGTTGCACGCACTGAAAGTGCATCTGTTTGAAATGTAATTAGGCTCATAATGGGAAGTGAGTTTCAGCTTTAATTAGGATGAGAGAACTTCTTTTCTCTCTAATCTTGCAAGACTGCTCCGAGCGGGTCTGCCTATCTATATGTGAATCTATATGAAATCTATATGTGAATCTATATGAAATTCCCTTTGTTTGCTTTAAATATGCACAGAGTCTACACAGGTACCAGAGGGAAAATTTGTGTCTGATATGGTGACACAAAGAAAGCAGCCATGTTCCCTGTTCCCAGGTCTGGCATCCCCTAGACTATCCCTGAAGTGGAGCGAAACACCTTTAATCCTATTCATGAAGTCCCTGCTATGCAGGTGAGAGCATGTGTGGCACGATGGGATAAGGAAAGAGTGTAATGGGATAAATTATGGCAATTTTGGTGGAATTCAACTGCTGTTGACTACAAGGTGTTAACACACAGCTTAAGAAACTGCCTGAAATTTGGCAAGAGCAAAACTTGATCCTGACAGAAAAAAAACCAATAATGCAGAGTTAACACTCTCTTTTCAACCTGCCCATATCTGCAGTTTTAACTTCATCATTTCTACAGATTAATCTCTGCAGCTGTGGAAATAATTAAAATAAATGGAATGCTTGCAGATTGCTGCTTTTATCATATTGTCCATAGGCTGTAGATGAGTCTTACCACAGGGAGAGCAGTGGGTTTAACGTTGGCTGTAGATCTGCAAAGCCTTTCTTTGTAATATTCACCTTTTGATATTCGTAAGCCGCCTTTGTAGATCCATTGTTGTTACTTTGTAATCTCAGGAGTGGTTCATTGCACACTAAGACCCCCTTTTCAGCCTCTTCAGGTACTACAGGTATCAATGGGACTTTTCCCCATCCTTTAATTCACACAGTGGAGGAGTTTTATTTTACTGTAACATTTCTGTTTCAGAGGTTAGCTGATTAATTTATAACATTATCACGGTACAGGAGCTAGAACTAAAAATACCTCTAGCAACAGAAGTAAAAAACCCCAAGCATGTGGAGAGATGGCACGCTGAGTTCTGGACAGCAGGGTTCTCCACAAATTCTCTGCCTTGAGGGAAAAAGAAGGATTCACTATTTTCACTTTCGGTTGTGATCTGAAACCATCTGGCTCCTGCCAGCAAGAGTTTCCCTCAAACTGCTCAAGAAGGCTTGTGTTCTGCTCCAAGCACTAAGCTTGTTTTTATTTCAACACATGTAAACCACTTTGATTTCAATGCATTTTTGTACAAATACCAGAAGTTTCAATGAGATTCTTATACAATAAGAATCTGAATTTCATTTTAGATCACTTCAAAAGGAGGAGCTTTGTAACATATCCTCTTAGTTTTAGAGAGCTTGGGGTATGTGTGGGGTTTTATGCATTTTTAAAGTTGACTTTATAGTTAATTTTGTATTCAAACACAGGGGAAGAAGGAAAATGATCAGGTTCCGTCAGTGTAACCTAGCAGTTTAAAATGGTATATTTTCTTCCACTTAAAAAGAAATTGGCATATTCATTTATACATATTGTTAATTATCTTCACTCCGATGATCTAAGTA
>VZSC01010592.1:21414-38599 GCA_013398225.1 Steatornis caripensis
AAAAAAAAAAAAAAAAAGGAAAGGAAAAAAGACATGCACAAAACATAATGAGATTCCCATGGGTTTAAATATGTCTCTGTATATTCTGGGCTTCCATAAAGGCATTTAAATGAAAGAAGTATGAAAAAACAAAGAAAAACTCCTTGTCTCAAAGATGCATACAGACATAAAAACTTATTCCCCATGGAAATTGTGCCTTTAAATGACATTTCACTTTTATGAACAGTTTTATTACAAAATAGATTTCCTGCAGCTAATTTCATCAGTTGTCCCACTCCACTGCTACTTTCCACTGCCTCTCTAACTTCTTGTTATCTAAGTAAGGGTACATTAATTGCTATATGATGTAAGAGAGCTGGCTGCATGCCAGAGCCCGAAGCAGGGAGGCATTGTGCCTAGCAGGTCTCACTGAAGATGCCTGCACCCAGCTGACTGTGGTAGCAGTATTTAAGCAATATTTCCATGTGACGGATTAAGTGTCATTGATGGATGTGGGTAATGGTATCTCCTGAGCGTCGTTTTAACAAGACGTATATGTTGTTGGACATATTTCACAAGTCTTTGTAATAATGCATTAGTCTTACTGAGAAGGAATAAGTGATTAGTAGCACTAATTAGAAAGTTCTTGGAGAAAGACTTTGGTTGATGAAGTATGGTGTGAGCTTTCAGTCATTAACATTAATACAATGAGTTCAAGGTAGAATCAATCTAGGAGGGTGATTGCACAGATGACATTAAAAATTATACATTCCTTATTAATATATTGATTTGCATTTTAAATTAAGTGATGGCATTTAATAAAGAAGAAAAAGAAGGGACATTTTTTATTATATTTGTTGTGTGAGTGATGTGTAGTTCAGTTTCAGAGTGAGGAGTTTAATCTTCTGTTATCTGCAGCAAGACCTGCATTTATGGAAAAAGGGAAAGAGAGAGCATGATAGAGGGAATTACCTATTGCCTGGAAAAACTCGTTATCTTGGATCTGGGTGGGCTGGGAAACCTTTCACAAACATTGCCAGTAATTTTTTTTCTTTCTGTGTGGCAAAAGTGAAGAAGAAATCAATTTCTCATCCTGCAATTTCCATTTCCAATTACCAAAGCTGGGTGAATCTTCTTGGAAATGGATGAGAAATGGATAATATTTATGGTTCCATTCAAATTGTTCACTCATCTGGACCAGCCCTCACTGGGAAATAATCCTGAACCCAGCCATCAGGAGACCATATTCTGTCTTTGCAGAATTGAGCTAGAGGCCATAGCTAGATATCCCTACCTTCAATCCCACATGTTAGTGTTGAGTGGCTTAACAATCATTTAATTCCATTAAATCACATCACAGCAGGGGCAGTAGCTGGACCCCTTGCACAGAAGGAAGGAAAGTCTGAATTCATGGAACCGTCTAGCTATAAAGACAGTTTGTCTCATTCCAATCCCTGCCTGAGCTTGCTATATGACAGCTGTTAAACTTTTTGCATTGAAGGGTTGGTAACATCTGTATGTTACTACTCTTCTTTTGCCACCCCTATGAACAGCTATTCCTGCACTGGAATTGGGGATAGCAGGCAAGGCGGTATTTTGGGTCAATGCCTCTGCTGAAAAAAATGCTCCATTCAACCAAAAAAAAAGGTCTCAGGATCCTCAGGGTGGAGATGTATCACAAGGGAACACAGCATGGTGGAGCTTCTCATTAGCACACGTGCTTGGTGTGCCTGTTAGTGACTGTCACTAGACAAGTGCTCTCACCCTGTGTTCCTATGGACTTGCATTGCTTCTATATGCCATAGCAGAAACACGGATGAGTAGCATATAGTTCTGATATATTTTGCTTCATCTTATTCACTGACCAAAAATTCCCTTTGTGAAGTTGCTCAGTTATTAATTCCATCCCAAAGGAGACAACCCTGACGTCCAGCCACAGGGGAGCTGGTTTCTGCCCAGCTGCCAGTAGAATGCAAAGCAGAGCAGGACACAGCAGCAAATGTGTGTGGGATGTACATTGTGTAAAGGGGAAGGAAGCATTACAGTCCAGGGCTGAGTGATTTACCTGCCTAGAGATGTCTGTGGAGAAGATGCCGGTGCTCTCTGAGTGCACAGTCTGTGTGTGCCTGTGGGTTGGGCAAAGAAGATGAATCTGCAAAAGTGTAGTATGACTGTCAGCAACGCCAGATATTCAGGTAGGATTAAATTCTTGTATACTCTGGATACAGAACCATGGTTATAATCAGCAGGAGGGGAGTGTGCACAGAATGGGGTAGCCTCCTGCTGAGAAGCAGCACAAGGTTTGTTGTACCTCAGAGGTTCCTTCTTTGTGAATTGCAGTTGCATCATTTTCAGTCACTTAAGTATGAACAGTAGAAGAAAATAGAGGTTTCCACTTGCCTGAAGGAAGGGTGCAAGCAGGTTTAGAGGGAAGTACAACTCCTGCTAGCACTGATGCATGGTGCTAAGGGAGACCGTCTTCAGCACTCTGTCACCTCACTTCGACCCCTTGGTATTTGGGAGCTGCTCTGTGACTTTGTATGTTGCTACCCAAGCTTCCCAGCTGCTGCTGAGACATGCCTTTAGAGAGGCATCTATCCACGGAGTCTTTCCTATTGGACTCAGTTCGAGAACTGTTGTAATGAACAATTATTTGAATTATTCTTCAAGATTTTGGTAGGAGTACATCATACATGTGCCAAGAGAAGACAGCTTATTTGTGACCTCCACGACTTCAGATGGCCTGTAGCTCAATGCTCAAGTAATTGCACAGCAAACCAGTGTAACCTACTTTCAGACAACATGGACACATTGAAGGGGACACATAAGCTGCAGGTAAAGTGACCTTCAGATGTGCTTCCTTCCCATGGAAGCAAATTTGGGATCTGATGCAATATCTGATGCAGCCTGAAACAGAGCTGGGATGTGACAGAGAGAGGTATCGCATGTGGGAGCTCATAAGCTCACCTACAGATCTCAGAAGTCAGGCTGAGCAAGGTATGCTTGAAAGAGCTGTGTCGCTATATGTTAGCAGCAGAAGTTGCCACACTAAAACACAGAAGTTGTGAGACTGGTGTCTGCCTCCCCCTTTGGTCTATCTATCTCTGGTGTCATGTATGGTTGTCTGTCACATGCATTAGACTCACATTCAGTCCTTCAAATCATCTGTCTATAGAGTGGGATCAACAGACATCTTTCTGCTCTTTAGGGAAAACCATGTGTTTTGGGATAAATTCTCTCTTAAGCTTCCCTGTGTTGATGGAGGCTTCACAGAACAGCATGTATCACCTACTGAGGTAATACGAACTGGAGAAGCTCTCAGCAGCACAGAACATCTGGGTTTATGCGGAGGAAATTGGGAGGCTGGGAAAACAGGTGTCCAGAACTGAAGCCGAGCCTTTCAAGAATTAAATTTTTAGCAGACGCTAAAAATGCTGGCTGATCATTAGCAAGACGGGCATGAGAAACCTACTCTGGCCATGAACGCCTTTTGAAGATTCTGCTTTTCTGATGAGTTATTCAGATCATTTTGAGAGAAGACTTTTTCCTTTCACTGTATAAAAAACCCCCAAACAAATCAGCAGCATATGGTTTCTATTGCAAAAACCACCACACCAAAAAACATCTGCTCAGAGATTTCCCTTAGAATTTTTGTAGCCTGTCCCTTGAGTGTCTGACTGCAGACCTGGCACACTTCAGTTTTCATGTCTGAAGTTTATGGCATAGCAAGGCACAGAGGTTTAACAACTCATTCTGTATGTGCTAGGGAGGAATTAAAGACCGCACTCTGCAAGGAAGAAAGAGGGGCAGTGAGCGTTAGCAAATCCTCTTAAGAAGGTTGAGTCAGATCTGAAAAACCCTCTTTAATCAAAAGATTTCTCCAAATCTTGTCTTGTCCTGAAGATTAGAGCCAAGTAAAAATTCTCCAAGGAATTATTTTTTTTTAACTAGAATTCTGTTAAATTTTGGATGCCAGCTCATGTTTAAAAATTAGGCAGCTAATTTCAAGTATCTTTTCAGACATTTTTCCAAGAATTAGAGCTGTTTAAGGAAGAAAAATGTCTTTTACAAACATTTTCAAGTATCAAAAAGGAAGGATGCTGTTGTGTAGGAAAGTAGTGAGAGCTATAAACGACTTTATGTTTGAATATAAAGAAGTTATGAGCTTGTTTAAGCATAATGGATGGTGGTCAGAAGATAAACTATGAAAACCCAGGGTAGAGGGAATTTCATAGTGTATTTATTTGTTTCAGTCTGTTTATTCCTGTAGCATTCTGTGCAACAAAGTCAGAAGGGCTGTTGGAAGACCTGAGTCAGGTTGGAAGCTCTCTATTTTGTCTCTACTACTTGCCACCTTTGGAAAAACATAAGTAAAAAAACCAAACGGAAAAATAGACCTTCATACACAGTCTCGAACACATGAAAAGACAAGTGTTAGGCTGGACGCATAGTCTCCTTCTTGCCCAGGTGTCTCACTGCATAATGACCCACTCTTGAGAGGAAGGATGGAGAGTTTTTCTCAGTTCATCTCTCTCTCTATTTCCCCTGCATCTCAGAACAACCTCTGCCTTCCTGATTAATTCCACTTGGGAAGAAGGAGCAGAAGGTTCAAAACCTTTTTAAGAAGGAGGACATAGTGATATGAATCAGTCAGCACTCCTGGCACAACACCCTCGTTTCTAGCAGTACCTTGTCTCAAAAGACAGATTTGCAAGAAGGTGTTTCGAGCAGGTATGCGTTGATGTAAAACGTGGCCCTCCTCCCTCCTGTTGTCCAGTTTCTGAAAGTACCTTTGTGAATACAGCCATCTCAAAAAGTAGTTTGCAATTTTGCATGTCATTTGGCCCTTGCATAGAACTTGCTTGTATGGAGATCCGCACTTCATTGTGTCACAAATACAAAAATTATGAAGCTCTTATTCATTAATGGATACGTGTACTTCATCAAAATGATAGCTTTTGCAAGAAACAGGGATAAATACTTGGAAAGGTAGCATTCATCACTTGGATGTTCAAACACTGTCTCTGAACAGGTTGTGATAATTTCCCCTTATAATCAACGGAGAGATCTATTTCTCTGTGGTTTCCTCTCCTACCAAGCTAAGTGTCAAAGAGAGATCAGAGAAATTGCATCCCGTAAGTGTGAAATGCCTTTGTTCACTATAAAGCGTTCCTAGGGTGACTGGTTCAGACTTGTATGTCTAGCTTTTATATATCATAAACTAGAACACATAAATCCAACCTGCAATGTCGGAGCCCAGCTCTTTATGTTGGCAGTTTTGAAAGATAACAGGCACAGATGTTGATGTAATATGTAGAATGCATAGCACAATGTATAACAAGTGCATCTTCAAGATATGAAGAAGCAAGACGCTTCACTTTATCGACTTGTGAAGGGGCTCCTTTCTACCTTTGATGGACACCAAC
Organism: Steatornis caripensis; assembly: GCA_013398225.1. Lineage (NCBI taxonomy): Eukaryota > Metazoa > Chordata > Aves > Caprimulgiformes > Steatornithidae > Steatornis > Steatornis caripensis. The sequence goes on from VZSC01010592.1 coordinate 26,820, forward strand.
TTTCCTACAGTACAGTAAAGGCTTTCCATTTTGGTCCTGACTCCTTGCACGTATATACTTTAGCTTTTTAGTTTTGGATCAGGCTGTTCTTTTGAAGCACTTGTTCTGATTTTTTTTCGATTTACCACACTTTGGCTGATGTTAAAGAGCAGTGTTGAAGCACACAAATTGGGGTTTTTTTTGGCTGAAACTGAACTGGAAGATATGTTCCAGATGTGCACCAGTATACAACTGCTAATGGGAATTCAATTCATGACAGTAGAGAATGAAAGCCCCTCACAACACTTTAACACAGGTATCGGGTGCTCAGCACCAGCAGTTTAATTCTGCAGACCCACTCCTGCCAGACTGCACTACTCGGTAATGTAGAAGAGTCTTTGTATGAAGGCCTTCCTAAAATTTGGGGTGCTCAACACTGGAAGTAGATGAAGCTGATGTTTTCTCATAGTGAAGATGGATGAACCTCTCAAAATCCTTCAGCTTAACTAAGTATGAGGTCTTTTTTTTTTTTGTCAAATCTGCCGTTATTCATCCATTCAATCCAAAAATAATTACATCTTGTTTGATAAGGTAACCCTAAAAGGTATTTTGAAATGTGTATACAGGTGACATTTAACATGGGACAAAAGGTAAAGGTTAGAGAAGAGATCTGAGGCATAGTTTTATCAGGCAGGACTGGTGCTCAGAGAGCTGTATCACTTCTATGGCTCCTACGGTTTATGTAGTACAGATTATCTGACAGGGGTTGTCATACCTGAGAAGTACTGAGCCTGTAGTTTACTGAAATCCATCACAATGAGGTAGATCTTTGCTTTCAGTCAGTCTCTGGGAAGAGTTTCCTTATGTCATTTGAACAAAGATCCACTTTTTCCTGAAAACCAGGGAGCAGTTTTTCTAAAGTGTGAGCAGCGTGGAAAGGCTTGTATACTTCTCCTTGAGCGGAGCCTGCTTATGCACTTAATATAAATTTAATCATTATACATGCCATTCTTTTTTATTAAAATAATAACATCTTCCAGGCAATCAAGCTGAGTTTCTTGAAACTCAGCAGTTTTACCTGCTTATTTATGGTAACATCAAAGTATGGGCACTCTCATTACAGTCTGTAAATAACCAGGGTTATGTCCTTGATAGGTGAAATATTAGAGTGTTGTGTGAGTGGGAGTGTCTGTCTGTTACTCCTGGGAGGCTATAAAGTGCACAGAAAATAATTACCTTTTTTTTTCAGTATTTTTGATAATACAATCATCCTTTACTGATGGAGAATCTATCATGATCTGTTGGTCTTTTACACTATCTTCCACAACATCTCAAACAGAAGCTGAAGAAATCATCAGGCTGCACAACGTGATGGTTCTCTGCATATTTAATTCCACAGACAAGTCCGTGCAGAGCAGAAGGACACGACCCAGTCCATTTTCATACATTAAGTGCCAGAAAAAAAGTGTCAGGGAACAGAATCAGAATACCACTTCAGTGCAACCCCTCTAATGTTTTTCTACCCAGTGGCAGAACAAAAAGCTTATATACTTCAGGGTTATGGTGAAAGGAGACATTTCAAGGTGACAGCTGGCAGTGGTGGCTCTGCAGTTCCTCAGTTCTGTGAGAGCTGTGAGCCCCACTTGTAATCCAGGGTTTTACAATGGCTCCCAGACCTGCAAAGGCTGGGGAATGCCCGTGCACAGCTCTGTTGAGGTCCTGTTGAAAAGGATGCACTATATGAAAACTTAAGAACCACAGAAGCAAGCTTTTTACTGAGTCCAGGAAGCTGGACCTCCATGGGACTTTGTCAGAGCTGTTCCATTGGTGATGCTGGCACGCACATAAGCGAGGACATAAAATCAACCCTGAATATCCACGTCTGCTTCACCAGGAGAGAAAATTGTGTCTATGCGGTAATACAAATGGTGCAAAGTGGAACTCAGTCTAGGTCCAGTTGCTCTTACTGTCCTTGGGCTCACATGTTACAGGTAGATGTACTCACGGGTGGTACCGCCAAGCTAATCTGCTCCTCCTTTGCACTATACATGTACATGAGTAGGGGCATTTGTGCTCTCAGTTACCTCATCTACAAGGATGAGGCGTCTCAATACTGTGCTTTACTTGGACGTGTGCAGTAATTAGCCATCACAGCTGCAATTGTTTGTCATTTCTGTATTTGTTCACTTTTTGTCATTTATCCCTGGAGATGAAGTGTTAGGGGCAGAAATGTGAGATCCATTGCCAACATACTCATCATGCCAACACAGTACATGTGATATTTACATTTGTGATGTATTGATGAGTAAATTTGAGATTTTTGGGTGGGAGAGATTCACAGGCAAAGGCCAGAAATGGCATGAGAGCTTCCAGTAATGTTAGGTCTGCGGGGGACAGGATATGAGGTTTCTGACACTGCTTAGTCCATTGTGTGAATATTTGTGTGTCCTCCATCCTCAGAGTTCCCTGAATATTTGCAGGCTAGTGCATCTTTTTAGCATTTCTCGGAACATTAAGTGTCCTGAGTGAATGTATTGACATGGTGCAGCCTGTTACAAAATCACCCACGCTTTATACACATCTGTAAACTACTTCTATTATTATTCTTTCCTTTCTGACCTCTTTATCTATATTTTCGTTCTCATTTAGCTGTTCTCACACAATGACACACACTAAGTGTTCCCTTCAGCATGTGAATGTCAAGATAACCTGAGGTTAAATTATAGCTTGCTAAAGAGGAGCCTTGAACCATGTGATGTTATGTTTCCATTTCTTGCTTGCTGGGGGTGGGAGTAGTGGGTAGAGGGAGGAGGAGGAGTGGGTTTAGTGGCAATATTCAATGAAATATCCAGATTCTAGCTTTGTGATTTTGCTCTTTATTCTCACTCTCACTTAAGGTGTACACCACGCTTGTGTGTGTGTGTTAAACAACATCTGAAGAATTTGGAATACATTAGCATTTTAAGCGATGTGAAAATGCACAGGGTACCATCTGGGACTCTGCAAGTTGTAATATGAATAAACAAGTTGTATTTAAAAGCTGTATTTAATGTTTGGAATAAAATCTGTGTTTTCTTAACAGCTGAGAACATAACATTTTCCAAAACAAGGTTTAACTGCATTGTCTCTCCCTCGTGCTGTGTAAAGTGGTGAAGGAGGCTCCCACTTTAAGCAGTTTTCCTCCCAGAGGTCTTGACGGGTTTTTTGGTTTGCTTACTTTTCCACTCCGCAGGCAATGTTAACAACTCATGTGCTGTGGTGCAAATAATCAGTTTCAGAGAAACGTACGTGAAAAAGCTTTGTTTTGCCAAACCCTTTTCAGGGTTCGCTTGCTCACAGCTGTGTGTCAAGCCCCTCCACCTTGTCTAGCACATCTGGGGAGGGGGTGCTCTCCTGTGAGCAGCCCACTGCTCTCAGTAAATCAGTTCACTTCTCTGTACTAGTGATGAGTTTTGTTCTGATTTTACTTACCCATCAAATGAGTGTTCTGCTACTTCACTCAGAGGTCTACACATGGAAATTGCTGTATTATTAAAAAATGACAAGTGAAAATCAGACGAAGTTAATTAAGAAGATTCTCTGCTCTGATGTGTTCTTATGAGCTTTGTCAAAGCTGCATTTCAAGATAGATGTGAAGGATCCACACGCAGAAGCTTGCCTTGGTCAGTCTCAAGGTGAGTTGACCAAAGCTGACGAGTGTAACACCCAGATTAATTGAGGATAGGCTATTCTGCTCACGTTATTAGATTTACATATACCCTTGATTACTAACACAGAGCATGCTGAACATAATCTTCTAACACTGAATATGATGAGTGAGGGGTCTGAATGTGTTCCTCCTTTCACTCCAGATGATTGATTCCCACATCATTTGAGAGTGTGCTTAGAGCTAAGCATGCTGTAGTGTGCTGCTATACCCAGGCCTGGAGGATTCCTAAGGCAGGTTCCTGGGAAACGTGTAACAGATATCACACAGTAAGATGGCAAAGCAAGAAAGTTTTATTACAAGCCTATAGGTAGCCAACATAGGTCTTGTAGCTCTTAATACAGCTCTCGCCAAGGAAGACTTTGTACCATGCAACATCGCTACACAATCTTGATGTCTGCAACAAACCACTCGCCACTGTTCTGGCTTTGGGTGTCACCCAGGCAGTAAAGCTGGCATGGGTCTGCTTTTGCAAGGGAAGAGCTGTGCCTTCTGAAATGGGGTCTGGGCTGCCCAACAGCAGAAACAGCTGGGAAGTAAGAAGTGGGGTGGGCTGGGTGCAGGGCTGGGTTTTTAGCCAGCCATCCTCCCATGACTGAGCTGAGCTAAACACAAATCCAGCACTGAATAAACATCTGAACAGCACTCTCTTCTGTCGCCTCATGTACAGGCAGCATCCGTGCTGGTTAAGGTTACAGTTTGCGCTTCCAGGGAGATGGATACAGGATTGCTGAGAGTAGATCAGAGAATGACAAGATGCAGTTTCCAGCAGGCTACACTTTCTTTGATAGGTAATAACTGACTACGTGTAATTGGTAAATCGAGGGTCTTGTTGCTTTAAAGCAAAAGAACAGCGCATCTCGGAGTACAAACTCTAAATAATGAATAATAAGAATAATGTTATTGAACAGCTGCAACGCTGCAGTGAGTACTTAAATGTCAGCTTTAAAAACCTTTATGCCAAATATATCTTCTCTTGGAGAGACTATTTACCTTAATGTTCTCTAATGAAAAACACAGCTAAAAGATTTATAATTACAGTAGCATGCTTAGAAAGGATTTACAAGTATCAATGTATCTACTGAGTTGAAAGAAAATCCATTAAATTTTGTCCCCTAAAAATGGCTGTTGCCTTCCCTATTCCCAAATAAAATAATACGAGTAGATATTTTTCCTGTGAACGTTCATTAAATGCTCATCAGGCATAATCTAAGTGACAGCAGAGCTTCAAGACACAAATCACTCTCATGTATCGTCACACTGGATCATTCATTTAAATGTGCACTTGTCTCTTCTTTTCTTTTTTTTTAATGATGCCTTTTCTGTTGTAAGAAGAGTTGTTTGATTGCTCTTTACAGGTAAATTTTTTTTACTGCTTTTAAGAAATCATTATCATAATAGAAGAGTGACATTTCTCCATTTAAGTGATGTATGTACAAGAGAATTTTTAAAGACATTTTTGCTCTTGTTCATTCAATTGAAATAATTCTTTAAAACAAACTGCCTGAAGTTAAAGGATGCTCTTGCCCGCCTTCCCAAATAAACTTCTCTTTACAAGGAAAATGTGAATATAAATGAAATCTTTTAGTCTACAGAGAATGGAGAAAACTAGAGAAATTGAATGAAAATGGACTATTAAAGGAAATTAGGAGCATACGCTGCTCTTTTGAAAAGGTTCAAACATTAGCTGTAAGTCTTTTAAATTGGCTGATTGTTGGCAGAATAATGAAACGAGGTAAGCATGATATGCATAAAGTAGAGCCCAAATGCATTACTACATTCAACAGGTGAGAGTTGAAGGAACGGCAAGATTTATCCTCAAGGGAAAACAAGGCAGGGAGGAACATACACATTGTCTTATGTGGAGAAAAGAATGATATAAATTCCATTTAGTGGTCAGTCTGTCATTGCTCTAACTCAGCTGCTTGGTAAAATGGGAGGAAGTTTTCTTAGCAAAATCTCTCCATGTGCTATTGCACTTATGGTGGTGGTGGGATAAAAAGCTGCAAGAGACCTTTCTCTGAAACAGGAGAAACTAATCAATGAATCCATTGCTCGAATGTTGTCAGCCACTGATGCAGCCCACACATTACCGTGTTTACAGAGATGCTGTTGTTAATGCCCACAGCACTGTGGGGTTATTAAATCCTGAATCCAACCTGTCTCAGAAGAAGCGGATGCCTGACTCTGGCTCCACAGCTTGTCTTGGGTATCTCCTCATCTATGTGCCATCCTGAAGCAATGACAAAGCAGCAGGATTGCAAAGTCCTCTGTCTGCTCCAGGATGATGTTCCACCGATTGCTGGGTGTAGGAGTATCTTCCTTGCATAGGAAAGGAATAAAATGTGGACACACTCCAAGTTGAGGATTTGCATGAAGGTAGCTCAAGCTGCAGAGACTATCCTGCTGAACTAGATACTAGTCTAGAGTCACCACTAATCTAATCCAAGACAGTTATATCCATATTTATACATATCAGAGTACAGATGCCTCCATCCTATGAGTCTGTCACTCTGTTTTGCATTCAGCTCCCTTTTTCCCCCTTGGGCCGGAATCGTACACCAGCAAAGCACACAAATCAAGATTACCAGTGTCTTCCTTTGCATTCACTTACTCTCTTGATAGCAGTTTTTCCCCTCTCCATGTATCACTTTACTGTAATTTAAAGTCATCATATGCCATCATGTATTTGCATTCCTGCAGTTTAGTGTCTTTTAGAGGTTGTGTGTAAAGCCCCTTTAATTCACAGGTGTAGTTTAAACAGTTATGGATCAAATCCAACTCTCAGGAACATCCATCGGGACATTTCTGGAAGTTCGATTCACTCTGCAAAAGGCAAACAGCATGGTCAAGAGGAGGGGATGTTGAACATCATGATTTACCTGTCACTGACCTCAGGACCAAGATCTTGGTCTCTATTATCTTATCTGATGTGGAAACTCTCAGGAGAATACTGTGAACATCATGATTCTGTTCACTTCTCCTTGAAACATGCCACATTTGCTTGCAAAGAAGGTATGTGGGTTGGAGATTAAAATGAGTTTAGAGTATCTATACAATATTAGCAGTGGAGGGCACAATTCTGCTTTTAATTCCATGATAGCAAAGCTGAGCATGGTGGGATTATATCACATCAGTTCAGTATAAAAGGAAGATGTACTTAAAATGTGTAAAAGTGTATGTCTGGATTCTACAGAAAACAGGAGTGATCCAATCCAGTGTTTTGCTGCCTGGGAGAAACCCATCTCCCTGTTCCAATAAAAAGCAATATCTTATAATTAGAAAGCAGCTGACTCTGTCTGTCTTGAAAAGCTAATATGGCAGAACAGCATTTCTGATTGCTTCAGAAAATAGCCAGCAGTATGAGCAGTGATGTGAGAATCGAAGCCGTCTGGCTCACTAACAGAGCCAGAGTATTTCTTCCCACATGAGTGTAAACGCAGCTTGATGTCCTTAGCCTTTTCCCTTTTCTACAAAATTTGCTGTAGCTGAGAGGCCAGAAGACCTCTGATTGTACTCCAGTATTGTTAACGTGGTTTTCAGATACAGGTCATCAATACAGATAATGTAATAATTAAATATATAAAGTACTTCCCAGGCTGATCTCTACACAGGCTTCACCACTGCTCACGGGCTCCAGCATGCATTTCTTTTTCTGTCCATCATTTTTGCTGTCTGAGTTCTTGCACGTTCATCAGTGTGCTGTGGGGGCAGGGGCTTCTCCTCCACAGAGGGGCTTATGGTGCCTTCACTTGTCATGGTGTCGTCTGCCTGTACCCCAGCTCCCACCTGCACGGTGGGAATGAGAATCTTTCCCTGGCACATTAAAAGTTGCGGGATGCTTCGGTGATACAGTTAGGAGGCCACATGATGCAACTATTCCATTCATTTAAGAGATTTACAAGGAGGAGATTGTCATAGCAAAATGCAATTAAGCAACTTTTCAACAGATTTAACTTCACCATGTTGGAATATGTTGAGGCCTTTATGCACAAAGACATGCATCTGTCTGCTATTCTATGAAAATGGAAATTGTGATACAGGGACTAAATCCTTTTAATTGGATTTTCACCACGTTTGCTATGAGGTTTGGGGTTGTTTTCTCCTTGAGAGGTCAAATGTTTCTCAAGCATGTTGATTAAAAGATATTCATCGATCATTATTCCTCTTTTTTGCAGACAGCATTTGCAGTAGCTGCTGCATAGCTCAAGAACATATTATATGAGCCTGGTACCTAGATTTATTATGCCGGTGTCTAGATCTGCACTTCCACACACTGGCAGACAATCAATATGTACAACCCACCAGCTAGTCTTCCCAGTCATTACGATAACCCTGTAGACCAATAAACTGGGAAATGGTTTGATTTTATTGTTTTCTCAGACACCAGAAGACATCCTAATCTTTAACAGTGTTTTACAATTAATTAAATAATCAGCAGACTTCCCTGAGAAAGGATCTATGAGGAGCACAAAGCAGCCCTGTGGCTGTTCTTGCTGCAAGGCTAGGAAACACTTTGGCTGCATGACTCAGGTCAGCTCACAGCCACAATAGCAAAACTCCATAGTTCATTTCTGCTAAGTTTCCTACAATACACTTGACAGTGGCCAAGCAGCTGGTGTGCTCTGCTTGTTATGCAAACTATAATCATATCACTGTGCCTTGTGCTTCCTTGCCTCTTTGACGTACTCTCCTAGTGCCTCTTGCCAGATATGGAGAGTCCTGCTCTTTCCTTGCTGATGCTGAAGCAGACGGTCATGCCCATGTGGGGGTCTGTGAGGGATTTGCAATGCCTGCAGTAATGACGCTGCTGCTTTCCCAAAATCATCGGTCCAAGAGGTGGCTGATTCTCATTGCAACTCACATGGGAAAGTGGGTTCAGACAGCCCATGCCCTCTGCTGACCTAAAATCACACTCCCATAAATGTCTGCAACTGGGTTCATAAATTCTGCAAAACAGGAGTGGGTATTTGCTGGGACTGAGATCTGTGCTGTTCACCCACCATGTTATCACTGCTGGTGCATGTCCTGCAGGTGGGGAACAGCGGCACAGCGTGCAGGTGTAAGCTGGCTTGCACCGATTGTTTCAGCAGAGAGTAAATCCTGACACTGATGGGTGAGTGATGAGAAAATATTAGGAAGCTCCCACTGAAAGATGGGAGCCATTGCAGCCCTCTGAGGAAGTGTTGATGGGAGTATGCGTTGTACTGATTGCACCTGAGGGCGCAGCAGTAACTCATGGGAAATTGGTATAGCATACAATTCAGAAATGTAAATGATGGGAAGATCTGTAAAGAAATGCAAAATGTTGGGATCAGAGAGGAAAGCCCAGCAGCTTCCAGAGGCTATTTTAAATAGATGAAAATGTCAGTTTGACCTAAGTGTTCTGCAGGATTTCTTTCTGAAGGTGAGGAAGTGGGATGAGCCTGGTGGAGCTCCTCCAGCACACAGACAAATAGCCTTCCCTTGCAGTGCTTCGCCTAAGATGACAGCGCTTAAAGTGCAAAGATGAAACAAAGAAAGAAGCAACAGTGGGACACATTACACTAAAATATCAAAACCCAGCGTCAAGTCAGGTATAGTTCAGTGCCTTCTTGGCCTTTTGATGCACTGTAATTATCGCACAGGGAAGATAAAAGCATTTCTCAGTGGCTTGGGAACAAATATCTATGATCCAAGAAATGGCACTTCTGCCTTTGGGCCAAATTCCTTGCTGTTTCAAAAGGTAAAACATGGCTGAGATAAAGGAACCTCCATCTGCTTCCCGCAACACATTACCCATTTGACATGTTTGCATGAAAACTTTTAGTACTTTCTTAGGCTTTGGAATATGCTTCCTCCTTCTCAGTGCGCCAGAAAAAAAGATGACATCTCACTAGCCATCAAACAGCACAAAACACTCTTTACAGATGTGAGAGCTGACTAGGGGCAAGTCTGGTGCCTCCGAGGTATTCTATTGATTTGAAGAGTGAATAAACAGAAGAATGAAAAAACACAGGTTTGTAACTTTTAATTGTCATTTCTAGAGACAATAAATTGTGAAATTTTTGCTATTTTGTAGAACTGAAAACACACCCACTCAAAGTGGAATTTCTTGGGGAAGATTTTTGTCTAAAATGCCACTGGAACAGCCAGAGAAATAATTATCGACCTGTTTTGTTCACTTACAGTGACTTCAGTAAGTTTAAAATGTTGACATTGGTTTTGGTCTCAACAAGTCTTATGGACTATTTACATGTATACACATGTAATAGTCTAATATAATGTAATATATTTATTTATGACATCTTTTAGCAAAAATTGGTAATATTTTTTAAACTAGCTTGAAATTTGAAAACAAGACCACAGTAGATAATTTTTTTTTATTGACTGACCTTTTTTTACCTGCTCTAGTCAATGCTTTCCATTAGAAGAATGAAGCAGATTCCTGACTCACTGAATTCTATGGGATTGTGCAGATAGTAGCACCTTGTACTAGTTTTCAGTCTCTTCTGAAGAGCTTTTTGTAAATGGTGAGACAAATCATGTGGGAGTTTCTCTTCTCTGGCAGGACGAGCAAACAAACACTTCAAGAACAATATGAGGTTTGCTTTAAAATTTGCCTCACATGCAAATGTGTACGGCACTAGGTTTTTTATACCAATATTTCTTGGGAGGAAAAAGAAATCATTGCGTGGGATTGCTGTTACTACTTGCCCAGCTTCATTCCCATTTCTAGAAGTCTCAGTACTGTGCTTCCGTGTCTTTTGATGTAGTCAAATTTATTTTCCCATCTTCACTTTCTAAAAATCATCAGTGCTCTGATCTTTGTACTCCTCTTGAGTATTGTTGTTCTTGCTCTGCAGATTGTCATTGGTGGCAATTTTTTCATTGGTAGCAATGTTTTCTTTCTAAATCCTTCCACGCCTAAATGTGGGCCCCTCTTGCTCAAAGGCAGCACTTATAAATGCTTCCCCACTGCATTCACATGGATAGAGCAGTGATCACACTCTCTCAGAGCTATATCCCTATGGGGTTATTTGAAGTGCCTCATCTCTGTCTGAACCAAGGGTGCACAAGCTGTAGGTATAGAGTCTCTTCAGGAATGAAGTGGGAGGAAAACACTTCTTGTTACCTTTGCCACAAGGCAATTTTATTGCATTGTTAACTGAAGGAAAATTCTTTTCTTCTCACCTCAGTTGACTGATGGACATGTCACTGGATAAGCTGTGTTTCTATTAAAAGTCTTCCTTTCCAAACATCTCCTGGATTTTCAGTTCTCAGATTTTATCATGCTTCCTGGCCAGCTCCTAATCCGTATCTATTGGCTTCCCCGGCCTGAGTAGATCAGGAATGGAAAAGGGTGCCCTAGAGCTCAGGAAGGCGTATTCTGGGGCGAGCCGAGTTATGCATCACCTGAGCACAAGCTGTAGCAGATTTTCATGCTCTGCAGTCGAAGCAAAGTTAGTGTCGTACAGTGTCCATGGGCACCAGCCCTTGTTACAGCAGTGAGAGCTTCTACCTTGTCGTGGTGTAGACCCTGCTTCCCCCTACTAACAAGCCGCATTACAATGTCAGATCATTCAGCACCATCTGAGAACAAAGAGCTGGGATAATTGGGCGCTCTACGACCCTGCCACTTGGTACAATGAGCCAAGATAAGAAGTAATGCGGTACCTCTTTGTCCCGGGATGAGCACAGCGAGTTGGGACAATTAGGCACTCCCTGATTGCACCTGGAACTCCTGCTGCAATCACAGTGAGTTGAAGTGATCAGGCGCTCCCTGACCACCTCCGGAACTCCTGTTACCCAGGAAATGTACCTAAATCTTCTCCTGCATGGGTCGCAGCCCATATCTGAGAGGTGCCAAGACTAATTATCTGATAAGAATTGTGGCCACGAAATGATAACATTGACCAAAGTCAATAATCTTGCGATTCTATAAATAATGGTTCTAAAGCGAGACCCTTTGAGCTCTCCGGGACCACAGCAGGCTGTGACCGTGTATCTCCCTCTGAGCTGGGACGCCTCTCAGAGCAGTTTTCGCGAGGTTCCGCGAGGTATTTGGATCCTTCCCTGACAGACGCCAGCGAAGGAAAAAGTGAGTAAGTCACTG
>VZSC01010592.1:39265-51504 GCA_013398225.1 Steatornis caripensis
CTCCAACTCGACCCTGACTCAGTTTCCCCTATCCAACCACTGTAAAATCACTTCTCTCTGCGCCCCCCCGCCATTCACTGTGACAGTTGCACCTAAGCACCACTCTGACCCAATTCCCTTTCACAACCCCTTCACACAGTAAGTAATAGAGTGAATCTTGCCATCGAATTCTGTAAAGTCGCGCTTTTTACAAACTCATATTAAAAATCACCTTTCCCTCATATCTTTGGTGGTGATTCTTTGAGCAACCGTTAAACCTTAACCACTCTCCCCCGCGACATACCTCCATTACCTTCGATCAAAGTGAAAGATTTGGCTAGAAAACTTTCCTTTAGGTAGGCTTAACATGTTAGTGTGAGCACGCTGGTTCCTCCACAGCAGAAGTCGTCTGAAATTGTCGCTCCTTGTGCTGTTAATCAGAGGGGTTTTGCTGGAGCTGTTACACCCCTTGGTTGTGATGACATGACATCCAGTGAAAGGCTAAGTTTCTAGTTCTCCCTTAATGAAAAGCATGCAGTGTGTAATGGCAGTATAAAAAAGTGCTGAGGAATGTTTTTTATTAATGCTGGCTTGGGGGTTTTATGCGCAAGGCTCAGTAAAAGCTGCTGCCCATGAACCCTCATGATCAGTTTAGCTGAGAGCCAGCAGGAATAACCACCACAGGAACAACAGGGTGACAGCAAAAAAATAAAGGACTGGGAAGGAACAAACCCCAGCTGCCATCTTCCGTAACATTTCTGTATCGCAGAATAAACTCAGCTCAGGCTGGATGTGCCTCTTTGTGAATAGATATGTGAAATTGGAATTTTCATGTAAATTGGTGTCAGCAGCCTTAGAAATAACCAGAGCTTCAAACAGAACAAGTGAATAGGAGGTATTTTCAAGGGAAATAAGTCTACAGATTGATAGATGAGTTTTGGGAGGATAAACTATTAAGCTTGTGAAGATGAAAGTCTTTATTTGCACAGGTACAAAATTTAAGCAGCATTTTTAGATTCACAGTTTTGAACTACAAAACAGCAGTGCGCCGCGTGCTATGTGTAACTTAAAAATCTGCCTTAAAACAAATGTGAGGCAACACCAATTAAGGCCATGTTTTTTAATGAATAGCTGTTCAGCCAGGTAAAAAACCATGTACCGTTATTGTACCATCCATTTTAAGTAGAACTTCACACAGACCTTCAAAGGTGGATTCTGCCTAACAAATGGATGGAACGATGCATCTCTGTTTTACAAGGCAAAAGGGAATAGTGTGGGCAACTGTATGTTCTGTCTGTGTGTGCGTGCGTGTGCGTGCTCACAGTGTTGAAAGCACCAGATTATGCTGAACTGATTAAACAAGCTTCCAATTGCATTACAGCAGACACTGTGATGAGAGCCAAAATATGATTGGCAAAATATACATGACATATTGTAAAACAGATAAAATGATAACAGCTTTTTACTGAAGAGCATCTGCTATTCAGTTGGGAAATTAGGGTGGTATGCAACTGTTCTTCTAAATCACAAAATGGCGTTGCCATCATCAAGAATTTCCTGTCTTAATTTTTTGTGTGATATTGTTGTTGCTTTTGCTTGTATGTCAGAAAGTTAGAGACTCTATTTTTTTTCTCTGAACATGCTAGGTAGAAACAAGGTTTTTTAACCCCACTTTAGGATTAAGTTCTTTGAACCTTGTGCTCATTGACAGCTATGAACACTAAACCAGATCACCTGGATAAAATAACCTGACATTAGTGGATTTCAAATTTGTTCAGTGGAACCGCATAAGAAGGGAGAGCAAATCTGATTTCTCTGATGCGAGCTGAACCTCCTTCCCTTCTTGTTGCAATGGTTTACCATTTGTTTCTGCAGGGAAGACTGCACACACAGACTGTATTTTTCTGTGTGTTGATCTGCTTGGATTAGGCATACTCCAACTGAATGCAATGACCTTCAGATGCTTCCACGGAAGAAGGTCTGTTTCTTAAGCCAAATAATTAACCACTGCAGGATGAATGCTGCCTCACTATCTATTGAATTGCTTTCACAGGGTGTAATGACTCACTACTTAATTGCTATGTAATTTTATTATTATCTGTAAAAAGTTTTTCAGAAAGGAAAGAAATAATTGCAAATAGAAACTGATGTAAACTGACCTACCTTTACTGACTTTCAGTAATCATGCATTAGGTCCCTGACTGCTGTAAATGAGTAACTTGAAAGGGCTGTCCTGATTTAAGTGGCCTGCTGTGCATTTCCTATACAGGACCGGAACATATGAGAAAATGTGACACACCAGTACGCTTTGTGGTCTAACCTTCAATGACATGACGTCAGGGCAACCCAGATCCAAATTATCTGCCATGCTGTCATCTTTCTGATCTATTCAGATTGTTCTCCTGCCTGCCAGGTCATGCAGTAGGAACTTGTTTTGTGGTCTACAACCTACAATCAAAATAAGCTTTTGCACAGTCCCTTAAGTGCATAATGTGCTGCGATTTACCTGTCCTGTCTGTAAGAGTCAGACCGTGACACTGTCCCACACCACAGCCAAGAGTTCTTGCACTTGCTTCACTTTACTGGCTGTCCCATGCTGCTTAGTTGGGTTTTTTCTTTCTCCTAACTGGATCAGCTTAGGAAGTGCCTGTGTGTATTGAGATTTTTATAGGACTCAGCAAAAAGAAAGGATTCTGCCATATAATGGCAGCACTTCTAACTGGACTGGTTCCAGTCTGCCAATTCTCTTTATACTAGAGGTTCATCCACTCAGCCTTCGCACTGTGCTCTTACCATCGATGCACCATTTTAACCTTGAATGTAGTGCAGGTAGGAGTTGTTATTGATTTCTCTCACTATAACGTGTAAACACATCCTGTGGATGCATGAAAATGCATCTTTTCTGGCTCAGAGAACTGATTCTTATCTCTGCTACTTGTTAGCCTGCACGTCCATCAACGGCTATTGCACTCTCCGTCAACCTATATCAACATATGTGTTTAAATGAATTTAGCACATTCTGGGCAGCAACTATCCTGACCAAGGGTCCCCCAAAACATCTCTGCCCTTATTATGCTGCTGACGCTGTGGCTTCAAAAAGTGTTTCTCTCCTCATCTCAAAATTGCTGCATTCAAAGCAATTTTGGAAATAACAGTTGGTGACTTTTTGCCATCATCTCCTCTTCTGCAAGGCTCATGGGTACTGTCAGGTATCTCTTGTCTGAGAGCCAATCTGTGCTTTCGATTTTCATATGGCTGAGTAGATTAATGACCTGGCAGAACTGCACCATTGCCAAGTCCAACAGAAATGCTGGATTGAAGATGAATTAAAAAAAGGATTACTGGCCTTGTAGAAAGGAATGAAGGTGACACCCCGTGCTCCAAAAATATGCTGCTAATAGAAAGGCAGGCAGTGAACTACAAACTCCAAAGCGACTGATAGCATTCCTTAGCTGGCCACAGTCAATCCTAGAGCCATCTTTGGTCAATCTCTGCACTGAGGAATGACAAATGTGAAACCGTCCTTTCACAGAATGGTAGGGGTTGGAAGAGCCCTCTGGAGATCATCCAGTCCAACCCCCTGCTAAAGAAGGTGCCCCTAGAGCAGGTTGCACAGGAATGCATCCAGGCGGGTTTTGAATATTTCCGGAGAAGGAGACTCCACAAGTTCCCTAGGCAGCCCGTGCCAGGGCTCTGTCACCCTCACAGTAAAGAAGTTCTTCCTCATGCTCAGGTGGAACTGCCTGTGCTCCAGTTTGTGCCCACTGCCCTTGTCCTGTTGCTAGGCACCACTGAAAAGTGTCTGGAGGTGAGTCTTTCCCTCACCTTGCATGGAACATTGTTTTGAAGTTATAAAAAAAAGATGAGATGAAAAGAGAAATGATGAAAAAAGAGCACAGGATGTTTTGAGGTAGCATACATTGGTCAACGCTGTTTTCCAGGCTGCTTTTTGTCACCAGTCCTTTCAAAGACGTATCAGGGGTCTAAGATGGTATGAGACATAGCTGGATATTGAGACAGGGCCAACCTTACCAGAAAGTTTTTACATGATGTCACACAGATGAGAGCTTAAAGCTAACTGCAAAAAGTAGAGGTAGATCCTATCTTGGATCTCACTATTTCTGTAGTCAACGTCATACTGGTCAGGCATGGCTCAGGAGAGGCCTTGTTCTTTGCCACTTGAGTTTCAAA
Organism: Steatornis caripensis; assembly: GCA_013398225.1. NCBI lineage: Eukaryota > Metazoa > Chordata > Aves > Caprimulgiformes > Steatornithidae > Steatornis > Steatornis caripensis. The sequence continues at coordinate 43,436 of VZSC01010592.1, forward strand.
GTGTATGAGGTCTTGCCCTTGAGACGGAGTAATCTTCAGTACTGATTCACCTGGGGACTGATTGCCTGGGGAGCAGCTCTGCTGAAAATGATGTGGGCATTTTCATAGACTTGTGAACCAGATGTGTGCCCGGGCAGCAAAGACAGCCAACCGCATCCTGGGCTTTATCAACAGAAGAGACAAGAGATAAAGCAAAGTGATTATCTGTTCTGCTTGGCACCAGTAAACCACATCTAGATACTTTATCTAGGCTGGGGGCCACAGATACGAAAAAGACGTTGACATAATGGAGCAAATTCATCAGAGGGCCGATAGGATGCTCAGGGCTGGAGTATTTGCCCTGTGAGGAGATGATGAGGGAGCTGATGTTGCTCAGTCTGGAGATGTGGTTTCCGGGAACCTAATAGAAGCCCCCCAGTAACTATGAGAAGGTCGCTGAAAAGGCAGAGCCAGGTTTTCCAGAATGGAGCATGATGGGAGAATGAAAGAAAACAGGCATAACATGAAACAGGAGACATTCAGACTTCATATATGGAGAAACTTTTACCATGAAGACAGTCAAGATGTAGAGCAGGTTTCCTGTTGAGGTTTTGCTGTCTCTATCCTTGGAAGTTTTCAAGACTCGACTGGATAAAGGCTTGAACAACCTTGCCTGATCTCATAAAAGACCCTGCTTTGAGCATTATGTTGGACTAGGGATCTTCTGAGGTCTCTATCAATCCAAATTACCAGGTGACTGTATGATACTTAAAGACCTGTTTAATTAAAAGCTCAAAATTTCTTGAAAGCTCTTACCTTTACTCCCTGTCTACTGAGGACTCTATCCCAATTTTGAAAACTCGTTGCAGTAACCTGCCCTGCTCAAATCAAATTCTTTAAAGCCTCCAAAGTTTTCACATCCCCCCTTTTAGTATTTTTTTTGTCATGGTGAGGTATTAACTACCTGTTCCTACTGTCCTGCTTCAAATACACTTGTAGAGTTTGCTCATATCTACAGTATTTTTTAAAATCTCTTCCAGTTAAAATCACAATTTGCTCCCTTCCATGCAATTCATGGAAGTATAATTTTTGTTAAGCTTTGCCATGTGTCTCTACCCTGGGGAGATCCATTACGTGATCTGTATGCCATTGCACTTTGGAACAGAAATGCATTTCACTCCATGTCTGATGGAGAGCTGAAAGACTGAAGCTTAACTGAAACCTAAAATTACTTTTCAGTCCTTCACAAATTGTTTCTATACAAACAAAAATGAAAGCCTACGGATTGCTTTTGTCTTCTAATTTTTATTATATATTATGGAAGAGTTCAGGAACAGTCAGTAAGTTGAACTAGAACCAATTCTCATCTGTTGTTATGGTTACCAGGAGTAGAAAATAATTTCCTGTAATTTATCTTAAAATCATTTATGTCGGATACAAACACAGATTAAGCTGAATACCATGGTAATTTCTTCTTCAATTGTGTTAGGAACCATAAGACATTCGTTTTTACTTCATAAATAAGGGTTACAGTATGTCATGCTCAGTCAAAGAAGATAAAATGAATCTAATTAAGTGCCATCAGAAGATCACTTTGCTGTTTTTATTGCGGCAATAAAAGTGCCCTTACCTTATTCTTAGAGAAATGACAGAGATTATTATGGAAATAGGATGAGATCAAGTAAGTCTTGCTTGACCTAGACTTGGATACAACAATATCCTTGTGTCAGTGATTGTTGAAGTGAATAGGCAGTTTACAAAATCTGATGGGCTAAAGCTCATAAGAGATGCACTTGCTTTATTAGAATGAATGAAACCATATGTAAGCCTCAGATAGGTCTTGTTTATTGGGTTTTATATAAACAATATCATCTTTTTATTGATCTATAGGCCTCAGTGGTGATGATGGCAAACAAGGCTTTCAGATTGATGACTGCGGGTCCCTAAAGTTGATTAGTTGATGTGTGCACAAGTGAAAAGAACCATTTAGCATTAGACGTATGTGTATACCACTATAATAATCTGGAGGTTGCTTCAGGGGATAGAAGAGCTCTGCATGGAAATAAGGACAGTGGAGAGCCCTGAAAGAGCACAGGTTAAGTGAAAGGCTGTTAAACAATATCTTGAAGACATTTCCATTGAGTTGCCAGAGTCTTTAAAATGCCAGCAGGGAATTTAAGAAAACCCCAAAACTCAAGTCTGTGAAAAGTCTGCTATAAACCTTGGAAAGTGGAGGCTCTCAGTCTCTAAAGCAAAAGAGAGTTCAGGTAATATGCGGTGACACCACCTGACCTGTGTGTTTGGAGATTTGATGGAGAATAAAACCAGCTCCCTCTGGAGCTGGGAGCTCCAGAGCTGCATGGGTTTTACCCTGCACTGAAATTGTGGGCCAGCCCACCTCTCTCAAGTGCCTGCGTGAGAGTCGCTTGGAGCACTGTGATCTCCCACTGCTGCCCACCGGCACTAGGCAGGGAGCCATGACTGCTCAGCCAGCAGGATCACAGCCAATGGATCAAAACCAGATGACAACTGCAGAACATTTCCCTTCTGGAAAACATGGATGATCTGTTTTTGTTGAGATGTTCTGCAGAAAGCACTGATTTTTTCATATCCAGGATGCTGGGTCTTTTTCAGAAAATTTTCAGGAAAAGTTGGTCTTCTGCGGTTTTTTTTGGTGGAACTTTGACAATTTTTCTATGAAGGCAGATGTGGCAACCAAACCTATTAACATATGTTTTCAATAAGAGCCTGGATCTAGTCCTAATGAAAGCAAATTCTGCAGTAGATGGACTGAGTGAGTCCTTTCCTTCTCAGGAAAAATGTTTGTAAAATAATATGATTCAGAAATGTACTCTGTCACCATACAGCCACCTCCTACTCAGCTCCTCAGGTGGAAGAGGCTGAGCTTGGTGCCATTGCTGCCTTCCCTTCCTGCTTCCCACTATCCCTTGCTGTGCTAGGGCTGCAGATCCCCAGCAGCTCTCCAAGACAGTGGGTGCAGAGGTGATGGGCTGCTTGTGCCCATCCCTGGTCTCAGCAGGCATGTCCAAGGGCCGTGTCCAAGGGTGCTGTACACACATGGTGCTCACCTGGCACCTTAGAGGAGACAGGGCAGCCAGGTCTGCAGAGCAGTCAGGGGTACTCCTGAGCAGTAGCATTGATATAACCTCATGACCAATCTTTGGGCTCCTCTGCTTTAGATTTACTACTAGCTGAGGGGGTGCCTGCAAGCAAGGTATTTACAGATGTATCAGCACCAGAAAGTCAGGCTGGTAGGTAAGTCTCCTACAAGAGAAATTGTCCCTCTCTGCGTAATGAGGTCATATCTGTCCTATTTCATTGTGTGCCTTTTTCTCAAACATAAGAGTTTGCTTCTTTGGTTGGTCAGAGCCTGATTCCTGGCATCTGAAAACTACAGTGAGATGATAAAATCCATCTCTGTGGCATGCTCTGGGGCTTGAGCTGGGGCTCTAGTGATTCAGCAGAGTTTGAGAATAGCATTTGGTCCTCTGGGAGCTACCGAGAGTGTGATTGTCTGCCTTTTTGATCAAGAAGGGTATTACCAAGAGGTCATACAGCTCTATTGTGTGCCTTCAGTGAACAGTTATCCCTGCACCAGGACTGGGGACTGAAGAGTACAAGATTTGCTGGAGTGAATCTCTAGGTTTGGTCATAAGACAAATAAAGACCTTTTTTACTTTAAGTAAATCTTGGCAAAAAGTCAGAAGGTACTGCTTGAAACCCAAGCTAACCAAGCAGAGATGAAAGAAAACCCTGCACAAACATGGTGAGTCAGAGAGTTCCCTTCAGATACATAGAGTTTCCTTCAGGTACTGGAGGTACTCTGATTGGAACCTCTGTATAACTTCTTTTTTTTTCTGAAATGATACCTTTGTACAGCACATTTTTGAAAATCCTTGGGATCAGTTGATCTCTAGAAAAGGTCCTGTATCTATCTGTATGACTGATGCTACTTCTCTGGTGCATCCAGGCCTACATTGATAACTTGCCCACCTTTTCATATAAAGAGAGCACATTTAGGCACACAGGATGAAACGTGCCCCAGGTCCTGTTTTATTTACTAGCAAGCTAACAGTTTGCATCATGACTAAAAGTGCAATAAATAGAAAGTACAGAATGCAACTGAAATGGTGAATGAACATGGTTGAATCATTGGCGCGATAAAGACAACTAGACTCCATGTCCCCACTAAATGACCCTGGGAAGTTTATCACTCGAGACTATCCAGTTCAGCAGTTTCTCCACACAAGAGACACCATGCCTACAAGTTTATATTCTTGTATGGACTTAGAGCTCAGTGGAGACACCTCCTCACTGAAGAATGCTGTCTTTGCCTTTTTGACTTTAGTTGATCTAAAGTGTTGATGTAAAGTGCCACAAAAAATCCAATAATGCTAATTTATTTAATTTCCTGGGCTGGAAGTGACAAGGAGCTATCCAACTCACATGAAAGCTGATGTGCAAGTTGAAAATCAAAAATATTGCCAAGGAGACCAAGACTTGCATGGAGTTAATTCCTATTAAATGAAGGATTCTGAAATCCTTAACCTACTTCAATAAATTACATTTCAGTGCTAATAAGGAGGAGGAAATGAGGGGAAATATTTAAGGGAAACATATTGTAGCTGCAATTGCCGAGCCAGATCCACTGCTTGTATAAACACTATTGAAGAAAATACAAGATATAATGATTAGCATCAGCTAGGAATATGCCCCTTAGCACTATGCAGTTAAAGCTCCTGAGTGTGGGAGTTAACAAAGGCAGTTTAAAGTGTATTGGAAAATGATTTTTCATTCCATTTTAAAAACTCATTTCATGCATTGTTGTGTCATCTACTTTTAAAATTACAGTCCAAGCAGAAAGACCAAAATGTGATACCGATCTTTTAAATCATGATCCCCAGGGCAGAGGTACATGATTGACCTGTAGTTATTTGTTAGGTCTTTCTAGGCCATTCAGCAGAATAGTATGCAGGACAGTCATATGAGTACCTATATAACAAGTAAAAGGTATTTGATTGAGAACTATATTAGAGTAAATAAATAACAGTGAGATGCCTCACACTGTGAAGTTGTGACTGAAACCTAAATAGCCATTTCTGTTGCCTTGATGTAATTGGTGACCTACTGGAGCCAGCTCTTTGTCGGTAATCTATATCAACACTCAGACAATAGTACCTTTCAATTCATCATTTCCCAAGAGATTTAAAGCAGTCATAGAAACATATTCTTTTCCTGCATGCCATTTATTTATTTGAAGGACAGAGCAGTCTCTTTTAAACTCCCACGGTGCATTAAATATTGCAAATTAAAATAAACTACTCCCTGTCTAAATAAAAGAGTAGCCACAGGGGCAGACTGGTATCAGCTTATTTTCTAACATTTTTCTCAATTAAGGAGAAAGACTCTAGTAATAGGAATATAACACAGTGTTGCTTCTTATTCTCAGAAAACATATATATGCATATATAAAATATACAGTTCCTGAAAATGAGAATTAATTGTATTCCAAAATGCTTACTGGATGGGGAACATTATACAACTTCTTATGCCTAGCTTTATTACTTACTCATATTGGCTGAGCTGGAAATGCCTCTTGTGTATGTATTCAAGATGATTAGACTAGGTGCAAGACATTGACTCGAAAAATTACAGTTTATGAGAAATGAGATTTTGATGATTTCTCTTTTTTTGACCAGAGAGAACTGGTCAATTCTGATTTCTTCATTGCTGTTCATAGCACATGGTGGGAAAGATGTCATAAGCCATTAATTTAACTGTGTTAATGTAAGGCTTTTTTACAGTATAAAGCTCTAGTTTTCTCCTTTCTCTCCATCTTAATACAGTTCATTTCACTAGGAACAAAAGCAAATCCTGCATGAGAGATTTCTGCCCATGTTCAGAGTTTTTTCCTTTGATCAAACTTCTAGATTCAACCATACTTCTGGATTCTGCCAGGTCCACCCTGCATGAACCTCAGGAAGCTCTTTTTGCTTTTTTGGACTACAGAGTGCCTGTCTGATTCCTCTGTCCCTGATAAGTGCCACTATTCTATCCTGAAAAGCCACTCTGATGTTTTAAGAGGCTTAGTGACTTTGTCTTGCATTGTCTTCTTTTAACTTTAACAGCAAGCTGCTATCCTATGCAGGAGCAGAGAGAGGATTGGAAGCATACAGAAACAGGGAGCCACCAGCCCTTGCCTTGCCACCACCACTTCACCGCTATGTCTCGGAGAAGCACCAAGCATATGAGCGTGACTCGTGTGCATTCAGGCACCCAGCTGCCATTGGCATCAGCTGGGCTGTTTACGACCAGTGTCCTTAGGAGTCAAGAGCTCAACACCTGTCTTTGTGAGTGGTTAGCATGGCTCCCCTGATGAGTTATTGCAGAAAATGCAATTATTGCAAGTTATTATTGCAGAGTTATGGTGGCTTGGAGGCAGGTGGGTTTGCGTTGGGGATGAGGTGATATGAAATATCTCTACCTGACATTCACAGTGGGGTCTATTTCCCTTTTTGTGACTGGCACACATGCTACAAACAGCAGGGATAGACATCCACTACCTATTGTCTCTTGCAATACAATATTTGTCACCAAATGAAGCTAGCAGGAGCAAGGTACAACACAAGCAAAATGGGCCCGTGCTTGCACACTGCAGCACATCTGTGGAAGTCTTCCACAGCGTGCTTTGGTCCTACTACTCATTTCCAAGTTTGGCTGGCACACATGCAACTTCTGAGCAGCACGTAAATACATTTGCTTCCTCACTGACCCTTTCCCACCAGCTAAACGTCCTCGGGGCTGGCTGTGTTTGGCTTGCCTTTCCACAGCAACATCTATTGGCCTTGTCGTTGTGCCCGTACATATGCTGCAGTTTATAAGAAACCATTCACAAATTAAAATTTCACTTAAGTCAAGAAGGCTGGAGAAAGTTCAGTGAATTCCCACCCATCCTTCTCTCCAGCTGTCTTGCTTTTGAGGTAGTGTTATAGAAAACAGCCTGTGTGTCTGTCCCTGTCCCCTTATGAAGCCAATAACTTTTATTTTAATCAGACACCACCTCAAAGATGATATCTGTAAGCACAGTCATGTCCTGTCTGGAAGAATGTCATCACAGTCTTCAGCCTCTGAATTTCTTGGTTTTTGTAGATATAACTCATCTTCTTAGGCTGTAATATTTTTTTAAATTTTTTTTCTCCCTTTAATAGGTGACCCCTACACTTTGGAAAGCCACAAAAATAAATTTAGATTAAATACTAGACAGAGGCTGCATGAAGAAGATGTGAACAAATAGATTTTTACAGACCTAAATAGGCCCTAAAGCTGCCTTCATCTGTGCTCTCTCAACTTTTCATACTGACATTGATTCATTGACAAAACTGATCATTTAAATTCAAAAGCTCTGGTTCCTTTCTGTATACTTCATCTCTTTGGATTTATGTAGATAGAAATGTGTCGTTAAGCATCCTTTTAGAATTTTTAAAATACTGATGTATTTCTGGAAGCACATATTTGTACTACAATGGCCAAAGAAATATGCAAGAACAGGTAGATTTTGTAAAATTTTCTGTTTGTTGTGCTGTCAATTCTTCATCTTTCTAATCTGATTCCTTAATGGACTGAACATGTTATCTGGCATGCACATGCACTTTGACCTACGAAAGGCAGTTGCTGAAGTTTGTGAAGTTGATAGGAAGTATCTATGTCTGCATTTTTATACATTCCCTTTTCCATCTCAGGCCTAAAATTCACTTTTTATGAGCAAGTTCAAATTATCCAAGATTCAATAAGAAAATGACAGGCTATATTTCTGTGACTGTATTTTTTTCAGTGGTTCCAACCTGGGATATCTCGCTGTCTTACAGCCCTTTAATGTGTTTGCCTCTGTGACATTTTGGAAAGGCAGAGGACTCAGAGCTGGCTAATGGAGGCACTCCAGGACTGGGGCAAAGTAGCGAGTGTAGTGCTGGATATCACAAACATCTATGAATGTCCCCAGACATTATCCATCCATCCAGCTGCAGGTCTTTTAATGTAAAAAAAAAAAAAAAAAAAAAAAAAAAAAAAAA
>VZSC01010592.1:62506-135563 GCA_013398225.1 Steatornis caripensis
TCACCTTTCCAGGGATGGAGGTGAGACTGACTGGCCTGTAGTTTCTCGGGTCCTCCTTCTTGCCCTTTTTGAAGATTGGAGTGACACTGGCTTTCCTCCAATCCTCAGGCACCTCTCCTGTTCTCCACGAATTTTCAAAGATGATGGAGAGTGGCTTGGCAATAACATCTGCCATCTCCTTCAACACTCGTGGGTGCGTCCTGTCAGGACCCATGGATTTGTGTGTGTCCAGTTTGCCTAAGTGATCTCTGACCCAATCTTCCTCGATCAAAGGGAAGTCTTCATTTCTCCAAGCTTTCTCTCTTACCTCTGGGGACTTTCTCATTCTAAACCCCATTTTTTGCCTGTTATTTTAGGTGAGGAGTACAGTCCTTTTCTGAAAATACTCACTGTGTTGAATACAGATTCTGAAGCGTGCAGTGAGTTTTGATCCACATATGGATGCTGGGGGGATCTGGGACCATTCCGTGTCACCTCCAGAGCAGAGATGCTGTGGGTCAGCTTGCACATGAGCTGCCAGTGTCCCCAGAGATCACACAGACTTTTACCCGTAAGAACCTGAAAAGATGCTTCACAAATCTGTGTCTAGGAGTTTGCCCTTTTCATTTCAAACTTGCTTGACTGATGATGGGAAAATATGTGGCAATGAAATTGTAAATGGAGGAGACTGCAGGTTTGGCATGCTAATGCTTTTCTGACATTTCAGCTGCCCTGAGGATCTACTTCTCTATGTTACAGAGCCAAGGGTTGGGTTTTTTTCACTGAGTTTTTCTTTCTCTGAAGAGGTAAATCATTAACACTAATAGATCCAAAAATATCTACAGTGATAGCAAAAATGTTGTTTTAATATGTGCAGTAGAACATCTGTGCAAATAAGTAAGGAGCAACCAGGTTCATTAGCACTGATATGTTAGGCTGTAAGGGAAAAAGAGAATACAAGCAGCTAATGTTGTTTGTCCTGCAATCCATCTTCCACGTCACTGAGGGGAAAGAAACCTTTCCTGAATTTCCTATCAATCTTCCTGACCTTTTTACATCATTTACATCTTCAAATAAATTATTTTTTGTTGTGAATTTTCCCCTTGATACTTGACTTACTTAAAAAAAAAAAAGATGCTTCCCCTTAGAAAGCTCTTCTTCCAAATGCCTCAGCCCAGACAGAGGTCTTTAGACCCCCAACAGGAAAACCCAGCATTTGCTGTTTTACCTGTGGAGCAGCTATCCAAGGCTTTATGTAAACTGGATCTGAAGCGATGTCCTTGGGGTCAACTTCACTGTTCATTCATCCTACAAGAGAAGCAAGGGCCAGGGGGGCTGAAGGACCCACCCAGAGCTGGTCACTCTGTTTTCTCCCCTCCTGGCTTGCCCAAACGCCCTGCAGGCTATCAGCAAAGAAGCCCATGGGTGGAGGACATGCAGGCAGCACTGTCACTGCTCGCATAGCTTGAGTAATTTTTGAAGTTACAGGTTTTACTACTCTGCAGGAATGACTTTTTTTAGCTTGTTTCTTAGGCAAAGCTATGCCTTATTTACACAGTCAATAACAGATAGACCATGTCATGGCACCTTTACCCTAAAATAAAGATACACTAGGTACACAGTAGCAGACCAAACGGAGGTAGTTCATGTAATAGAAAATGTAAACGCATTTACACATTCAGCATTTGCACACTGCCACTTACAATTTGTGCACAGCTTCCGATGGCCTGTGAAATTCTTCAAAGATTTAGTTAAAAGAGTAAGAGTACATGGGCAAGTTAAAAAGGCTCAAAAGCTGCTTTGTCAGCTGTGGCAACTGCCTGTTGTCACCCAAGGTAATGTAAGTAATATAAGTAAATAACTCAATTGCAAGCATTGTTTTAATTAATTTACTAGAAAAAAAAACTGCTTAAAGTTTGCCAGTAAGTAGTCAAAAAGTGAATCTGGGTAAAAAATAAAGGAATAAAACAATAACCATTGCACTATTATAAAACATACCCACCACCTCCCTGTCTCTTGAAAAAAAACCAAGCGCATCTTTCACCCTTTCCTACTGGTTTCCTTTCTTGCAGGGATTTTGGCAGAAAAGCAGGGGAGGGTTCCCTAGCCAAGTCCTCCGAAACAGCACACCAGTCTTCTTGGGAAAGAAAGCACTCTGACTTGAAAGCTTTAGGAGCTGGCTTTGAGGATTTCACACCAACAAATAGCTCTACTTGGAGTTTTTGATCTCTGTTCTGCTAAGTACACAGACAACAGCAATTCCTCACGCCGCTACCCAACAAAGAGTTCATCTGAGTCCATATGAACTGCATTTGCGGCTGTAATTAATGGGGAGGGAGAGGAGTGCAGAACTGCCCATAAAATCCAGCTGTTAAAATTACACCCCGCAAAATGGTAGGAGCTGACTGTAGCATCACAGGACATGAACAAGGTGACTTATTAAATCACTCCCAACCCTAACTTCTGTGGGAAGCTGCAAAAATGAAAGCTTTGTTGTTTTTAGAGCCTAGGCTTCTAGAGGGTGAGAAGGAGCATACCGACAAAAAACAAAAAAAAAAAAGAGAGAGAGAAGAATCTGCTACATTTGTGATTGTTATCATGACACTGACTCAGCATTCAGACGTTTTCGGTGGTGTAAAAGAGGGTATGGAATCGGGTGAGGGGACCTTCCTGAGCGTGGCTGCTGCTCCTTCTGCACATCTCTCCAGTTTCCTCCACGAGAAAGGAGGCTTGGGAACCAGGTTTAAAAACCTGACATGCAAAATGTATCCCATGTCACAGTGTGCTGTGGAAAATGATCATCAGTAGAATTATACATGCTATATTGCCTGCTGAATCCCCCAAAGCAGTTAAAGAGGCAGGAGGATATGAGACTGTCATTACTCTGTCTCCCTCCCTCTGCTTCAGAGCATAAACCTCTGCCACACACTCAGGCAGAACAAAACACTTAATCAGTGTTAAGGATGCATCTGGTCCCCCCAGAGAGATGAGCTGTTCAGTTATGCTTGTTTACAATATGTTTATAAACATTAGTGGACAGGGATAGATTACCCCAGTTTACTGCCACATAAAGGAGTCAGCTGCTTACATTTTCCTTCATATCTATGTGCTTTTCTTTTACATTACTCAAGTGGTACCTTATGCAAGTAATCTTTGTGAATTAGGCCAGAAATCAGGAGTGTCCCTGTAGAATTTACACTGTTTTCCCTGTCATTATCTCAAAGGTATTACTTTTGGATCAAAACCTTATCCAAGATGCCTATTTTTCCTTGCCATCTACATTGCTTTACATTTTTTTTTTTTTTACATTTTCCCTGTGGTCCATGAAGGAACGACATTGGCTTTGTGCTGTAGATGAAAAGCATATTGGTTGGACAGAAATGGGAATGGTGGTGTTGTGATGACAGCCCCTTGTATGTCAAATGTTCATACCCAAACAAAGCAAGCAGTCTTCGTAAAGGGATTTTTACTTTTATTTTTCCTATTATAAAAACAAGTTATCGATGTATGCTCCCTCTGAATTACTAGTTATGACTTTACAGAGCAGAGAGAAACTGTGCAGCTTTGGTCATGCACCAAATCTCCGTGTCCTGTGAAGAGGGGTGAGGAGACAGGAGTGCCACCGAGTCCTGGGAACCATCCTGCTCTGCAATTTAACCTCTCATTTCACCTGCCAATTCTCTCTTTTTTCTCCATTTTCTGTTTGATTATGAGCTTTTTAGGACTCAGTTGTTTCATTTTAAGCATTTGAATAGTACATCATGATCCCTGATTTGAGTTTAATAATCATATTCAGGGTAAGAATACATATGGTTGCAAAATACTGATGTAATGGAGGAGAAATAAATTGAAAGAAGACAGTGGAACAGACTTCTCAGAGGGGGAATGTGGTGGGCCAGGCAACCAGCTGGGTGTAAATCAATACAAGCCAATTGCTTTGGGTGAGCCTCTACTTCATTAATGAGAGAGTGTAACAGCAAACATTTGACTTAAGATTGCTGGGTTGTGTGCAAACCCATTTATAGGTCTGGAATAAAAAAGTGTAGCCAGCTGTAGCTTCTTCTCACTGATCTGATATTTACCACAGAGCCTTCCAGGATATGGTCATAATTTTCATTTTGTTGGCTGAAAGTCAGGTATTGCAAGGAGTATTGTCACACCTCTCATTAGATCAGCATTTTAAATGATCCAGCAATCCGATCAATCAATAGATATGTGATAAATGTCCACGAGCCTTCTCTCCGCTAATGGGATTCCCTGAATTGTGATCGGGCATGACTTGCATAACAAACCAGACCTGAGAGTGTGACTCACTTACGGAAAACTAAATCTAGCAAATTATGGAACAAGGCTATGTACCATATGGGAAAGGCAATACGAACAAAATTGACAGCAAAGTCCTCCCTCCCACACACTCACACACACACAGGCAGGTCTGAATCACTGATATTTGCACACTGACAACTTTCCTTCTGATAAAGCGCAGTGGTACCCTGAAAGCAGATTTTTCACTTTTCTAGTATGAACCTGCCCGTGCTATTTGAGTACTTCACGTCAAAAATCAAAGCGACTGCAAACAGAAGGGGTTTTGTGGCCTGTTTTCACTGACAACAGAAAGCAGTGTTCCCCATGCCAATGGAAGAGCCTTCAACGTGCATATCTTCATTATTCTCTGCATCATGGTACTAAGCAGTAGACACAATCTTCTTCCCTTTATTAAGTCTTAATGTGGGAGACTGAGAAAATTGTATTTGTTTGCACCTGCTTCTTGAGGGCTGTATTCTCCAAAGAATAAAACACACATTAAAGTGGAAAGATTTCTGTCTTAAACCTTCCTATACACATGCAAATAGATCTGTTTGCAGGGTGAACTAGCTTGCAGACAAGACTAATTCAAGAAAGGACGTGGATAGGTTCTTGATATACTGTTATTATGTAGCACAAATATGTATGCAAAGTAAGTTAGTCTGAGTCATGCAGTGCTTCAGTTCAGACTCACTACAAAGATTTACACTAAAAGAAACCAAATAACATTTCAAACATAGGTTATTTCTACCCAAAATACTAGTGATACTAGTGCACTCTGCTTCACCACATTTGAAATAATATGGGGAAAAAAAGGCGCTTCAGATTTCAAAGTCAGGCAAATTTATTTCAGATACGTTGGCAAATTTCAGAAGATTAAGGTATTAAAAATGAAATTTTAGAAGGACACACCAATGTTCGAAAACTTTCCTTAGAATCTCATTTTCCATGACAGGTATTGGTAGAACTGATTATTAAAGCTGAAAAGATCAAAATTTGTGATGCTATCCACCTGAAGTATGTCTATGGGACACAGCAGATTTTATATTGGGCCCTAACCATTATAATTCATACATGCCTTAGAAGTAGTCCTTGCCACATTACCAGACCAAAACAAATTAGTAGTAACACATATCTTGCTTTGCAAGCAGAAGTTTCTGCCACTCTTAATTCAGAAGCAGTTCCACTGATTTAACTTCTGAGTTTCATACATAAGAGTGGCAGAATCCAACTCTCAAGTTTGAGTGTTTTTCTTTGCACAGGCTGACCTTGGACAAGTTTTAAAGCAGTCAGATAAAGTTATCATTCAAGATTACTCATGGATATTTTTTGCAAGAAATACTCAGTTGGGTACGACTTTTCTGCCTGGAAAAGAGATGGTTTTAGGAATATGAGAGGTCTAGAAAACCCTGAGTAGACTGAAAACCTGGACAGAGACTGACTGGTCACTGCTCCTTTCTGTACTGGACTAGTGACTATCAAATGAAGCTATCGAGAGCCAGGGTCAAAGCAAAAAAAAGCATGCTGTTCTTCATGAAATCAGTGATAGATATGTGGGAGTCCTTGCTAGAAGTCACTGTGGGTGTAACAAAGTACTTGGAAGTGAGCTTTGTGCGGAGTTGCTAAATAGGCAGAGCATTTCACGCTCAGGAAGTCGCAGAAGCTGGCAATAGCTTGAGGTTGAAAGGTAACAGGAGAGAGCAGCCCATGTTCTTACTGTTCCTTAGAGGTTAGATTTTGGAGCCAGGGGTGAAAGAACAGAGGGCTAGGTGAACCCTTCACCTGAACAGTGCAGTTCTTCTTAGGGTCCTGTGCTCTGGCATCCAGTTCATGGCTTTTGCAGATGGTGATGCTGTACACTTCCTCTGCAGGAGTCATGAAGACATATTTTAAAACTAGCTCTGCTCTTTGTCCACCTGCCCCTGTTTGAGACCTTCAAACCCTGATTATGAGAAATCTCCATTTACCATCCAGCTATAATTTACCAAAGGAGAATTTAACCATGGCTTCTCTCCCAGTTCTCAGGATCATTTTTTTTAATTATTATTTTAACCAGTGACTATTTATAAAATAAAATAGATGTGGTTTCAGTATCACCACAACCTCTGGTTTAAGAGGATAAGCCCCACCCAGCTATTACAAGAAAAGGTGTAGACAGGTGTTTTCAGGAGAGCCTTGCCTGCAGAGTGCACCAAGGTATCCTCATGGGTTGCTGTGTGTAGTGTCCTACAACCAGAGAGGCAGCAGCTCCCCCACGCATCGTGTTCCCTAGTGGCTAACTCCAAGCTGCTTCCTAGGCATTTTGCCACCTTTTTTGATCCTATTACTCTGGGACTGTTTAACTAACAGGGAGTTAACTCAAATAGGCATATAGAAAACCAGAGCCCTCATAATCATGACTCCTCAAGTCAAGGTTTTAATTTCAGGGAGCTCTCAGGCTTTTACCAGAGTACCCCTCATCAGGAGTGGCAGGTCCATTGAGGGCATTCACATGTATCTGCTGCTTCAGAAACTATTTTTCTTCTATGTATTTTCAACTTGTGAAATTAGAGAACAGGTTATCCTGTTGGGTATTCCCAATTAGTTGGGAATTCCAGTTTTGAAAAGCTGTGTTGGCTTGGCACAGACATTTTTTAATGAAGAATAAAAAAAAGTTTAAAACGTTTTAATTATAGTAACCTGTTTCATGCAGTGTGCAGATAATTCAGACAATTGAACTACCTAACGTGTAAGACATAATTCCTAGAAGCACCTTACACATTCCAATCATAATGGCATCACCCATTAAAAAAAATAAATCCACACTCCTGTGTTTGCTCTCATTTTCATCTAATAATAGCAATAGCATCCTCAGCGCAGAGCATTCTCAGGGATTAATGACCAGCTGGGACTAATGGTACCCTTGGCTACACCTCTGGCCATAAATGCCTGTCAGTCTATCATCAATCCCCAGAAAATGCTGTATGCCCAGATCATTACTACTTAACCAGTAGTTAGAATGAAAATGAAAAGCACATGTAGGAAGAGCTGTAAAGAATTTCTGCCTTTCATATATGGGAGAGGGTGTTTGCCTCTAGGAGAAAGCTTTGCCTTAATAAGACATCACAGCAATCTGTATTGACTAACATGCATTAAGTGTGTGTCTGTGATTAGTCCTTGTGCAACTAGCCCCCTTGACAACACATTCTGAGGCAGAGAAAGTCAGAATTCAGGCTGAGAAGTGCCTTCAGGACAGGGTGCAACACCAGTTTTGGTGTTATCACTAACTTCTGTCCAAAACATGATTTTGCATGACTAGCAACATCCAGACGGGATATAAACTTTACATCCCAGTCCTTCTCAGGATGGCAGAAGCTGAGATCCTCAGCCTGAGTAAATTACTAACATACCATGGGAGTCAGCAGAACTAATCTCATTAAGAGAAGAACAATAAGAAGTACAGCAGTGGTTCGAGCCAGCGGTCAATCTAGTTTCGTATTTTTTCATACTGGCTTTCAGAGGAGGTGTATATTGAAGATCTGACCCAAGAAGTCTCTAGATGTTGTGCAAATTTTCAACATATAGCAGCAAAATCAATCCAAACCACATGCCTCTGAATTGTTGGAAATGCCAGAAGTGTTTGTGAAGGCAAGTAAGAAAACATGGGTGATTTGACTGACAACCAACTGCTGCCATTTTTACTTTTTGCTGACTGAATGACCCCAGGAAATATTTATACTGGCAAACTTGTAGGTGCAAAATGGGAAAATGAATTGAAGCTAAAGCTGGCAGGGAACTGCTTTCTCCACTCCTTTTAGGTATGTGTGGGTGTTCACATATTTAGAAATTTAATTAATTGCTCTCAGGGCCTTTCCCTGGATATTTTTCAATGAAAAATGTTGCAGTTGATTTCTTTTTAATTTTTACATTTCTATATGACTAACTAAAACCAATAAATTTGGGCCTAGAAGTACTCAAATGGAGAAAAATGTGGTCTTTCACCTCCCGTATTTTTTAGCCATTACCAGAAGACATCTGAAGATAGTCACAAATGTTATACTTTTTGATGCATCTCATTTCACCTGTAGCTTCTTGAGCTTCTTCTCTCACAAGCAAACAGGTCTGACCAGTACTTTAACCCTTAATCTGCTGCTTCTTTTACTACACATGCTCAACCTTACTGTCCTGAGAAGTTTGAATGGTTAGGAAATTAAACAAATCTGGAAGTATTTCTGGGGTTGAGACTTCAGAGGGGACCAATTCATTCTAGCTTGACTGTTTGTAAGTGGAGGTCTCATAAACTGTAGCCTATTATGGAAAACAAACATCAGTGCATCAGTGGGACATGGTATCAGGGGATGACCTGGCCCCAGCAGCAGCAAAGACTGTTGCCAAGCTGGGTGTTGGTGTTTTTTGAAGGTAAGCCCCTGAAGTGATTATGGTGTAGGTGCAGAGCTTCAGGATTAGATGCTTTGACCTGCAGACAAGTTTTCTCTGTTGCCTCAGTCTCCGATGCAGCTGTAGGACATCCAGCCCTGGCATGCCACTGCACTGTACTGCGCGGCTAGGCCAAGGGAGAATGTGATAAAGGACATCAGGGTCATTAATGATGTTACATGTCAGGCAAGAGATATTACCCCATTCCATTTTTCTTCCGATTATTTTAAATTTCTTTCAGTATTTTGAGAGCATTGGGAGGTTTATTTTCTTTCCAATTTACAGATTTTTTTGTTGTTTCTTGTATATATAAGCTGCAGATACCGCAGAAATAGTTGCTGTGTTTCTTCCCAGAAACAACAGCATTTGACAATGGTTGAATCAAATTCTTAGGAAAATCTTGAGTCACTAAGCACTGAGTTGGAAGAAAAACCAAGGTTGCTTCATAGAAAAAAAACTATCAGAGAAGGGTGCTGGGAGACGGACTCTCGCTGGCCTCTTTTGCATGTGTCACTAATTCCCACTGTGTTGCTTGTGTTTGAAGGAAAGGGGAGATTTTTCTAATCATTCATCCTGATATTTTCTTTATTTTTTCATTCCTACAAATGTTAAATATAGATGAAAGGGTGAAGAATGACTTATGAGGCCAATGCAGAGCAAACACGGA
This sequence comes from Steatornis caripensis, assembly GCA_013398225.1. Lineage (NCBI taxonomy): Eukaryota > Metazoa > Chordata > Aves > Caprimulgiformes > Steatornithidae > Steatornis > Steatornis caripensis. The sequence goes on from VZSC01010592.1 coordinate 71,874, forward strand.
AGCTAAACCAGCCTATGCTCTTATTGAGATGTCCAAGCTAAATCTGTACTAAAGCCTCTGAATAGGAGTCCATCATCTCCATAGTTTGAATTCATTTATCTTTTCCTTTTGTGGGAAAGAAAGGAAAAGAAGCTATTTAAATCAATGGGATTAAGCAGTATTTTGCCAATTTACACTAACACCTGGCTCCTTTTAGATAAGGACCGAATGAACATTAACTTGTGCCAAAGCACACACTCAGACTGTTGACCTAACTGTTTAAGCTATCATTCCTGAGATTTGGATGAACGAATCATGGAACTAATCCTGTCCATTGCATGTAACCTTATGCCCAGGCAGGCATTCATGAAATGTTATCAACGTTATGTGTCAAAGGGCTTTATATGTATTTATTATTGTTATTTTTAAAGGGAGAAACCAGAAATTAGTATCGGTCAATCAATCCAATCATAAGCCACATGAAAGTATTGCTCCCTATGTACATGACAGGTCTTTAACATTCATTAAAACTGATGTAAGCATTATATTATTCAAGGAGTAGAAAACTCTGGGGAGAACAAATTGCACAAAAATACCCCAGAAGATAAAGTAGTAATCAATGGCAGAGGAAAGATTGGCACATAATTACCTGCTATTGTAAGCTTTGCTATGTCTTGGGAACTCTTAGACCCTCTCTAATATGAATACTATAAATAGCCATTTATGTGGCAAATGTGAGACAAGTGTGCCTGATCCTTTGGTTGTGGAATCCACTGAGGCCCTTTGAGACCAACACATACCCCATGAGAAGTTCAGGGCTCAGCCCCGTAGTTGCTCTCAAGCCAGGAGATTGTTACATCAGCATAAAATCAGCATAATCTTCACCCAACTCAACTTCATCACATTTTAGTTTTTAGCTGGCTGGGTATGCAAAGATATCCTAATGTAGGAGGTGCAATCTCTTACCAAGTAACACCGAGCCTGAACATCCACGCCCTTAAATCACAACAGATTATTGCTGGTTTGAATTAATTGGATTTTTGTCCAAGCAAGTGGCAGTCAAAGGGATTGTGAATCTTATCGGTGCCTATGAATAGCCTGCAGCAGCAGGTGGGAGTACGTGAGGACAACAGGAAAGGCTGTAATAACGCCAGTAGCTTAGCATCAAATAAAATCAAGAAGAGGAGCAGCGTTAGCAGACAGTGAATGTTCATCCAGTGCTTTTATTCTTTACAGCACTGTGTAACTATCATTGTCAGCTGTTGTATCGGTCTGAAACTGCATTTGCCTTCTCCCTGGTCCTCTTGCCTACTCCCTGTGATTGGGTTTGTTGTTGGGAGAAGTTGTTATTATAGCACAGAAATGGCTAGATATACAGAGAAATTTGCCCTTTTCTAGTTAATTACTCGTGCCAATTAGGTGCTTACCCACGGTGGCATTGTTGTAGGAATAAGATCCCCAGTCCCTCTCAATCAGATAGCATGTACTAATCGAGGTAGGACTTCCACTGAACAGCTGCACCTCAGTTAGAAACTGATATCCATGAAGAAAGCACCGCTGGCTAATTATGCTAATAAGATATTAGCCAACACCTCTCCAAACTGCAGGCTTGTCACTTCGCTCATTGGTACCTTATTTTATTGCAAACTATACTGAGGAGGAATTTTTTTTTCTCTTGCCACGGCTCTCACAGGAATGCAACACTTACCTGCTTACAAAATCTGCTTTCAGAGCCCAATCCTGCTAGGTTATGGAAGGTTCAGGCTCAGGACTAGGTTTATCACAGCTGAGGGAGATTATTTGATAGTAACTGTTTTAAGAGGGAGTTGAAGGAAAACTACTTTTCCATGACTGACTTAACAGAGCCACTGGAAGCTCCACTGCCTCCAACTCAGTGAGAACACCATTTATTTGAGAGAATGATTTCATGTTCAGAGGGAAGAACTGATGTTGCCCTTTATGTTAAAGAGCCCATTTTCATGTAATTCATACAAGAGTAATTTAGAGCTGTAACTCAGGTATTTAATTTCTTATTTGTTGGGGAAGTGGTCTTCAAAAAGTGCTTTGAATCTATTGTCTTGTTGGACTCCATAGCAATTTGTTACCATTGATTAAAATAACTATTCCTCATTATTAACCCTTTTAGAATCATACATGGAGATTTAATATGAAGTGTGATTAAAGTGGGCTTCTGCTCAAATCAAGTAGGATGCTGGCATGCTGAAAAAGACCTGAGTATCGGGAAAGATAATAAAGCCTTTCCTTATTAAAATTGCTACCTTCAAGTTACACTAAGGAAAGATCATTTCAGGTGCTTGTTCATTTGATTACACTTTTCTGCTTCAATGTCTGGCTGCAGAGGATGAGAACTTGCCTCTTAGGGTGATGTCCCTAGAAGAGCTCAGAGCAAGCCCGCCGTGGGACCGGAGCCTCTGCAGGACGCCTCGCCCCGTGCATCACACGGCACAGCAGCCCTGTGCTGGCTGGGGGAAAGCCGTGCAGCTCCTCTGAAGGCCCTCGCTGCTGCTTAGTTTTCAAGGGAAGATTTACACAAAGACCAAAGCTCAGCAGGGCGGTGTTAAGCTTCTCTGCTCTGGCACAAGTATGTGGGTCCACGTGAGAAAGTTGCAACAGTTGTTTATTATGGTGGTTGTTGTTTTGTTGGACTCAATAACAACTTGTTGGCACTGATTAAAGTAACTATTCCTCTTCAATTAACTCTTTTTATATTTGCACATTGGAATTCATTATTTAGATATTATCAATAGGTATCTTGCTCACTCTGTCTTCACGGGAGTCTTACAGCAATTTTAGTTTTGTTAGTTGAAGTGTCTACAATTTCTGGCGACTTTTAAGCACGTATATTTTTTCCTGTTCACAAACGGCTATTCATTTTATTTCATTTGTGATACTTTGGCTGTACCATATGAAAAGATGACCACTTCCTTCACAGCCATGGCCACAGGTCACCATTAATACTTGACAGTCTAATTCCTATTTAGATTATAACTTTGCAATTATTTAGCAAACTGTGAGGTACATAAAACTTTAAACATTGTGGGCTTTATTCCAAATAGACAACGAAGAAAGTGGGTTGCCCAAAGCACCCAGACAGGGTAGGAACAGTACCAGACCTAGCATCATCTCCACCAGGACATGCAATCTCCCCTAAGCCGTCTAAGGCAGCATGATCTGTAAGATGTGAGTATTGCGTTTGTACCACATGCCATGAATATGGTGCATAGAAGCTGATCCTTCGGAAGAACATACTACTGGTAATCTCCATGCTGATATGTTTGATACCACTGCCTGAAGCACTGGAGATCACCTGTTTGTGTGAGGCACTCAAAGCTGGAAGGCGCTAAAAGTTGAACCAAATCACCGTGCAGAAGTGAAAATCCTCAGTGTCACTGGGACATGGACAGAGCAGCTCTGAGAACAAGGTCCAAGAGAAAAAACTGTCCAAATCCCAGTTAGTCACAGCATTCAAAAAGGGTGGAGGAGAGAAGGATTTTTCAATCCGGAAGTATTTGCTTCAGGCAGGAGGCACAACCCTGTCCGCATGATTTCATTTACCAGCAAGAATTTGTTCTTGTGCATGTGCAGACACTAACATGGTAATGAAGCTACCTCTGTGTAAATGAGCTTTTTAATATTCACTTTTTCCTAGAGTCCCAAACTTTTATGAAATGCTTTTTACATAAGGTGGCTCTTTTGAAATCTGAACACAACTGCTACTAAGTAAGCTGCACTGAAGTGTCTACCTGTATAGTAACTAGAGAGAACACAATTATTCCTAAAGTTAATTAAGAAAAGAAAACCTACCTCTATTTGCATTCATAAAAAGCTAACCTAACATCCCAAAAGCAGCTATTATATGTCAGCATGTCATGTGCATTGGGAATATCTGATCCAATTCACAGCTCATAAACGTCTAATTAAAAAAAAATATATACAACAATTTTAATTGGTTCATTGCATCATTTGTTTTTATTACTGTTTAAACTCTTGCACAATAGCCAGGGCTAAAACTCTCTCAATTTGCAGGAAAAAAACCCTATAGAGAAGAAGGATTTCAACAGTATAAAGATAAGTAACAGTTCAATAATCACTATGTGTACAGTGATTGGTAAATGACTGGATGTTAGAATATAAATCTGGGCTTTAATACGTCACGAAGCAGATTGAATGTATCTATCTGTGGCATGTTTTAAGACTGCCAGAAAAGTCAGCGTAGAATTAAAAAGAAAGTGGAGCTAAGTTTTAGGTTCAGTGCAAAACTTTAAGCTGAAGAGTACATATATCTATGGGAGTACATTGCTTTGGGTTTAAAAAAACCAAGAGAGACAGAGATCAGAAAACTACTCTTATGGTTGGTTTTGTCCCTGTTGATTTTTAGAATGGTGTAGGAAAACAAAGTTAAATAAGAGATATCTTATGGCTAACAGTTTTTATCTAATACTTGATAAAGAAAATTCAATTCATAATTATTTATGAACCAACATCAAGGAGTTTATTACTTTGATTACTCACTAATCATTTCCCGTAAATGCAGTGACCTAAAAATCCCATATAATCAATAAAGTGGTAAGTTCCAGATTTAAGTCACTGCACCTTGTATTCTTGAGTAAACCTTTGGGTAATTTACAAAGGCTGTTGAATTTTATAGTAAGTGTTTTTCAAACCAAGCTGGATTCTAAACAATAATGACTTTTTAATGTGGATCTGTGATTACATTGTCATAGTGAAATACGACAGTCTTTGACTGCATTCGAAATGAGGCAGAGGGTGAATTACTCCAAAGGCATAGATTACCATAGCCTCAGGTAAAGCAATCTTCATAAATTAAACTCCAATCTAAAGTGACCTGTCACTGCAAACCTGTTGCTACTCCCGGTAACTTAAATTTCAGTGTACAATTTGTAAACAAGTTCTTTTCTTATTACCACAATGGGAGAGAGTTACTTTGCTAAAGTGCTTTAAAGTGTGTGTGAGGGAAGAGAACTATACATAAGCGTTTTATGGGTTTCTTTTCCATAATTTCAAAAAGCTGTTAGTTTAGGAAATGCAACTTGTCTGCTAAAATGTTTATGGTTCTAAGATATCTAAAGCTGTCAACTGAAGGAGCCTTTGGCATAAACAGCAACTACAGCACTTTCCTAGCTCATTTTTGACACACTGAGCATATTCGACTCATACACCCAGCAATGACATCTACAGTTCAATGATATTCAGGAATGGTTTGTACATTTAGCTGCTTGAGCCAACATTTCCCAAGGGTTTTGTTGGGTTTGCTATACCTGTCTGGGGAAATCTAGTTTATAAATGTTTTTTCAGAGATACAAGAGCAGCTGTCTTCTGAAAATCATATGTCTCATGATAACCACAAGCTGAGGGCTTTGTTCAGGGATGGCTTTGGAAATCCACAGCAGAGACAGCAGAAAGTCCACCCACCACTGTAGGGACCTTGGACACATGGCAGTCCTGACCTTTGGTAGTTTTCAACCCAGCCTAGGAAGAAAAACTGGCACCAATTTTAAGTTATTCAGTAAGTACATTGCAAGCTGTTAACTGCAGCTAGCCAGCAGCTGCTGCGTGAGCACCTCATCCATCCTTGCAGCATTACGTGGATTCTCCCAAGCAAAGAATGGAGCCAGGCAGGGTGGGGAGCTAAGGACAGGAACCATTGCATCTAGACCCTTGTATTATCTCTACCTGAAATAGCCCAAGTTTGCTAGACTGCTGAAAAAATTCATGCCTCCTTGGTTACTGCAATAGCATATCCGAAGCTTTAAGCTCCCACGTGGTTACATTCTCATGCCTAGGAGACAGCCTAGGAGAGAGCAGCTGCATTTCTGCCGTGGCTGCTGGTACTCAATATGCTGAGGCTGAGTGAGTGAGAATAAGAGGAGTGAAGGTTGAACTGCATCTCTGCCGTTCTTCCTTGAACTTTCACCAAGGTATATAAGGGGCTTGAAATCAATAGAGTCTGAAACTCTGTGTGAGTACTCTTCCATTCAAGGTCCAGCACGGAGCTGTTGACTCTGCCTTGTCAGCACAGCTAAAATCACATAGGGAAAACCTGTTCTTTCTTCATAAATATTATTGTTCCCAAATTCCTACTAGGGGTTCGGTTCTTCACAGCATGGGCACCTGAATAGCTGATTCAAAATTTATGAAGACTGTGGTCATCAGAAACAGAGGAAGCAGGGAAATGCAATAGTGAAGAGTCAAGAACCTATGCAAGAAAATTAGAGCAGATATCACCCCAGCCATTCAAGTCCAGCTTTTGAATGTTCACAGCTTCAGTCCTGATGCTCACTTACAATCCCCCCCCCGGTTTTATCCTACACATCTGTTGGCCCGACAATTGCTCTGCCACTACTTATTGTGCTACCAATTGAGGCTTACATAAAACTGAAAGATTACTCTCTGTCCTGCAAAGAGCTGAGATAATTCATTGGAGTCAAATGTTTTGATTTTCAGAAAGCAAGACCAAAGTATGGCTCCTTCCTTCCTTTATTTTTTACTGCATTTGCAGCTATCCAGTGGGCATCAATGAAGAAAGTTTAAAAAGAAGGAATGGAAAGCATATGAAAAACATAATTTGTTGATACAAAAACTAGAATTAAACATTTTATGAAAATATTTTAAATTTATTTTTAGGTTTACTTTCAAACCTAAGAATGATAATCCCATGATGGCTTGGAAAGCCCAGTATTTCTTGCAACTACCTAAATGAACAGCAGTTAATGACTATCAATAACAAGTTCAATTTGTGTTAAGCAAGACCTTTATATTCATACAGCATGGCTCTTTTCTGTCAATTGTTTTCCATTGGTTTGCTTTTCAGTTCAATAAAAATCTCACTCAGCTTCACGTACATGATAAACATGATGTTTTCACAGTGTGGGGCCTGGGTTTGAGTCGCAAGCTCAGTTCTTGATTCCCTGGGTGACAGGTTTGTATATAAGAAGGTAATGAGGCAGAGAAAGGATTCCCTGTTCTTCCTCATCTTGAGGGTGTTAAGCCTTCCTTATTAAGAATGACAGAGCTCTGGGTCATAAAGATGTTTCTGAAGAACTGAACAGAACAGGTTGAAGAGGACTGAGTTTAGTATGTACACAATTTAATTTAATATCAGATTTTCAGATAGCTTCTGTTAGGAATATCTCCTTCCTCAGCATAATTAGATACTAATATCATGTCCACTTCCTGCTCTCTTCTTCTTCCATGTTTTATTCATTCTCTCATCATAATTGTTGAGCCTGACATCTTAAGAAAACAGGTGTTGTATAGGCGTTTTTTGCCTGCCAGGCAGTTTGACTCTCATGCCCAGTTACTTTGGAGCCTGTGACAAATTTCAACCAAACGATGTCTAAGAACATAGCCATTTTTGCAAGTGTCATGAGAACAATCAATCAGCTGTGTTGTGTGTCTTTCCACACAGAGGAAGATCATGCAGATGTCAGAGAATCTACCTCAAGGTGATTGAAACTAAAAAGTGAACCTAAAAAAGAAAGCTGACCAAGTTAGATTATTGATATTGTATTGCAGTTCAAGGAAACTCTGGTGAAACAATCACAACAAAAAAATGTTTTCCAATTCTCACAATTATGACTGCATTTGTAGGGAGGTATAAAGACTTCTAGATGCTTCCAGGATTTTTTGCTTTTGTATTTTGGCTGGGCAGAATTGCAGCTGTGAAAGTCCTGATCTTGCTGAGTAGTTTGGCATGTGGTTCATGCCTAGATCTTGTCAGGTTTCCAAATATTGGGGTTCTTCACAGATTTTTCCCCACTAATTTTGCTTGAGAGACAAAATACAGCAGCTAGTAGAAGCACGCTTCATCCTGCAGAAAAACACAGATTTAGCTCCTATACTTACCACCCCTTCCTCAGAGGGATGGCTGAAAGCACTCGGTCAGCACATGGCACTCTCATTTCACATCTTTCTTTATCTTACTGCTTACATAATATTAATTTGCTTCTCTTACGATGGTGTCCTTAACTGAATGACCTGCTTCACTCGGTATACAAGAGGGGACATGGTCACAGAAAGAGAAGAAATTCATTATTTCCTCCCCCTTGCCACTCTCAGGGGTTTGGCCCCAGCCATACTCACTGACCACTGTTTGGGTTGTATCTGCCCACAGAATTGCCAGTCTCCTTCTGGGCTTTTCTGGAGTGCTCCACACCACAGCATCTGTCTCACAGTTAATAATGTGTTTTCATAACATCCTTAGGAGGTGAAGGAATATTAACCCTATTTCACAGGTGATGAATTCAGACAGGGAGAGATTAGGGCTAAATGCCTAGTTTCGGATTCCTGACACTCCAGCGCACTTATTCTCCTATACTGTTTTCCACGTTCAAAGACCGATCCTGGTGGACATCATTACAATCCACAAATGAAGTTCGGTGCAGGGGCAAAATACAGTTTCCTCTATAACATACAAAGGAGAGCACCGAACAGAGCTTGGAGAGCATTGGACAGACCCTTGCTGCTCACCCTGATTCATCCCCCAAAATAACCAATTTCTGTTCAAGGGAAGCCTCTTGACACATGTGCCAAAGAAGGCCAAATATAGGCTAGGGAGACAGAATTATTTCAAGTATTTTCTGGGTACTCACTTTGCACTGTAAGTGGTCTTAGGCCACCTAGTTTTTGTTTCTGATGAACACTCACGTGAAGCCAAGGAGAAATCCATTCCATCAAAGTATTTTGAGTTGTGCAATCTGTTTAATGGATTAAAAAGGAATTATATTTTCACATTAATGATACAATAAAAGCAATTAAAAATCATGATAAGTTTCATTGGAAAACAAACATCTCTGAACGGCTTGCTCATTTTGCAATTCAGAGCAACTTTTGATTGCTAAAATGTAAATGTGGGATTTACTTCTCTTCAAGAGCTGATAATGGAAGACTTTTTCAGTGAAAACACCACTGAAATTACCAGAATAAATAAGCTTTGAACTCGCATTGCAAGACAAGATATCATGTCAGCTGTATCAGGTAGCACAATACGTACGCCATGATAAAACTGGCAAGCTTCAGCAGATAGAAATGAGGTTTTGTACTGCACAGCTTGTTAACAGCAGAAGTTAGTGTTACCTCACCTTCACCAGCACAGTCACAAGCCGGCTGTGGAGGAAGCACAGGGTATGAGAAGAATCAAAGCAAATGACAACAGGACACTGGGTAGAAGATAGTGAACAAGACGACTATGAATTGGCCTGTTTTTAGTACAGTTTATCCATTGTCTTGCTCTGAAATTAGTTTTTAAAAATCTTGTATGTATGATTAATCCCATTATTTTTGCACAGGAGTCTCATACAGTTTGGTCTGTTGGTGGATATTTCAAGCACTGGGTAAGACACTGGATGAGAAAACAGGTAACTTATGGAGAAATAACACCTCAGTGTATCAGTATGATTTCCATCAGCAGGAGAGTGTGGATGGGCCACACTGAAAGAAATGTCACAGAAAACCATCATCTGAGCACAGCTGCGCCTCTGTTTCATAGAATCATAGAATCATAGAATGGTAGGGGTTGGAAGGGACCTCTAGAGATCATCTAGTCCAACCCCCCTGCTAAAGCAGGTTAGCCTAGAGCAGGTTGCACAGGAATGCATCCAGGTGGGTTTTGAATATCTCCAGAGAAGGAGACTCCACAACCTCTCTGGGCAGCCTGTGCCAGGGCTCTGTTACCCTCACAGTAAAGAAGTTCCTCCTCATGTTCAGGTGGAACTGCCTGTGTTCCAGTTTGTGCCCATTGCCCCTTGTCCTGTCACTGGGCACCACTGAGAAGAGTCTGACCCCGTCCTCTTGACATCCACCCTTTAGATATTTGTGAGCATTGATCAGATCTCCTCTCAGCCTTCTCTTTTCCAGGCTGAACAGACCCAGCTCTCTCAGCCCTTCCTCATACAAGGGATGCTCCACTCCCCTCATCATCTTTGTTGCCCTCCGCTGGACTCTCTCCAGTAGTTCCCTGTCTCTCTGTTTCCCCAAAAAAGTGGGGAGCATTTTGACACATGAACAGTCCCAAAGGACCAACCAGCTGTGTGAGATGTACGGAGGACATCAAGGGAGGTAGGACGAGGCTCTGGAGCTGCAGTCCACTGTAGGACTCTCACCCACAGGGGTGAGACTCAATGGGGAGCTCCATACACAATGAGGGAAACCGAGCTGAGGGGTGGCAGACAATTCCCTGACCACAAGCGCAGAGGACTTAATGTCCTTGGTTGCAAACAAATATTTTAAAGGGATCAAAACATAACAATTACCTCCCTGATTCCCCAGTGCATCCTCATTTTTTGACCGTATCTCAGCCTTTGGGGAATGCCTGCTGAAATTAGCGCCCTGCATTTTGTAAGGAGTGGGTAAAGGAGCTTCCATCTGTGGGAAGAACTGCAGCACTGCTGAGGGTGCTGGCATTCTGACTTCAGGTGCTTGCTTGTTTGCTCTGCTGCCAAGAATATCAATTGGATACTACACTTGCTATTGATCCAAAGGAAGATTTTTTTTTGTTGTTGTTGTAAAAAATGTGAATGCATTATGCTATGTCATGTAACACTACGAAGCAAAATAAAAAGTACAGGAGGGAAAGCAGCAGAACGACAGCAACATTAATGCTGCAGATTTTCCAGCCTACAATGGCACATTTTGGCAGACGGACAGAAATTATGACGTATCTGTGAGTGTCTGAATCCAGAGATGATTCAGCTCCTCTCTGCAGTGCCTTAATGGGATTGTCTGTGATGACTAACAGAGTTCCTTCAGCCTGGCTGCTATCACTATTTCCAACACCTTAATTGAGAAATAAACATATCTGGAGCTGCTCAGAGTGTTCAAGGAAGAATCTAGAGGATGGGTTTCACTGTCCTTCCAACTCCTTATCCAGCTGGAGCTGCTGTACGCAGGTCAATGAGCTGTAAGGTGTTGAGTGGGCTCTGCAAGCCCCTTGCTCTTCCCATGTCTCTTCTCTGCCTCTTGATGGGAAATATCCTCCTTTGGGTGCACAGAGGGTCTGTGACTACAGGGTGACAGACCTCACACACACATGATGCAGATAAAGGAGCCACAAAGCAGTGAAAAGTGTGTGTTTGTGTGGGAAAGGGCTTTTGGAGGCTGGGCTCCTGCTCTCCCTGCCAACTGGCACATCTCTTCTCCAAGCGCGGGCAATGCCTCTCTGATCAGCTTTAGTGTGTTTTGCACTGACAGGTGCCTCCTGCTGAGATGGAGGCTATGAAAAGCCAAGTTTCTGCACACTTATAAGGCTGTTCCTGGCCAGTCATGAGCCAGCCCCTCATGGTTTTAGTTGTATTTCTCACACACAACTGTGGATGCTCATGTCAAATTTAGTTTAATTACCTAAGGTGTTTAAGAGCTTAGATTTTAATGTAGCTGTTTTCAGCTCAAAGTTGTAGCTTTGTGCCACAGATCTAGCTTGTCTTTCCTTGGAAACAGCAGAGAAACAGTGATTCCCATGGTATCTGTGGTAGTCACCAAATGGAAAGGCTTCCCAGCTGGACGCTCACTCGCACATGGAGAATGCAAACCTTAGCTGTGGACCTGTGTGCTCTTTCACTCTCTGTGGTCACAGCAGCCTGTAGCACTGTATTTCTGTCTGCACACTTAGCGATAGGTCCTGGGCAAAGTTTCTTAGTCTTCTACTCAGCTGGAAAAGGAGTCAGGTTCAGGACTGAGTGGTCCCAGGAGGACCCAATAGCTTATCCTATCTTTTCTTCAGACTTCCCATATGGTGGATATTTTGTGTTTATGGAGTCCTTGCAGGGACCTATAATTACAGAAGGAAATCACTCTTAAGGCATGGCAAGAAATACATTGATGTCAGTAAAAGACAATATAGCTCATATTCTTGCCTTCTTTTCCTTGTGGTGCTCTTAAATCTTCCTTCTCCTTAAAGCAGGGTCTCCTGAATCTGGGATGCCTCACAGGAATCCTTGGCTTCTCCTGTGAAACATGGAGCCTTTTCTTCTCTCTCAGATAAAACCAGCTTCCTTTTTCCTGTCACACAGCTCCCCCCCAGAAACACATGTTTTTTCTTCTGAACCTGTGAACCTTTCCATTCATTTATCAGAGAAATGCAAGCAGTCATGAAGACATCTGGCTATATTTGTAATATGTGCATGGATAAACTCCGAGACAACGGTATAATAAGTTATGCACTGAATGGAAAATAAGTCTAAACACTCACCAGCTTACATCTAGCATAAGTATCAATCAGTGTGCTTCAGTGGATCTGCTCCTACATACTCCCACTGTGGATGAGAGCCAAAACCTGAACAGCAACAAACAACCCATTATCAATCCATTAGTCCTCACTGACTGAACTATACACATAAAATCTTGTTTTACACGCATACTTCTGCCATTCCCCAGCAGAGATAATGAGATTACACGTGCCGTATCACTCAGCCCAGAAACTTGTCACATTCTAATGAGTTCCTTCTCCCTGCCCACAGACACAAATAAAATACTTGCTTTTTCTTTTCCTACATAAGAGGCAGCCACCAGCCAGAAGCTCACTCATGAAATGCCTGCACCCACTGCAGCACCCAACTAGCGCACATGTGTTGATTCATTGCTACTTTTGTCTAGGGGCTTTTTGACAAAGGGCTCAACCTGCTCGAAAATCTGGTTTTGTACCTGCAGTCATCGTCTATGCCTGACCCATGGTACCAATGTGCATGTTCTTAGCCCGCAGCAAATGTGAAATTTCCAGTGCAGTTTGACTCCCTTAGCCTGCAGACATCCACTGCTGAACCTTGCTAACATCACATTGCAGCTGAAAGAAATGCTGTTTCCCCACTTGGAAGAACACTTCTTTCAGAAAAAGCTCTTTAGGAGGGACTTTTCTTTCTTTGTCTTTCCCACACTAGCATTCTCTCCTACCAAATGTTGGATCCACTGGTGGTTTACCCAGGAACTCCACGCTGAACCCATCCCTTGGGGACATATTGATGGGACAGTGCCAAGAAGGTCAAATTCTCCTGTGTGTCACACAGCGCTGCAACACTACAGTCTGTAGTGTTTCATTTCAGGGTGTCCAAGTGGAGTTTAAGTGGTGCATATGCCTTGTGCTGGTTCTCTGATTTGGAATAATCCTTGCCTTTTGCAACAAAGAAAAGAGACGCCTTTGTAAAAGTCACTGGGCTGAAATTCTGCTCCGAGATGTTGCTGTGCAAATGGCACCCTTTGTTTTAGTAGGGGAAACCCTGCTATAAATAAAAGAATAATCTCGCCACTCAGGTTTACTTTTTGATGTTGAATAGATCTACATTTTTCTGAAGAGCTGGAAAGGTAAAAATATATACAAAGAGATGGCCAATTTATGCCTTAGAATTTAAAGCAGAATAGCTCATTGATCTTGCCTGGTAGTTTTGCTTGAAATTCAGTGGTATAGTATGTCTTAGAGCCTGAAGTGATGAGTGAGGATCTGTACAGCTTGCGTGAGCTGAGGAGGAAACGGGGGGAAAAAAATCTCCCATTACTGTATAGAGTGCTTGTCTTTTCAATTATGGATGAAAAGATGAGTATGACCCTGAGGGGCTGGATTCAGACAGAATACAAGGAGGGAAGAGCCTTAAAAACAAGCAAAATCTTTACTAAGAGATGATTAAAAGGGAACATAAATGTCTGGAAGTGTTTTGAAGAAGGAAGCACCATGGAAAGGGAGAAAATTATTATGGTGGAACATGGAGTAATGGTATTAAATTAACAAAAGGAAAAGGTCTGTTGAATATCAGCAAAATCCTTTCTGTTTTCCTCTGGCATCATCTCCCAAGGGAAGTTGCAGGACCTCCATCATCTGAGTCCTGGCAAACGACTTGGGACAAACCACAAGAAAGTACGGCACATTACTGTGGTGTTCAGGGATGGAATAACTGATCTAGAGGCTCGTTTCTCTCCCCCAGCTTCTCTGGGAATCTACAGCATTAACAAATATAAAACAAAAGACGATTGTGGTGGAGGATAGCTCCTGGTTATATGTGAGTGGCGGTGCTACAGCAGCAGAAAGAAGCACAAAGACACATCCAAACAGATCAAGAGAACTGATGTTGGCTGCTAGCACATGGGGGAGGGAGATACACACAATCACTAAATTGCATGAGGACTGAGAACAAGATGGGTGAATGGGCTTACCAAAGGCAGCTAGCGTCTGCAGCGAGGCACCACCAGAGCTACAAAAAGGCATTCGTGCCCTTGCAAGGCTTCTTCTGCAAGGGCCTGCTTTCAGTCACTGTATTTCTGTCATAAGGAAATGCAGTCCTAGTAATTAACAAAGCAAACCATTCTTGAAGAATGTGCTCCAAGTTTTGTCTGAGATTAGCCTGCTTGGATGTCTCACTGCCTTCAACAGGATGGAAATCCAAACTCCTCATTCTTAGTCTAGCACCAGGCAGGGTAGGAGGTTCTGCTCACACCTTCCCAACTTGTTTCACATGTCCCATCTCCAGGGAGGATTAGGTGAAACACAGAAGCAGCCGGTGCTGCTGAGGAATCCAGCTGTTTGGAAAAAGCAAGTGGAAAAGTGAAGGGGAAAAAGGGATCTGGAAAATTGGATCAGCTTAGGAAAAGGCATGGAACTGTAACCTGGAAGAGAAAGGATGGAGCTCCTCTGTGGTAAGAATAAGAGTTTATAACAGCTTCCTTTGAAATGTTACAGGAAGGTGCATGTGTGCTTGGTAATACTGATAATGTGTGTTTTGCATTTATTTGTTAATTACCCATAAGGTTCTCATATTTTGAAGCATTTCTTGGCCAAGCCACACAGCACTCTGGTGCAATAGTCTCAGTTTTTGCAGATGCTGGGAATGCCCAAGACAAAAGGAGCTACATCGTTTGAGCGAGGTCACGCAGAGCACCAGTGTCAGATCTGGAACCACAAATGCTGCTCCTGAGCTCCCAGCTGTTTCTCAAAGCCCATATCTGGTCTTACATTCCTGTTTATGAATGAGCTCTATGATTACGCATGCACTTAAACTGCTTAGCCAGCAGCATGTAACTGTCTGCTTAAAGTTAAGCATGGGGCCTGAAGGGTTTCTTGAACAGAGTATCTAACTACAAGATGGCATAAAATATTCCACCAACTTAGCTGAATAAGTATTTTAAAGGAAAAAAAAAAAAACCAAACCCTTTTGAATCCTTTCCTCAGCACGACATTAGAAAGACCTGGGAGCTGGTTGGGTTTTGAAAGGAAGCACCGATGGGAGCCTGACCATTTTGTTTTCCTGAAAATTCAGCTGAACCCTTTGTCACTGCACAGAATTGCTTATCTGCAAGAATGCAGGTCAGAAAAGGCACTAAGGGAAAATGCAACTGAACAACAGAACTTCTCTGCTTTCCTGGGAAGAACCTTAAATATAAACATAAATTTTCTCTTAAAAGTGTGATCAAAAGCTGAAGAATAACTCCACTCACAAAAGCAAGAAGTCATACATTGTTTTAAAAATAAAATAAAACAAAATAAGCATAACGCAAATTGCCTCTCGTCAGGGCAGCAGAGAAAACTAATTTAATTTCTGTAATACAAGACAACAATGATTATTAAATCTCATGAAAATAATTTCAACCATCTTAAGAGCAGGCTATAAATGCTAAGTATATCATGTCAAAAATTAACATATGAACTTCGAATCTGTGCACCAGTTCAAAATCTGATTTAACAAGCTGCTGTTATTAAAGTCAACTGGAGAGCATTCCATTATAAAAACAAATGAAATCTTAGCTCTGCATCAAATAAATAATTTTTTCAAAGACTAAGCAGAATGCATTAACTTAACATGCAATGATGTAAATTATGTATTAAACTCAATTATTTTTATTACTACTTTTCAATTAAGGTGACATGATTAACTCCATTCTCTTTAGAGTCTCAGTTCTGATCCTACCTGCATCTCAACTTTGATATCTTCTTGGGGAGAGACTGTTCACAAAGCTATTGTAATCAAGTCTGTCCTCTGGAGTTCTAACGAGATAGCACAAAGGTTCAGTTCTTAGGGACGTTAATCCTATGGCTGTATTTTTGAAATTACCACTTTTTTTTTACAAGTTTTCTTCCTTACTATTCACCAAAGATCTTACACAGACTGAAATGGAGAAGCTACTTCTAACATGACAAGGACTCAGAATCAGGCTCACTTACTCCAGTAAAGGAGATCTCATTGCCACTGGCATTTACAGATATCAGACTAGTTCACTGAGTTAATGCAACAAGTTATTTAAAAAATATGAGTTTCTTATAACACCATCTCTGTGCACGTAGAAATCAAAATTAATTGCTCTGATTTTGGAATCATTTATTTGTGTGGGTTTTTTCATCTTGAATTGTTCATCATTCTTCACATATTCCTTTTTCTAGTGTAATTTCTCACAGCCAGAAGTGACGTCTTCAGTGTTATAAATATATTTTCTAATGCTGGTAAGATATGGAAGTTCCTTGGGGACATGTTTTTAGTCCCAGAGTTGTGAAGGGAGACTTTACTAGCACAGTGCACCTCCAGGATTTTTGCTATAATTGAAAACCAGGCTTGGAAAATTTTTGAAAAATGTGATCTGCACATCCTGAAAAACAAATACAAAAGTTAGAAATGTTAGTCAGATCTCATTTTCACTGAGGAACCTTCCTTGGATTCCTAGAAAAGGCTTTGAACTTTTACTTGTGTGAGGACTACTGGATTTGACTCACTATTAACTCCTTCACTCACAGAGCTCCCGTTTGTAAATCAAGAACACTAGTGCTGATACGAAATGCAAACCTTCATAGACTGAGTGTTGTGTTCATACTCCGTGCTTATCTTCTTGGAAGAATCCACAGGATGTTGTGTCTGTGCCTCAGTGAAAGCTTTTTGTTTATTCATTTGATGAATTTCTTCAAGTTTAAAGAAAGAGAATAATTTTACTTATTCCTCTATGTGATCATTAGAAAAGCTTTTAATGAACACAGTAAAACCCAACGAATTATCACAATGGCATTTAACTCTAAATAAAATTGACAAGAAGCAAGAATATGATACATATAATTTTGCACGGTTTATTAAAACACATCTATCACTTTTTTCTCCTAAAGTAACCTGATCATATTATTCTATGATAATTTAGCTAATATTTTTTCTGTGCATTTAATATTTAAGTGGTTTTTACTGATATTAAAGTCATAATGCATTTTATGGAAATTACCTTGCATTCTAATTACTTTTCTTGGTGAGGAAAGGTAAATAGAATTATCTTGTTATGCTTGTTGTAGATGAAAGCAAAGAAATATTTAATGACAAGAAACTGCTAACAGAAAAAAATCCATATTCACGTGTTGTTTTCAAATTAGTCCATTTTGCCATCAATTCAGAGATGCACAATTCCCAGAATCACTAGCAGGAACCAGGTGTGTATATGAACAACAGAAAGGCTCTGAATGGCAATTTGGATGCTTTTAACATCAGTAGTTTCCTTTTTTTCTGTGTTCTGCCTTTCCAAACCTAGGCTGAGGAGAGTCGGGAGTAAGACAATGCGCTACCTCAAGAAATCAAGAAACATAAACATCCATGTCCTTGAGCCCAAGCTGCCCTATCCTTTTAGTAAATTAAGCCATGGTTAGAAAGCTATCAATTGTATCTACAAAAAACAGTGAGGTCAAGGCCTGTGTAAAAGCTAACCCCTTGCCTTGTCCTTTGTTTTCCAACTCTTTATATGAAATATACTTATCGACTGGAAAAAAAGAGGAATTAATTGCTGAAAAATCAAATTTTCATGTCAACTCTGCTCCCAGTTACTCTACTGAAGTCCAAGTGAGGTCACAGATTAGACTGGATTAGTATATCCGAAAACAAGATGCTAAAAATTTTTATGAACTTTTATAAAGATGAAGTTGTGCTTCAGGACTAGTGCTGTCGGAACGGAACCACTTTAGGTAAGTCATCTTTCGGGGGACATGAGATGGAGCGCACCTCCAGAGAAATGCTTCACTGGTCGCTGTGCGTCTGGACGTCTGTCTGAAAACCAAAATGCTCCATGGCTATTACTTAGTTTGTATGACTTTGTAACATCCAAAGAGCTGTCACCAGAGCAGCAAAATGGAAAGCGACACAGCAGAGTATGAAGCAAAATTAAGCAGAAAGGAAGAAATAACTAAAGATTAACAAGAAATGAGATTTCGGCTGCTGGTGTTTTTCTGTAACATTCCACAGATTTATCTGGTTTGCCTAGGGTTTTTTTGACAGCATATGTATTTTTACTGAGAACTTTCTTTTGCACTGATATTAGGGTTTCCTTACACCCACCAAGGTCTATACTCATGGCGGCCAGCTGTGCCATAGGTGGTGTATTTTATGGGTGGTTGTAATCAGGATAGTTCCACCACCAAGTAGCCATGGAAAGTGGACAAAACAATTATTCGTAAGTGCCTAGCCAGGTATAGAAGATTTGAACTTTATTAATCGGTGAGCCTCCTGGGGCATGCAAAGATGATAGGGCCATCTTCTTTAGTCTGACTGCCATGTCATTGAGAAAAGCACTTCAGGAAATATCCTTGCCACAAATACCCATCTGGGTGGGAACCTGGCCACTTCTTGCCTGGGGACTGAGAAGTAGTGAGAGGAACAGATGTGTCTCCTGTGGAAGGACAGCTGAAAGGCTTTCCTTTAGTCCAAAGAGGTGATCACTTTGCTTCTCCACATGCTCTTAACTTCAAGGACCAGTATTTTCTATTAGGCTCTCCAAACTCAGCTGGAAGAAAAGTATTTTAAGATTATTGCTGCTCTCATTGATTTTACTTCCAATCTTTCTGTTATAGTAACTTTGGAGTCATTATAATATAATCATATCAGTCATTAAAAGAAAGAGGGTGGAAAATGTAGAGTGAAGTCTGAAATTGCAAATTCAGTTTAATGGAAACACTCTGTGACTTTCTGTCAAAATTAAGTAAAATTTTCTATTTAGGGGAAGTATCCTAGAAAGTTCTGTGAATAACGCCTATTTCACAATCTTCTAAGCTTTCTTTCCACTTGAAATGACCATTAAATGAAATGGTTTTTTTAAGAAATTTGCTCGGCTCACTTCTTTCTAGTTTTCAAACAGCAAGCAAACCAGTTCTTTATTCCCCTGTCATCATCAAAAACTCCTCCGTAGACTCTAACATGGTAGCCCAATCTACAAATCTATTTATTCCTTTTTAGCCAAAGCTTCTTCTGCAACATCTACCATAGTTGTACAAACAATAATTACAATAATATCTCACTATTGTACTAAGAATCAGATTATCTGTGTAGAATATTTAGAAAGGTCAGTGGCTCATATATAACATACAGGCAAAAATAAAGCCACCAAAGAATGTCATTAATATTTACTGCAAATGCACTATAACATTCTGAGTTTGCCGTGCACATTTCTCCCTGTAATAGAACATGCTTCTAAAATGGATTAAATCCTGATTTGATTTTACTACTGTACATATTACAAATGCATTTAATTTTAAGTGACAAAATAAAGTGTAGCATATGACATGCTAATCTGATGTACAGCAGTTTCACCAGCAATTCCCCATGAGGTATACCTTTTCTGTAAAAATATCGATGTTGCCTGAGTTGGCTCAAAAGGGCCTTGTATTCGAGCAGCACTGCACCTCAGTCCGTTGACTTAACCAAACGTTAGCTAAACTGAAGGGATCTCAGCAAGAGGGGTAAAGTCAGTTGAAGGAGGAGGTTCATTTGTTTTACAAGTCACAGTCTTGCTGTGCTACAACATATTTAAATAGACAGAGAAGAAAAATGCATGCAGTTCTTTTGAAGGTCCAGTGGAAGACTTGCAATTGACTTTTAAAGACTCAGGATGAGCAGTGAGAGAATGAATGTGATGTAGCTCTGTGTCAAAGGCACAGTCTTGTTTTGGAGGTCACTGGGTATCTCGCTGATGGAAAACAAATAAATGACTAATAACATTAACTGAATGATTGGGTTATGGGCATTATTCTCTCCAGAATCCTTCAGAGGCTTCAATGTGTTGACTTCAGCAAGGCAAAATCCTCTCAGGGCATCATGACCATTACGACCTCTTTTCTCTCAAATTATGTTAGTCCTGAATAACAATTATGGAAATTAACTTATTAGTGCAAATTGATACATGATGCTGGGCCAGCAGAATTGACTGTTCTGTGTTATTTTATTTATTTATGCTGCAGCACCAGTTATAGTGCAATAAACAGAGACTATCATAAATGTAGAGGGATATTTAAGTTACGCATGGACCGAGGAACTCATATGTGTGAGATTTACCTCAGAAACATCAAGGAATATTTTGGTGTTAATTGCAATTTGCTATGGTTGAAAAGCAAAAGAAAGAGCTTCCATAACACAAAGCCAAAGAATTAAGAAATCATATTTATTCTTTGAGCTTCAAAATGAAATCCTGTTTGTTTAAAATAATTTATGCCTTCTTAAAAGAGCAACATATTTTTTCCCTCTTGTATTTGTTCACATCTTCCCTCATTCACCTCTTTTCCACCAAAATTTGAGATGGAGAAGGGCAAACTGGAGGCACGTAAGTCTCAGCGTGGGGAAGATGAAACAAAACAAGTGCAGGCAGATGTGAGGCTGCTGCCCCAAGTCTGCCCGTGGTGCCAAGGAAGTGCCAAGGGTTTTGCCAGCATCTCATGAGGACCACGTGGAGACCTCTGCCTGCTGTTCCAAGGCAGGAGGTGTCCCACCTGCCCAGCCATGGGGAAACACATCACATCTCCAGGAGGGCAGCAGAGAAACTTCTGCAAGTGGCAAATCCCACCTCAGTAGACCTCCCATGATGGAAGAAAGCCCACGTGCACGAACAACTGTGCCACATGAGCGTAACCCAAAAACCCAGCATAAGCACCCACTGACACAAAGGCCATGGTTAACTCGCTGCTGCTTCACCCTCTCCCAGAAATGCTGGGAGGAAAGTCTGAGGGAGAATTAAGAAGCTTTCTATGTGGCCAGCTGCATTCACATGCAAATTTTTGTCTGCAAGGCTTGAGATTAGCAGCACTGCCACGGGACCGAAATGACCCAGCCAGAGCCTTGAATAAGGCACATCAAATCGGCTTTGGCACCGCCCGTGTCATGCTTGCACGGGAGCCCTTCTCATCTGGCATGTATCATTCCAATTAATTTGGGGGCAGCCCCTGAGGCTTAAGTATGTTTACATCGACTGTGTGACAAACCATCAGACCTAATGAGGAGAAAAATAAAATTCAAAGTTTGTTTATATGGGGGGAATGGAAGCTAATTTTCTCAGGAAAAAACAAAGATAATTCTTTCAGCTTCCTTCACGTTACTGCATGGACGTACAACAGCAGCAGTTGTAAAGCAAATTTTAATGATATACCTGAATGTCACAGTTAGATCTGACAAGTTTTTGCAATGGCAGCATTTTGATCTTTTTTCTTTTTTTTTTCACCCTAGAGATTACAATCAAAAGGTTTCCTTTTTTTCACATTTCACATTAAAATCTTCAAACCTTAAAATTAAATCTTATCTGCAAATTAACAAAGCCTGTGTTTCAAAATGAAAAAGGGAGATAATAAATACTGACACTGTGCAAGTGAAAAATTATCTTTAAGTTAAAAAAGAATGAATTATCTTTTATGTTCTTGTATTTGCATATGTCATGGAGTGTTTTGGTGAAAGTCTGTTTGTGTGAAATTTTGCGTGGCTATGTCTGATGATACCTGGCTGCATAGAACCCCCACTGGCCATTTCAGCCATTCACAAAAATTTGAGTGCAAAGATGTTCTGTGAATGCTCATTTTCCTCTGGCCACCTGAAAGCTACTCAGGAGGCAGAGAGGTATTCCTGAGGAGGGCTGGCTGTATCAACTTCCCAAGCAACATGTGGAGCTGGAGCAGTGAAAAAGATGGCTTCGCAGCAGAGAACTGGGCCCTGTATGCATGTATCATTGTTAAATCAGTAGTATCCAGAGCAAAACCAAAGCACAGAAGAGCCAGGCTCTGCTAGATAGAGCTACAACAGACTCATAGCCTTAGAACACAAGGCAAAGAGGCAGAGACGCAATGATTGCTGACTGAGAAGCTACACAGTGGTTTACAAGATGGAACATATTGCATAATACAGACATTAAAATGCTTAGAGGTTTGGGAAAGTTCCTGGAAAACTCTGAGCTGCTTCTTGGTGCTGTATGGGGCACGGAGTGCCTCTTACTGCCCTGCCCTCCCCACAGGGCTAGCGCATGGACACAGGACCCTGCCGTGTCCCTTGCACAGCCAGAGAAGGGAGAGTGTGGGGAGCAGACTGCAATACCAGCAGCAGCAGCTCAGTAAACAGCCCCTTAAAACAGATTCCCTGCCTACAATCTGCTGTATAAATACCCAGCTCAAGGCAACTTTTTTTTTTTTTTACTTCTACTTTTTTGTGCTATACTAACAGGAGAGTTAGCTTAAAAATTCACTCTCTAGCCCCAAAGAGACATTTAAGATCGATTTCGCATCCCCCCACAGTCCTTCACAGGGACCTGGGGGCATGAGGAAAAGACAGGCGCAGAAACCTGCCGCTCATCTCGCAGGCACCCACATCCGACAGGGGCAGGAAAGCCGCTGGCGATTTCTGCTCACTCGCTGGGCTGCAGGCTGGCAAGTAAGCCTGGTCCTTCCAGCTTACCATGGGAGGGAGCAGAGCTGCTGAAAGGAGCCTGTGAGCATCACTAACACAGGAGTCGAGCAGCCCACTAAAACCAACCAAAATCCTCCTTCTTGCAGAAGGAGGTGTAAAAACTTACTAGCCACTTCCAGCCTCCAGCACCTACTGGGTGCTACCGGGCTGGGCTGCCACCAGCCTTCCCTGTCCCAAAAAAAACAGTAAGGACAAGTGTTGATGTGAAGCAGCGTGTAACAATCTTTCCTGCTTGTTGAGAAGGGCATTGGAGAAAGGAAAGGCATTTCATGCTGTTTGACAGTTGCGCAAAACGATGTAGTGCTCTGAGTCTTCACACCCAAGGAGGGAGAGGCAGAAGTGATAGGAGCTCTAAGTATTGCTATTGTGTAGCTCTCAGTTCCGTCTGTTTTGTCAGGGCAAAGGAAAAAGGGATAAAGAAGTCTACAGCTCTTCACAGGCAATTAAACCTGAAGCTAGCTTGGTGCATCTTGAATGAGGACAATTCCTTTCTGAGCCCTTTCTTTTTCATAGAATCATAGAATGGTTTGGGTTGGAAGGACCTTTAAAGGTCATCTAGTCCAACCACCATTTACTTCTCAAATGGTAGCTTTCGGAATAATTTTAAGCTGTTAGAAAAAAAAAAGCTATAGTTCTTCCTTTCTCAATCCTGATAAATAGATGTGAGACTGCTGACAACTCCAGTGAGCCTAAATATATGTTACATTTGCACTCCTCTTCTAATATCTCAAAGATTTCTGGACCATCTCTGATCGTGGCTGGAACTAAGCCCATGAAGAAAAATAGCAACATGAAGTAGAAAATTTGCCAGGAATTCCCTGTTAAGGCCTTAAGTACAAGATGATGACTGTCTTTTCAAAGAGATTTCTTGCAGTTTCGTAAAACTTTCAGCCTCATCCACCAAAATACACCTTTCAAAATACCTTGTTACTGTTTAAAGTCCATGCCATCGGTTTAGAGTTAGTTGAGAGTTTTACTGAGAGATCTATTGCTCTGTGTCCTTTCTTCACCTGCAGAGTCTGAGATCTGTCTGTTTTAACTTTAGCAGTACCACTGCAATTCATAAAAATGTCTGGGAGACACACCAAATGTGAGAGTACGGTCTAGGTTAAATTTTTAATCTCTCATATCATGCAAGTGTTTAGGCAAGTATTCAGTTCCTCCAGGACTTCATTCCAGAGCTATGCAATACCAAGAGTGTTACTTTTTCCACCTCTTTCTCTATAACTCTGAATTTTTTAGGATGTGGATCGGGCATTAGCATGTGCTGCCATAGATCTGGCACCAAGTGGAAAAAGTTGGCCTTATTTACTTGGGCTTCTAATCACTGCTTGTATTACTGCTAACCTTACAAGAAAAAGGTAACTCCTGCTTCTTGGATGGCAAATATGGAGTACTTCAGGAGGCAAAGATGGTTATACACTTTCCCATTACTGCTGATGCCATACAGTTCATATGCCTGGATCACATAGTGGAGTGATGTGGCTGCAGGGCACCTCTTGCCGTGTGGGGTTGGGAGCTGTCCTCCTGAGACAGGGAAGAAGAGTCAAGAAGTTGGAAAATGAGAGTTCTGACCCGAGGACCTGACTCCACTTAATGGATTTAGTACTAAATGTAAATTATTGCTAATATAAGAAAGTGGAAGATAATTTTAGCTATTAATGAGAACAAGTATGAAGTAATTATTTCTTGTCAGTCTTAATGAGAGAGAGCAAAGAATGTGCCAATGGATTACCACTTTATGCTCCTGCCTTCACTGGAATGAAGCTCCATGTTGGAGCACAGAAGATAATACAGGACAAGATACAAAAATAACCTAAAAATCATTGCTTTGGGGGCATCTGTAAAAGCCAAATATTTCATATATTTAAGTTATGCAAATATTTGGCATTGGCTTTATTTACGCATTTTTAACACATTCAATATGATCTTGATTTGAGGAGGAACAATGAAATTATGGCAAGTAATTTGTTGATAATAAGCTCTGTCTGGTTTTTGTAATTAAAAAAGTGATTAAGAAAGGCTAAGTCATTAATGCTTGAACTGCTACTGCTGGGGTATGCAGAGTAACACAGTTTATGAACTTTTGGCAGAGGGATTTATTTACTAGTTATTTTTGAAGAAACTTCTTTCTTTATGGTATTTACAGAATGTGAGAAAGAATATATCAATATAATGAGCAGACAAGAGCAATCATTCTGAAAAATGCCAGTGGAATTGTAAAACTAAACCCATTACATAGAGGATGCAGCTGCTGAATCTTGACCTCCAGTACTTTGTCTTTTGCCAGGTTCATTATCCCAAGGTGAGATGGTTAGGTTTGGCAGGTAGCTAGATAAGCTATGGAGACGCCACAACCCTCCATAGCCAAGCCCAATGCTCAAGCCCCTGTCTTCAGTCTCAGAAAATAGAATTTTTTTCCCAGGTCTTTTGGTTTATGTATCCACTTTATAGTTCCAGGCAAATGCAGAAGCACCAGCAGAGGATGGTGTGGGTCTTCTTACAGAAACTGAAACAGTAAACACAGGACATCCTTTCACCCCACATCACAGGAAGGCGCAGGCTGGTATCTCAACACTCCAAACATAACAAAATACTTGAGATAATATTTAATATTGCGTCTAGTGCCCAATCTCAGCTAGGTCTCCAAATGTGTTGTATGTTTCGCATTTTTAAGCAGGATGTGCGTAGCAACCTGGGCTGTGAGTGTGCAAGGAAGAGAGAATGCATCCCCTTCTCTGTCTGTGGGATGGAAGCCGGCATCCTAAATCAGCTGTAGCAGTTTCAATGCAGAAATATTGATTCAAGAAGTTGTTTGCACACAGAAGACCACCACTCATTGAATTTCATGCCATTGATAACTTGCAGGAAACTCTTTGAAAATTTATTTTCAAAAAATTCATAAATTTTGTCACAAGTGTCACAAGATTCACTTTTTCAATTATTTTACCTTTATTGCAATGCCTGAAATAAGGGGGAAAGTCTCCACGACTTATATAAAGAGTAAACAGCCAGGGTAAAACAAACATCTCTCTCTATATAGATACGTAAGTAGATAAAGATATTAGATATGTTATAGATATTTCTATCATGTATACATTTCCCTCTGAGTGCGTTATCAATGGAAGCCAAACCATGCTCTTTTTAGAGAGCAAGGATTTTCAGATCTAGTCTAGGAAGAGATAGATTTAGGTTTGGAACTGAATTATGTTGGAACCGATGCTGTAGTTCTCAATAACCACTTTCAGAGCAATTTGGTACAGAATTTTTCATGCACTGAAGATAAAAATTATTCCCTGCTACAGTGAAATAGATTAGGATCTATCAAACTTCAGGCAAATCACTTTCTGCTTGGTAGTGCCACCTAAGAACAGCCAGAGGCTTTTAAATTTATTATTACCCTTGCTGAGCAGCAGTATGGCTCCTAGATTAGTCTTGTAAAAATTATGAAATTATGTCAATAGAAGTCTTATATTTTCCTGCATAAGGATACTATAGGAGATCATGAGAAAATACTAAGAATCAAAGCTTTTGTTTCCAAAAGATTTACAGCTACAGCTGCAGCTTCATACCATAAGTCAACACTGAATAATTAAAAGACTTGTAATTAAAGGCTAATTTAGTATTGATTGTGTCCTAGAGCAAGGGGGACAATTCGCTATTCTCACACCATCCTGTGCAAGCTTCATCAGCCAGGCAGCGAGAGTGCAATTATCCTAAGTAGCCGTCAGCAATAGGACGGCATCGCCTCCAATCCATTCCTGTGTTCTCCACAGGTGCGTTGACAGGAGGGCAGAGCAGGCTGCAAGGCAAAAGAGATTATCTTATGAGGTCTTCAGTATCAGACATGCCCTCAGACCACTCCGTGCTCTGGATGTGAACGTAAAGTCTGATTTGGGAAAGTGAGGGCGTGGGATACCTCTTCAGTCCAGATTTCTTCTTGCTTCTGTGTTCCCTCTCTTCATGAAGACATTTATAATGTACTTCCTGTGATGGACCATTTTGGATCAAGCAGCTTTCTCAGGTGCCTCTGCTTGCTACCTCCAGTGATTTTCAGAAAAAAATTCAGTAAGTGAGAAAAGTAGGGCCATGGGTACCTGCTTTCCAGTGTATGGACCCGTCTGCACCTACGCAGCCATGCACATAATTTAGCTAGACTTTCTGAAAATGTAAGACTTCAGTTTGCTGATGCGCACAGAGAACTTATTCATCATTGCACTGATGAACAGGAAAAGACAATGTGTTGTAATATGGCAAAGGCGGCTGTCAAAGTGCAGGAAGTCACATTTCTTTCTATGACACCTTGATGATCCTCCGATTAAATTTCACTGTCCCTTAAGTACTATATTGCCACTGATCAAGTGATTTTTCTTTTCTTCCAGGATGTCATATGCCTCCTGTATGCATCATATATCATAGAAATTAGGTCATATTTAATATACTGAATCATAAACATTAGACATGAATATCTCATTAAGTCATCAAATTCATTCTTTTGTCAGTACAAAAAGGTTCCCATGTAGAATAGAATTTAATTTTTAACATAATGTATGTTCAACGCTCAAATGTTTCGTTTTAGTAGGTATTCCACAGAACCCATTTAGTCCTTGCTATCAGTGATTTTTATGATAGTCTGAATTTCTTTTTTGAAACTTTGTTCCACAGCTTTTGATATCTCTACATTGCTCTTTGTATCTCGAAAAAAGTAGGAAAATTTGCAGGTAATAATCATACACTTTCTTTCCAGCACTGTTAAAAATATTGAAAGATGGGGCTAAATAGAGGAAACAATCCTGTAATATCTATTTGCCAAGATCTCCAGATACCCTCCATTTTGTTTTCCAGTAGTGATTTTTTTCTTCAGGGTTTCAGAAACTGAAATAATCACTTCTAATTCTGAAACTAACATTTGCTTAATAGAACTGTTAATTGCTCTTAAGCACTTATTATCATGAAAAAAATCTAAGCCTATGTTTTCTTGTAAAATATTTCACTTTTTCCTTTTTTAAGCTAAGATTTGGAACAAGAACTATTTTCACTTACTCAGCCAAATATGGGTTTTGGACTCTTTCAAACGTGGCAAATCAATTCTTTTAGCTGTCTTATGGCTGACTGATAGTTTTGCATCAGATCAGAAAATCAAATAACTTCAACGGTGGGAAACACTCCATTCGATATTGCTGCTTTTGAGGAACAAAGAGACAGAAGTCTATCTGGAAGATCGTTTGTGGTTTTGCTTCTCCCAGGAAGTACAAAGCCCAAAGAGAAACTTACTGCCACAGTGGTGGGTGACATTCTAGAATTTGTTTACATTTAAATTCTACTACACAAAAAATGGAACAATGCTGATTCACTGGGTAGGACTGAGCATCCCGTAGTTTTTCTGTCACTGAGGAACACCTAAGGACAGAGACAGGAGATGGAGCCATATATGATAAACCTTATCTCCTTCCATCTGCTCTCAGATCGGTTATTTTCTGATATCATTGGGTACTCAGATAACGTAAAACAGCCAGTGGAACAACAACAACAGAAAACACAGATCACAGAATCACGGAGACAGGGAGGAGGACAGTTGGAACAGACATCTGGAACTCATCTAGTCTAACCGCCGTGCTCAAGCAGGGTCATCTAGAGGAGGCTGCCCAGGACTGTATCCAGACAGCTTTAGAGTAAGTCTAAGGCAGGACACTCCGCAGGTGGGCAACCTGTTCCACTGCTCACCATCACAGTAAAAAATTGTTCCTGATCTTGAGATGGCACCTCCTGTGTTTCAGCTTGTGCCCTTTGCCTCTGGTCCTGTCACTGGACAGCACTGAAAAGCTCCTGGCTCCATCTTCTGTGCACTCTACCTTCAGGTATTTATCTGCATTGATAAGATCCTCCTGAACCTTCTCTTCTCCATGGAGAACAGTCCCAGCTCTCTCAGCCTTTCCTCATAGGAGAGGTGTTCCAGACCCTTAATCATACTTGGGTTCCTTCTTTGGACTCAGTTCAGTGTGTCCATCCCTGTGTCGTGCTGAGGAGCCTAGAACTAGACACAGGACTCTTGGTGAGGCCTCACTGCTGCTGAATAAAAGGGAAGGAGCCTCTCCCTTGACCTGCTGACAATGCTTTGCCTAATGCAGTCCGGAATACCATTAGTCTTTATGGCAAAGGTACGTTGCTGGTCAGTGTTAACCTCTTGTCCACCAGGACCTCCAGAAAACTTTCTGCCAAGCTGTTTTCCAGGTGAATTGCCCCCAGAATATATTGATGCATGGGGTTGTTCCTCCCCAGGAGCAGGACTTTAGAGTTCTCCTTATTGAACCTCGTGATGTTCCTGTCAGCCCATTTCTCCAGCCTACTGAGGTCTCTCTGGATGGCAGCTGGACCCTCTGGCGTATCAGCCACTCCTCCCGGTTTTGTGTCATTTGCAAACCTGATGAGGGTACACTGATGAATGTAGATAACCTTTTTGGGTGTTACAGAGTATTTGGAGTATAAAAAATGTGGCCAGAGAGGATGGCCTATTTATGAATTTTGATAATATACATCACTTTCTCTTAAGGTTTTACACCACCTTATTAGAACCTTTGGCTGCCAGCCAAAGGGCAATTTCTGACCAGTTTCACTAATTTTCCTGCTTGCAGCAATGTCGCCATCCTGCCTGACCTTTCAAATCAATTCATCTTAAGATAGATTATTGACTAATTTCCTGAAATTCAGGTGAAAAGTGCCCATTTTTAACCTTGGTCCTTCCTTACATACTGAAATTACCTTCTCCTCTGGTACTAACATTGCCATTAGTAAGCAATCAAAATTCTTCTCCAAAGGCTTTTCGATTTTATTTGCTCCTTCCACGCTGATTTCAGTGATGTATTTCATCTAATCCTGGTGCTTTGTCAACTTTTTAATAGTACTGAGAGCTTTAATTGCCTTATTATCTTCTCTACTGCAGTGAGGTTTTTTTTCTTTAGCATTTCTATTCCCTCAAGGAAAACATGGACGCTGGGATATTACAGGTCCTCCATTTCCTGGGATGAAGAAATCGCTCAGACCCTTAAGGATATCTACTTCATCTCTCAGCAACATTTAATCTATCACGGCCCCTCTTTATCTTCCTAATAAATTTGCTTCTCAGGCAGTAAAGGCTTCATCATCTGCCCTCTTCAGACACAACAGTGTCCTGTTTGGTGTCCTTTTCTTCTTCTGTGTAGCCAGGAGATCTAAGATCTCAGGGCTAAAAAGCCAGCGAGCATTTTGGGTCAAGACTCTAGCCTAAAGAGGATGGCACTCAGCTAGCAGAAACGAGCCCTGGGCTCCGCTGCTTGTTTTTTGTGGCAGGGCTGAGAAAAGGGGAAACCTGCCCAGCCCGGAGGATTTGACACTATAGCAAGGTGAAGTGCCTGTCAGCCTTTCTGTGGATGGCACTGGGGATCAGGGCAAAAAGGTGCCTTGTTTCCCAAGCCCAGACTCTTGCGGAAAGCTTAGATTTGGGTGCTTCATTACGTTGTCCTCCAAAGCAACCGGCACAAAATGGGTTTGGGTGACAGGGAGCAGTACAGCTACTTCAGTGCTGGCACTCGGGATGTCTTTGCTGTAGCCTGTCTCATTTTAGATGACAAATGACTCCCCTGGCTCTTCCCCTCATGTGCCCATTACTGGGATCAGTGGCAGGACCCCAGCTATCATCGTCCTGTTGCCTCCCAACTGCACACCCTGCCGTGCCTTTGCTCTGGCTTTATCAAAACTCGATGAGCTTAGAGTGTAATGGGTGATTACCTCCCAGAACAGACACTGCAAAGAGACTGCAGACAGGGAACTGGAGACTAAAGTGTGAGAAATTCACGATTAAATTCTTCTACTACCTTGCAAATGGATGTTGTTTTATTCACCTGGCTTTCCCATCATGTACTCCAGATTATACACTTGCTCTGTGTCACCTGCAGACAGCTCTGCTGAACTGAGAATAAAGAGATGAATTACATCACTGCCTGACTATAGCCATGAAAATCATACATGAAAGAAAAAAACATGTTCCTGCTCAGAGTTATATTAACGGGAACTTTTATGTTATTTATGTTTTGCCTCAGATACACACATATACCAGCAGAAAAAAATCTAGTACCTATAGTAAATCTACTGCACTTTGTTGTGAGCTTGGAAAAAAAGTGTTGATGGATTTGGTTGTCTGAGTTATTTAGAAAGAGCTGAAAGCTGGAGGGCTGTTAGTTTTTGGTAAAGTGAGTACTTTTCCCCCTGAATAAAAACATTTAATTTAAGGGCTCTCAGTGTTTGTGCACGTATTCATGTTTCAAACACAGGAATTAAATGTCAGCAGAGCCGGACCTTCAGCTATGTTTGATGGCAATACTGAAGTCAGCAGGGCCACATTGATTTATGCTACCTGAGGAACTGACCTGGAGTTGTTACTTTCCACTGGACATCACATAAGAGCTATAAATGGATTTCTGAGTGCACAGAAAAGAAAATGCAGCATGGAGAGTGACTTGAAACCAGAAGCTGTGTCTGAAAAGAATGCTCTGTCCTGTTGCAAATACACCAATCTTTATCAGACACTTCCAGTGGAAATGATGTTATCTGGGTATCTAACGTCCCATGTGTTCCAACAGGAAGCTGAAAAAGATCCTATCAATTCAAAGATCAGGCTTGCCTTTGAAAATTGTTCTTGTCCCACTGTTACAAGTGATGTCTAAGATTGCAGTAACAAGAAGAATTTCCATGTTCGTGACAACAGCTTTACTGTGGGTTGCAGAAGAGCAGTTTCTGTGCATTGCCCTGCAGCTACCATATCTAGGACTGAATAAGTTGTTTAACTACTTTCAGTTTTTTTCAGTAGCTTTTCTGTGCAATGGACAACCAATATAAATACTGTGGCAGTGAATAGACTATGGGTGAAACTGACACCTTAAAAACCTTAGAACATCCCACGTCACAAAGCACTTGGATTCTTACAACTAGATTTAAAGCTTATAGTTCAAATCTGGAATACATGTATCTGCATGGATTCTAGCAGAGCCCCTGTGGCTTATAGCTGCAGGGGATTTGGTCCAGCTTGACTTGGTGAAATGCAAGTTTCCTAGTAAAACATTGAGAAGATTTGACCATGTTGTTTCTCAGTGCCGCTATGTAACTCAAAAAGCTTTGTTTGCCTTTCTATCTCCACTAAATCTGCAAACAGTTTAAACTTGGCCTTTGACTCTTAAATAACCTTGGTTAGATGGAAACGGTTCCACGCACACACTCAGGTTAAAACTGAATTGAAACAGAAATACTGTATCTTGATTTCTGCTGACTTATTTTACTCTTTCCAAACAACCTTCTTTAATAACAGAACCCTTTCTTGTGGGTTAGTAAATTGTTCCACAGAATAATCCAGACTGGAGGGAAACATCTTTCTCACATGGAAATAGGTGCGCCATAGGCAGGGTGGAGATTTTTCTGAACCTGTGCTGCTGCTTCAGAGGAGTCAGGCTTTGGTTATTCATCCCTGCACATACGTAGTCTGCTTTGCAATCTGTTATCAGTTTTGCTTCCTGTGGTAAATAATGAATAATAAACTTCAGTTGATCATTTCAAATAATCAATAATTCATGCTAAAATGCATGAAACTTTTGGGATTAACAAATAGTTCCAGAGATACCCTGGAGGTATCTGAGTACATATAAATAATATGACCAGCAAGCGGTGATTTGAAGCGAAGCAAACCAAATTCAGCAGAAAATATTCACGACCCAGCTTTTCAATATCTGACCACTTGTGATCCTTATGCAGTGCCCAGAGCTACTCAGTACCATAGCTTCAAACTGAAGGCGGTGCTTTTGCCACATAAGCCTGCAGCTCGCTTGCTGCTGCTGTGTCCCTGTAATAAGCAGGTGAACAGATACCTGGGAACCAAGAAGATTAGGACTCAGCCCACTTTGATATGTGAAACGCATCACCTCCAGGAATTGCACATGGGATTTAACTTGGTTTTTGAAAGACACAATTGATGTCTAATCTACAGCTAGAAACCATGCTCACTGTCATGGCACCTGAGTGCTTTAGCAGGTTGACTGTGTGTGTGTGTCTTGAAATTTCAGTAAGCCCAGCTGATCAGATCAGCGTGTTCACAGGCAGCAAGCAGAAACTTGTTAAGAGACTCAAGATTCTTTATCACCCTTCATGGGGATTACTTTTAAGGCTGTTAAATAAAGGGGCAGTAACACCTGTGAACAGACAGAAACCATGCTTACCGCTTCAGATGAGAGTGTAATGGTTAATGAGCGAGGCAATGACATCCACTCAAGACTTTCCATGTTTTCAATGATGTGCCACCATACAAAGGGCATTGCAGATGTCAGCTGATAAGGGAAGCGTAAGTAGAATTGACATAGTATTAGGGGGAGAGAACAGAGAAAGTGTCTGGGCTGACATATTCTGATGAGATGAACCACAGAGTTTCCTTTTCTCAGACGCTTATTCCATAAGTGCATGCCAGGTATAGCTCCTCCTCACAACATCCTGACGTCAGAAGAAGGGGCAGAAAGGAGTTCTGTGTTTTGAAATTTTCTGGGTTTTTAGTTTTGCAAAATATAAGGAGAAATGAGGAATTGGATGGAAAACTTTAAATTTATGGACTAAATGTTTTTGTGTGAATTTTAGCCACAAATTTTGCTAGTCATTGAAATGCCGTCACAAAAATTTAGCAAAGCATTTTTCTTCTCCATTTGGAGGGCAGGATTCAATTATATATCTGCGTCTGGCTTCTCTGACTGGACAAAAAGGGAGAGTACTGCTACGATGATATATATGATGCCAGATAATCGTAAATAAGACAGTTAATAACTGTTGAAGGGCGAACTTTTGTATAATGCCAGTAATGCAATTGCATGCCAACAAATCCAAAATAAAGAGTAGATTGCTCTCCATGTTATGCAAAAAAAACCCAAAACACTGCATGTCCTGCCTAACTGCACAGCCAGGCACGGTCTGTAAAACAGGGACAATACAAGTTCCCATATGGGAACCAGTAGGTCTGAGGCAAAGCCAATAGGTGGAAAGTTTAAGGTAGAAATTACAGGGAGCAGTTGTTCGTGAAACATATAGTTTAATAGAAGAAGCTCTTGCCACAGGACACCATGGGTGCTGAAAGTTCAATGGGAACTGGACAAAAGTCCCCAGATGATGTATCCCTTGAGAATTACTAGNTAGGTGGAAAGTTTAAGGTAGAAATTACAGGGAGCAGTTGTTCGTGAAACATATAGTTTAATAGAAGAAGCTCTTGCCACAAGACACCATGGGTGCTGAAAGTTCAAGGGGAACTGGACAGAAGTCCCCAGATGATGTATCCCTTGAGAATTACTAGATGTACAGAAACTATCTCCAACCCGTAAAGACTGAGCTGCAGGGACTGCAAGTTAGGAGGAATCACTAGGGGAAATATTAACCAGTTTTCCTACGTTCTTCTGTTCTCCTCTAGGCCTGCTGGAATTGGTGGACCTTCAGTCTGTCTTAGAAGAGTCACTTTCACTCAATTCCTCATGTAGTACCCATTAGCCATTTTAATAATAACTTTAAACCTTCTAGTCCTCTGGGAGATAGAGCACACAAAGTAGTTAAAGACAGTCATGATGTTTCTGGGCTATCTTTAATTCGATACTAGATGTTCCTGCTTGCTTTGGGATCATTCTCCTGTTACTCAAAATCATTCACTTGGTTTTCTACTGTGCACGTAATGGAAGTCAGAAAATTCAGGATGTGGGAAAAGAATTCATGAAAATACAATCATGCTAGCTTTATTGGTAGTTTATTGTGTTTTGAAGGGTTGAGTTTAGAACGGATGGTTCACTCCACCAGTAAAATTCAACAAATATTCAACAGTATGAGGCAACTATGTGATAGAATCACACTCTGTTATCTCAATCACAGCCAAAGCAGCCCATGAGAGCAATTTTCCAGTGAAGGATAAGGGCAGGAGAATGGGAATGCCTGTCCTCCCTTGTAAAAGGGGCAGAGTTGCTCCTGAAGACTCCAGTTTTGTAGTGGGGGAGGTCTAGTCTTCATTCCCATCTAAAAGCAGTTCAGACAGGATTTGTCACCTGCCAGGCACGGCGATTCTGTAACCCAGCTGTCCCAGAAAGTTAATCCAATGTGTCAAAAAACTTAGGAAAATCTTGAGTACAAAATGGACTAGTTCTGCTCTCCTCCTGTTTTTCTCTGTCGTGTATTTGGATATATGATCCCATCCTGCAAGATAGACCCCACTGAAGACATACATATAGAAAACATATTTATCAGGGTCATCTCAAGCTGCCTGTTGTCTTCTCATAGACAGTACAGCTCACATTACTGTTATTTTCAAATACGTCGCTTATTCAGTGTTGAATTATAGCTGGACAGTTCATCCTGGCTGAACTAAATAGGATAGTTGCGCACACTGCAGTCTGTCTGTCACAGGCTGTCATTATGATATTAATGGCCATTTGTAAGCAAAGTACATGGGCAGGGTATAATTAGTGCAAGCAGTTTAGCCACTACACTTTTTTGTTGACATGAATGCAGTTTAAAGTAAACTGCAGTTGCCTACAGCTTAAGAAGCTTTTCCTTAGCCTGTAATGAGCAGGTTCTAGTTTTCTCACAAAAAATATTCCTTCAATAACTACTCACAAGACAATTGTGGAGCTGCAAATGCTCTGTGCCTACATCATCTCTTTCTGCACTGTTGGTTGGGAAAGCTCAGCAGGTTCCAGCTCAGACTCTTTCTCCCTTTCCTGAGAGTGAAATATGATTTTTGCTTTTGTATAAATCTGAGTTCTGCCCATCTTACTTAGGTTACATCGATTTGAATGAAAACGTATCACCATTTTTTTTTCTCTTCTGAAGCCAAGCTTTTTAATCTGAAAAACTGGTTACTAGAGTACAGTACTCCCACAGTAGTACGAATTAGTTGTCCACTGTGCAGTTTATAGTCAATCTCTAGGGATCCAGTACTCCAATTCATTCTGCTGTCTGTGTCTCAGAAATCCTCCAGAGTGCAATCCAATGACCATTGAAGCCAACCGGCATTGAACTGTGTCATAAATCCAAATCTCATGATCGACAGGTTTAAAAATCCCTTCACAGGGAAAAACTGTGGGTGTTTCTGCTGCAGTGGCAAAAAGGTCTAACAAGACCCATGGCTGTATGCACAGGAGGAGAGAGGTAGGAGCAAGGCGTGGTTTAACCTCTGCCTCTGGCACTGTTCAGGCTAATAGTGAAAGGCAAGATATAGATCTGGCATTCATGATTTAAAGATAGCACTGGAAAATCAGAGAGGGAACAGGCAGAACCAGGGCAATTAAGAATGGATACAGCTATGATGCACTACTATGGCAAATACAGTGTCTCCATTGCGTCAGGACAAAACTGGATGCCTTTGCTGAGCATAGGATTTAGCAGAGGCGTCTGAGGGGTATCTGTGATCTATATGGGGTGTAAGACCAGTTTTGTCCTCATGGCTTTAAGCTCTGCAATAGCCATACTACAGGGTTCAGGAGCAGTAAACCTATTTTCCCAGCTTTCTGAGCAAGCAATGTGCTGATTGAATCCAAGTGTGCTGGCTTGCACAGAAGCAGAGACAGCTGATTTCAGTTACAGGAGTATTGCCTTGAAATGAATTTGGGCAGGTTGTTAATAGGCCTCTGGGGTGCACACTAGAATGTCATAACAAATGTTGTTCTTTCTTTTTTTTAAAAAAAGCATGCTGGACATGACGTACACTTTATTGGAGTTTTCATCATGATGTGATTTAAGGACCGTAGGCCAACCATGGCTGGCTT
Organism: Steatornis caripensis; assembly: GCA_013398225.1. Lineage (NCBI taxonomy): Eukaryota > Metazoa > Chordata > Aves > Caprimulgiformes > Steatornithidae > Steatornis > Steatornis caripensis. The sequence continues at coordinate 108,337 of VZSC01010592.1, forward strand.
TTTTTTTTTTTACTTCTTTTTGTTTTGATCTCACACTACCTTTTCCATTTTTTTTCTCTCTGTTCCCAGTCTGTTTACTTTGATTGATGTTGATATGGAGAGATTATACCAGTTTATACTTGTCCTGTTTCTTGTCTTAGCATCCAATCCTTGCCATTCCTGAAGACACTATTGGGCTGGGTGGATTTTTATTTTGACTTGCTGCGAGAGTTCCTGTGCTGTCACATTGTTGGCATACGCAGTATGGAGTATCCAAAGCCACAAAGACATTGTGGATTCGCGTGTTTCTTACCCCAGACACACTTTGAAAAACTTTCTGTTACTCTGAATATTTTCTTTAACGTTCCTATGTTAAGCACACAAAATAGTAAGCACAATAGGCAATATATTACCTGTGTAATTTCAATACAAAAAGTTCATAATTTTCATTGAAAATCTAAATATCTGTTGATGCTATAGCACTGGGTGAGAAAGAATCAAACTCAGCCAAAATATGTCCATAAAGAAAGCAGTATGAATCTTCTCATCATGAAATTCCTTTATTCTCTGACCAGCTGGCTGGAATTTTTGGCAAGAGCATACAGATTATTTCTGGTGTTTGACCAGCACTGCCACATATTAGAGACACTTAGCATAAAGTGGACCCAGTGGGAGAGCTGTTAGAAAGCTTCCAAAATAAATGTCCGCTGGATTTCTGGCCAACTGCTCAGTTTGACCATGATCAAATCTCTTCTTATTTGATCTTGCCGAATGTGTATGCCACAAGTCTGTTTACTCTCCATTATTGCCCTGGAATACTTGTTCTTTAAGCAATAATAGTGTTTACCTTCACACGTGGAAACATTAATAAGTGAAGTAGAGCATAAGCTGGTTATTATGTTAGGTGCTTACTTTGTGTTGTTTACTCTTCTTGTATCTAAAAGTCTGAGTTGCCTAATTGTGCAGCAGTGAGTGCTGTGCTTAAGTAATCAGCTACATACTCTAAATAATTAACAGGAAATAGCTCATGATAGGTTTGTAAAGGAAACATAAACTGGTACTTGTGCATATGGCAATGTGTAACAGTACATTAGCGGAAATCAGGACTTGCTCTGATTGGCATTTTCTGTCATCTGGCTTTTAAGTAACACATTATCCCATTCTCCCTAATTTGAGGATAGCTACTTTTGCACTAGTCTGCCTGTGACAAAGCTCTTACACTGGAATAGGAAGGGAGGCGAGAACGCAATGTTTGATATTTCCTCTCTTGATTAGTTAGTACAGCTGCCTTGAGACCTTCAGGTCCAAAGCACATTGTTAGATGGAATAGGCCATCTCCTTCCAGTGCTTGGGGAATTCAGATTTGAGAGACTCTCAGAGCAGGAAGGAACTGCATGCTCATTAAAACAGTAATGAAGTAAATCATGTTGCCCTCAACCACACTATCACCGCACCATTCTTTCAAAGCTGCAGATCCCAAAATTCATCCTACTTGCTTATTCTAGCCACGCAAGGAAAAGTTTGTGGGAGCACACAGCTGGGAAGTGCAAAAGGAGAGTACAGTTTGCCATCCCTTCGTATAATACCATTTAGAAATCTTGTTCAGAAATAGATCAAACTCTAAATAAATAAACAGGTCAAAGTCTAATAAAAACAGTAGGTCGGTCCACACATCTGTTAATATCAGCATATTGTTCCAGAGGTTGAAAGTTTCTTTATAGCAGCTAGCTAAAACTGTTCATGGTTCGTTGGTCTTGTGTTGGCATTGTCCTTAGCTAAAATAACGCTTTTTCTAGAATTTGCATCGTAGTGCTACTGACGTGAGTATCTCTGGGAAGAGTGAATTTATCCCCTCCTCTATTCTGTTCTGGATTATATAGCTTTGCAAAATAAAGTCCGCCTCTTTCAATCTCCTCTCATAAAACATGTTCTCCTTTACCCGATCCATTCAGTGCATCCAGTCCTTAAATCCAGTCTTTAAACTTAGTTCTTGTTAGTGCCTTCCACAACGATGCACATGCTTCCTTCTTAATGTTGGGAATGTTCTAGTGGACACTGTCTATTATTTCAGCTGCTTTTCTTCCTCTGTTCAAACCCATTAATGACTCATTAAAGAATTATTTTTTCTTCTGAAACCTCCCCAAATTTTCCTCTTTATTGTGTCCAGCTCATTAGCTCTCTAATCAGCTCTCTCATCGGTCTCCATATGCATGACATGCACTTTGGCTATGAAACAACATTCCATTTCTAGCATTTTTCATATTACTACAATTCTTCATTTGTTTTCCCACGTCTTAGTGATGCCTCTCAACCCTGCGTCATGAGCAAAGACTCCCACTTTTAGAGCCAGACCACCTAGTAAAAAGTCATCCCAAGACCTATCCTTGTGGAGCTTCGCTAATAACTTCTTCTAATCCCTTGCCATCTCCCCTTCAGTCAGTTCCGCATTAATTAAATGTTCTGCTTTCATCTTCAGCTTGCTCAGTTTAACTAGTAATTTCCCAGGCACTAAGTTGAGGGGGTATTTTTTCCTAAAGAAGAAACAACTGTCTTACTGAGAGAGAAGTCTGAGTTTGATACAACCTACTTTCAATGAGGTTTTTTATGTGTTTCATTTTTCTTTCCTTCCAAATTTGTTCTAAAGTATCAGACGTACTTGATTAGAATATTTGACCTCTAGTTGCTCGATTGCCTCTTTCTCTCTTCTTACATATGGGAGCTCACAATCATAAACATATGTTAATTATAAGTTTTGGCCTTTGTTCTTGAAATTTCATATCCCTGTTCTCTGCGTTCAAGCATGGGAGAGCACTCAGCTCACCCAAATTCCATCTCCAGACATTGTAATTTCCATTAGCTGAGCCAAATCTCTTTATAAAGTCTGTAACTTCACTTAATAAAATGATAGAACAGGAAGGGAAGGTTCATCACCTAATGTCCCTAGCATAATCATCTATACCACCATAATTCTTAACTCTTAGTTGCCCAATCTTTCCTATAAACATTGTTTTGAAGATTCAGTAACGTTGTCAGGAAATTTATTCCAAAGTTTTCATATCCTTACCCGTAACAATTTCCTTGTACCTAGAACAAATTTTCTTTGGCTGTAATTTAAACTTGTTAGTTCCTGTTCTAGCCTTTGTGGACATGGAAAGCAGACCATACCTTAACTGTAACAGCCTTTTGTCTGCTTAAGGGCTATTATGCACCTCTCTGTGACCTTTTCAGTAGCATAAATGGTCCCAGTTCTGCGGCTCGCACACAACTGTTTGCATTTGTTTAGATCCTGACCACTCTTACTGCCATCTTTTGGACAGCATCTTTTTCAGAGCACTGTGTTCCAATAGAGCAAAAATCTCACAGAATCTTTCTTAGCGCTGAGTCAAATACGTGAATCACTTGATGTTCTTTCTCACAGCACTCCTGCCTGAACTAGAAATGACACCACTGACTCACGTCCACCTTTTGATCTGCTATAATCCTGAGGTCTTTGTCCATAAAATTGCTGCCTAGCCTATTGCCACACAGCTCAGATAAGTGCAGTTGATTATTCCTGCCAAACTATTATTCACTTCGCTTTTTCTCCCTAACAAACTTTGTTCCACTCATCTTCCTGCTAATTTTCAGAATTTTCCTTCAATAGACAAGCTCATTTTGAATTTTCAATGAGTTTGTAGTCCCTCCTCGCTCCATATCCTCTGCAAATTTAATAAACGTACTTCCTATTCCATCATCCCCGTTAATGAAAATATTGAATAAATGTGGACTTAGGACAGACTCCTGCAGAATGTCGCTCAATACATCCTTCCATTTGGATAATGAACCATTGATAAGTACTTGGTAAGTATAGATTTCAAATCACTTTTTCACCCCTCTCATACCAGTTTCATCAAGACAGTGTTTGCCTGGCTTGCTAATGAGAATGTCATGTGAAATAGTGTCAAAAGCCTTATTAAGGTCAAATATGCCTATTGCTTCTCCCTCATTCACACAGCCCTTGCTCTGGTCAAAGAAGAGAATTAGATGGATTTGACACAACTTGCTCATGACAAATCTATAGTGTCTGCTGATTATCTACTTTTATCTTCCAGAGGATGATTTGTTCCAGATTTTTTCTAGAAATCAAAATGAAAAAGGATGGCCTAAGTCCTTCACAGGATTTTTGTGGTTTAATTCCTTAATAAACTGAAATCTGCTGGTTCCACTTCTTTTTACACACTCATCCCTGGCTGCTACTGTTTTGTGCATTCAGTGCACTTTTTATTGACTACTTTCTCTCTTGTTTTATCACTTGATTGAAAAGATAAGGCAGAGTATTTTGTTCAAAGCTCTTTAATGTAGTTCCTCTCTACCACAGAAAATATTTTTGTATTTTTAATGAATTCTGTATTTCTCTTCCGTTCTGTGAGGTTTTACTATCCCTGGCTTTATAGAGGAAACAAAGGACAGGAATCGTACAACAGGGGCCAGGTTGTCCAGCATAATGGCTTTCCTCTGCTTGTGCAAGCATCCACTGTTCCCAGGAATGACCTGCTTGTCTATGGAGCAGAGCACGCACCGTGCACTCTGTGGATGTGCTAGTAGTGCTTCCTCGCCCTTAAAATACACTTCAAAACAACTGCACGTAACTTTGCAAGGTCAAAGTAAGGGCAGGTTGCAAGTGTGGGCACAGCAATGAGCTCTGCCTGGCTTTTCACAGGACAGGGATTCAGAAACTCCCGTGCTGGTCCTCAAGCTGCACCTGCAACTTTGTGAGTTGGTGCAACTTTTTTGCTGCATATTAGCCTTTCTAATGAAATTCTGGCAATACTGAGATCCATGGAAAAATATCAAATCTTGGCCTTAAAACCAGGATTTCAGCTTCAGGAATGGTTTGCCCCTTCAATAGGTTTTTCTAACATACCCTAGAAGTGAAGAATGAATATTCCTTTCTTTCCCTGTTTTCCTGCTGTTGTAGGTTTTTTCCCGCATTGAACTTATCACAGCTTTCTGAACTCTAAGGGCTTGCAAAGCTTCTGTTTGTCAGCACAGAGAGCCTGATAGCAGGACCATTTTGTAGGCTTTCCACTCTATTATTAAGCTAATCCATGTATTTTTTCTTGTATTTTAGAGTGTTTAGACTTCCTGAAAGTAGTTTATTACACCAATTAAATACTTTTAATCATTTTTAAAGGTCAGACAAAATCAATCAAAACAAATCCATTTACATTTTTAAAACTATGTTAATGTGACACCATTATAGTAGTGGAGATTGAGAGTCCCTTAGTTTCAGGGATAAATTAAAATAGATTTAGCAGAATAAATAACTTTTGAAATTGTAAAGAATAAGAACAGAACTGATGCATCAAAGGGAAGGAAAAGAGATTTAGTTCTGGGTCTGCAGCTGTTGTAATTCTAAGGGGGTGATGCTGATTTTAAACCAAATGAGAACTAGTCCAGAACCATTATTTGAACAGCATAATTAATTTTTTTGGTCTTATGTTTTTTGTTTTTTCCCACTCATAGAATTCCTCTGACCACTCCCAAGCAGTGTTATCCACAGTATATGCATCGCTTAGCTGAAGCCTAGCTCTGTACTCAATATGCAGTGTGAAAAATGACTGAACATATTCATAAACTTTCTTGTCTCCATCCGCTTCTCCCCCTCCCGTTGACACGTTTGCTTGGTTTCAGATAATCACATCACCTGGCAATCTTGCTCACTATTGCCTGTTTAAAATTCAGACATTAAAAGAATATTATAAACCATGGTAGCACTCTTGCATAGCTCTTCCCTGAGTCAAGACAGAGACGTGCATGTTGGAGGCTGAACACAAGGAAAAGAAATGGTCTGTCAGCTGTACTTTCCTGCTTTTTGCAAATTCTAAGGAAACTTGGGTGAGGCAGCTCAACAATTCAGTGGCATCTCAAAAATGTAAGGTCTTGCTACAGTTTTTTCCTGCTCCTTCCCCTATCTACTTAAGAGGCAGAACAAGCTTCTAATTGCCGAGCTGGTGGCGAATTTTGATACTTTGGCCAGAATTTCAGGGGCAAGGGGCAAGCTAAGCATTGACCTTTCAACATGTGTTAGTGTCTTTACAATTTCTTGCTTTTTTAATAGCCGGTTAATGACAGTTAGCCCTGTTTATGTATTACAGAGGATATGAATGCATTTGGGGCTGTTTTTCACACTCCCTCCAAGGTCAGAATATGCCTCCATTTTGTCTCTTCAGAGGAAAAGAACTCTATTTTGTGTAGAAGTTTGAAAGAAGGAAAAAACCTCACATTTTTCGTACTATATTTCCAAATCTCAGCTGGATGAGTTTCAGCTGAAGCATCCGATGGAAGTGTAGTCACACCAGTCTGGAGCAGCATTCAGCTCAGCAGCCAAGGATAGCAGCCCAGCGACGTCAGGACAAGGCTGAACAAACCACTTGTCATACGATATCCTGGATCCTCCTGCTCATTTTTAGAAGCCAAAGCAACTTCAGCGCTTCAAGGAGTTGTTAGAAAATCTGGGCAAACCTGCTTCTGTATTTACTGCTTTTTACATTTACAAGATCTACTTAGGACTTGCACCAGAAATGCTGATGTGTTGATAAGAAGCTGCTCTAAATTTTGGTTGTGATTAGCAGAAGAGTTGCCAGAAATCTCATTAACAGACCCTGCTTTTGTCAGTTTTGCAGCCTAATTGCAGTGGCTTCAGAGCCTTTGATATGTATCATTGTCTGAACTTCTGAACTTGCAGATGCTTTTCCCAACCAAGTCCCTATCTTTTAAGGTTTTCCCATTAACCAAGGCCGCCGTATATCCTTCAACTGATAATATTCGATAGCAATCTGAGTAAAAATTAACAGCTTAGTGGGTTCAGTGGTAGAAAATATTCCATTTACTTCTTAAAGTGAGCATTTCTGTGTTAAAATTCCTTATAAGCAGAAGGAATGAAAAAAGATGCATCTTAGAACTAAACTAATAGCATTATGTACATTTGATTCGGTGTCGGCTTGGAAGGCTTCGTGAGCAGCAGGGCTGCGTGGCAAAGCCAGGATGATTTCTGCAGCCTTTCTCAGGAAAAAAAAAAAAAATCTTCTGCTGTGTCTGAGGAGGAAGGAAGGTCTGGTGGATACAGCACTGAATGGGGTGTCAGGAGACCAGGCTCTTCCTGTGTGACCTTTTGGCTGCTCGCTTAATCTCCCCATACTCAATTAATAGGCCTGTCACTGGGGATAGCAGTCCTCCTATCTCTTGCTCTCTCATCACATCTGTCACGTTTGTTTTACTCTTTGGGTGATAAACTTTCTCCCTGGTAGTGCCCTTTTATAATCTTCTTTTACAACCTTCCAAACCCTGATCCAGGCTGCTTTAAAAAATAGATAAGATTGTTGGGTCTGAGCATTGAAGATGAAGTTCTGCCCCAGGAAGTTGTTCATCTGCACAAGATGTGCAGCAACGTGCTGGCAACGCAGCGATTTTGTGGCCAAAGTGCAGCGATTTTTATGGTCCTGGGAGGGAGGAAAATCTGGAGGGCAAAGTGAGACTGTGGGCAGGTGTGGGGGACGTAGCCCTGCTTTCCACTCTTCTCTTTGGCTCTAGTTTTCCCTTCTTTAGATATAAAGTACACAGTCCCCTTACTCTGGGCAGCGGTGCGTATTGCCTATACCATTTGCTGGCTCTGGCTGATACAGCTCCTCAGCATTTGTCGTTTTCAGAAGTCTGCAGTTGCCTTTGCTAATGTAAAGCAAACCAACTCCTGATATTACTGCAATGGGTGGGGTTTTCCCCTCTCCTTTCTTTCTTCAACTATCCTAAAATAGCCATCTCAGTTTTGGTCATGAGTTCTTCAAGGGGAAATTACAATAGTGAATGGAAAACTTTTTTTAATGCCAAGTTTTAATAATTATTATGTCGGGTTCCAAATCTCTGGAAAATAGGGTTTCCTAATGGAAATTGACTCTCCTCTCGCCCAAATAGCACCGTCACTGTAGCTAATATCACGTGTCTCGTGATACTGACTGTCCGCCTAAACTGATTACCCAGGATGTTCCCCCCACACCCTGCTGTAAGATGTCACTGATCATATTTATGACTGGCCTGTATCTACATACCTAACAAACTGGATATGCAAAGCCTTGGCCCCACTCTCTTCATAAGCGTTTATTGAAGAAAGAGAAAAATACGGTATTCAACATTTCTTCCCCCCTCCCTTCATTTCTGCCATGAAAAAAATTTACTAGTATCATAAAATAATTTGTATATTTGAAAATTAATTGTAGGTTTCTGAACTTTACTTCAGCTCCACACTACGATGTTATACAGGTAACTATTTATGACCTGGATAGGTTTAATCAAAATAATAAAAAACCCCAGCTGTATTCAAGTGTCAATTGCTACTTAACACCCAGACTTACATTTCTTGTAAAGGTTGTTTTCTTGAACGTTAGAGAGATGAAAGATTGAAATCCTTAGTTCTAGGAATTGCATTTTTTATGGTTCCTGGAGATGTCTCCCTGAGGACCCAGAACATGATGGCATACTTTGGTAAGGAAATAAAAGGCTGTCTACTTAATAAGCATGCTGCCCTGTCATATTTTAAGATATCTAAACAGTATTTGCATTTCCACACTCTGGTAAAACTTCTGACAAACATCTCAAGCCATCAGGTAAATAAGAGAAGTAAGTGTTCTCTTACGTTATGAGAAAGGTGTTTTTTGAAGTTTAAAGTACCATATTTCATTTAAGGAGATCATTATGGCAATGCTGGACCGACTTAATGAATATTTTACTTTGATCCTTGAGATTTGATGTCAGGAATATTAGACCTCAAGAAAAGCAGCCGGATTTGGATCTGTATTCATCACGTGTTTGTAAAAGGAATGGAGGATGGATAGCTGTGCCTTTGAAGGAGGGGAGCTGCAGAAGAAGAAGATACATATTTTAACTAGCAGCCCTTTGGTAAAACATGAGCACACGTTAACAGAACAGATCTGGCCACTTCAGCTGCCATGTTCCACCTCTGCTGTGCCCAGCAGATGGATCCAGATTGGCTTGCATCAGGCTTAAGAAACAAAATTGACCTCAGCTTGAATGTGCAAACTTTCTACCTCTCACAGGCTCCCTTTCTCATGCAGTCAGTTTGGCTGCTTGAAGAGGTTTAAGTACAGGCCAGATATTTCTCCTGCTTTGGAAAGTAATACATACAGCTGCAGTGCACTGAGATCCTTTAATATTTTGACAAAGAAGCTGAATGGTTCAACACAAGAGATCTTTTCCTGTTCTTTCATTAATGTGTGAAGCTGAATGAATAGGAGTGGGGTGGACCATGAAAGGAGGCTGAGCATAACTGTCGTAAGCCTCTAAGCTGATTTATCTTCAAGGGAAGTCTAAAATTTTCAGTCACGTCAGATGTGGTGCATTGTCTTACAAATAACTACATAATTTAGGTTGCTTAGGTGGTTTTACTACCTTTTGTGCCTTGTCAAACCAAATCGCTTACAGTTTCTCTACATGTATGGAATTTTTTTTTTTTAATTTAGAGCTGGAAAGCAAGGAGCTCTCATAAAAAAAATAAATGGTTTATTAGATCTCAAAATAAAACTGCAATGCCCAAGAAACTGAAGCTTTAAGAAAATTATTATTCTAGTATCTTTTCATGTTGATAGCTGAAATAGTCTAGCTTCAGTAAAATATACTCACAAAAGAAAGCCAGCCCTTAAATTACTGTTAGCAATATACAAAGAATATCATCCCAACCTGTTTTAATAAGAAGGTCTCAAAAAAAAGCAGTCACTGAGGTTGATAATAGCAGTTAATTACTTCAGATGGAAGAAAATATACTCCTGTTGTGAAGAGGATGACCTCTGGAACATGAGCAAGCAACAGTTACGGGGAAATGAAGTATTTTCTGGCGGTTGCCTTTGCCATCTTTGGGTACTTTTGTTACCAAATGTGTATGTATTCCAGATGTGGGGGCTTTAGGGAGCTTTTTTCAATGCTTCTATTTTAATCTTCTCACTTAGGATCAGGTGGCAGAGCATGCATTACCTTCCCTCTGCTGGCTCTGCAAACTGCTCAAGACATTGCGGGACAGGCTGAGCGGCGCATAGAGAAAAGAGAGGTGAGGTGAGCTTTTGTAAAAGAGTGCAAAAAATGAGAAGAAGGGAGGAAAAGGAGAGCAAACAGGAAAGGAACATAGTTGTTGAAGAGTGAAATAAAATTTAAATTGTGGAAAACATGATATCAGAATTTGCTGTCTATGAAGTAAGAAAGAGAAATAGTAAGAAGGAGCAAGAGCTGGCCTTCCCCTCACACTTGAGGAAGCCTATGCAATGTTTTCAGCACTAAACTATCTGATTTCTGTGTTCTCTACAATGCCCTCCTAAATCGTGAAGTAGGTGTAGCTATTGATTTAACTGGGCAGTTGAACACAGCTCGGTAGATAAAACATTAAAGTCTCGAACTTTCTCAGGTCCTTATCTTCAGGAATGCTCCATAAGAAATTTTGTCAGTTCCTGTGGAAAGAAGCAGATATACAAACAAATGTACGTTGATTTATTCGCGAAGGATGATTCAGTTGTGATCATAGCAAAGCCTTGAAATGGTGGAGTCAGTGCTTGTAGCTGGAGGTATGTTTCCATAATAAGATAAGCTATATCATTTGTACTCCTTCCAGCTGGCCCATTGGAGCACAGTATTTTATGTAATTATTGCATAAATTTTAAAAGATAAAACATGTAAATGAACCTGAGTGGTAGTAATAGATGATTTTAATTACCCAGACACAGACAAGATTGCATTAAGTAGAGGAAATATATTTCTAAATCTGGAATGAGAGTGCTTTCTAATTCAATCTGGACATCAGCTGACAGGCAAAGAAACAAGGCTGTGTTTGAATGTAACTTGGAGAAGAGGTTGATGAAATAATGTTAGAGAACAATTTGGGCTTCAGTATATTAGCTGGGGTCACAAATACACTACAAAGGGAATTAAAATGACAATCAAAACTACAGAGAGGAGCAAAAGGGAGGAACCCAACAGTCAGCTTCAAAATAGCAAAATGGGATACTGTGTAAGGCAAATTAAATAAACCATTAAAGAGAAAGACAATAGAAACCAAGAGAACTAAAATGAACACTGAATGCTCAGTGATACCCAGACTTGATAAACAGCTTGCCTTACACCTGGTTGTATTCTTATTTGCCAGAGGATAGGCAAATAACCCCTTCTTCAAATGTAAGATGAAACTCTTGTGTGCTGCCTGGAACTCGTGCATCTACTGACCACTGAAGGCACAAGAGAAGTCCACACAATTTTGTGACAATCCATAAAGACTGATATCTCTACACCTGTTTTGTGTTTGCAGTTAGACTCCTTCTTGGAAGAGCTCTTCAGATTCCCTCTCAGTGCTCTGGGCTTTGTTCAAAGGTATTTATTTTCCTGTGCCTGCCCCTTTTCCTTGTTTGTGTTCCCTGCACATTTCAGCAGTGCAGGTGCTACAGAGCAGTAAAATAAAGCGCATGAACTATTTGTGGATACAGGATCCCGACCTGGAAGCGAACATGTAGGATGCCAAGTCCAAACTTGCTGTAGTCAGATGCAAGTGTGTGATAGATGCTTATACGCTGAAAGGTTTTACAGAATATCTGTATTTTATGCTGTCCTACCACCTAAGCCACCAAGCTCTCTTCAGCACCATGCGACAAGTGAAAAATACAGGGAAAGAGTCCAAAAGTTACATAAACTGTACTGTGCCATACAAAGAGAGAGGGAGACATCCCAGATGTTGTGAAGGTCAGTGAATAGGTAATCCCAGATGACTCCAGGAAGTCCCATTCCCTGAAAATGAGCCTCATGAGAAGGACCCTATTCTTATGCCATGCTTCATATGATTGCAGTTCTGTAAAGATCAACACCTTCAATTTAAATTTTTATTGATATTTAAGCTATTTTATATGCCTAATTGATTGATGTCATATAATGCTCAAGCTGTGATTTGCTTGCTGTTTCTACTGATCTTGTCAGATGCTCTGAATTCACATGTAGGCTTAACTGCAAATAATCTCACTGCCAGTTGAGGAGGCATGGAGAGAATTCATAAGAGGAAGGTTAGCTGGAACCGAGACTCTTAGATCAGGTAGATTACTGTAGCCTTCTGCTCACCAACAGCTTCCTGATATGACCACACATGTATACCCTGATCGACACTACCACCTATGTGAATAATGCTGGCCAGGCACTTGGAGTGGTGCAGCCCTGTGCTTTGCTGCGTGGCCCTTCCCCATCACATGCTTGCGGACCCAGCCCCATACTAAGTAGCCTCTCTCCTATCCCCTCCTCTTTGACTGCCTTTGGGCAAAACCTTGCCTTCATGGTGAATGTTACCTGCATGCAGCCATAATATGTAATAATATGATGTTCTGCATGTTGAACTTTTCTATTGCTAATGGTCTGGAAAAAGACTGGCCTCGTTGGTTTCTCCCCTTGTTGTCTGAATGGGAGGTAAAGGGAGATCTTTGATTTCACACTTCTTTCTTTAGAAGCTCTTGATCAACCTCCAAGAGGTACCTGATTTTGAGATTGAGTTCGGAGCAGAGGTGATGCACAGATCTGGCTCTGGATTATTAGCGTGGTTCAAACACATGCTGCAGGGACTGTTTTTATTATTTTATTTATTATTCAATTACAAACCAAATTTTGTCTGAAATTCAGTCTCTAATCAGAGTTTCGCTTAGAGAAGAGACAGAAGCTGAGGCAAGCACAAACGGTTAGTCCAGCGCTAAGGCCCAAGGTCTGCTCAAAAGATGGAGACCTGAAGAAGATTTACCAGGATTGCTGACATGAACACATGAAACAAAAATGCCAAGGATATAAAAGCTAAATGCTCTTATTTCTCTGTCCCAAGAAAGCTGAAGTAAATAGCGAGGTAATGAGGCTATCGAGCTATTACAGAGCATGACTGGAAAGTTAGTGACAGTTGGGTTGGTAATGTTGCTGTCAGTCTGAATGATTTCTTTCCTTCAGCATTCACAAAAGGAGCTGAAGGTCAAATTTCTGTGACTAGGATAAATTTTCCTGGGGGGAAAGAGAAATGTTAAAAGGCTTTATGATTATACCAGAGCAGATAGGCAATTAGAAATATTAAAAGTTGACAGGCAGCAGGTTCTTGTGAATTATATCTCAGAATTCAGAATTTAACAAGAAGTGGCAATGGAAGTAATAGATGCCTTTGCTGATGCATTTTGATAGGTCACCACAGACAAGAGCAGAGGGAAGGAAGAACAGTAAAAAGCAGACGGCGGGGTTAAATGCAACAATACTGAGTAAGAAATAACGGTGAGAAAGAAAGAGGCAAGCCAGGTCTGTGTTTGGCTTGAGCAGAAGGTGTAGGAAATGTTGTTCAGGGATGAAGGCAGCAAAGCATCTGCTGATCTTGGACCTCTAATGAAAAGACCTAAGAATGGTTGTCAAAAGGGAGAGGAAAATGTAATAGCTAGGGAAGCAGTGAAGAGGGATCAAACCAAGGAATGGCTGAAGTTTTCCTCTCCTACACATTCAGTTGAGTCCCAGAACAGTCTGCCACTGAATGAATGTCACAGCAGAAAGATGGCATTCCCAAAATACAGCTTCCGATTCAGAAACAGTCCTTACAGAAGTAATAAAGCTAATCCCCTGTCCTCTTCTTGCCATTGCTCTCCACGGCTTCTGTGCTGTGCTCAACCTCCCAGTCTTGAATCTAAAAGTGGAAATAATCAGAGTTGACTTCAGTTGATCATATTGCTCGATACTTGCATGGCTCCCATATCTGAAATTACTTATCATCCTAAGAAGCCTGAGGAGGCGTTGGGGTAGAGGAAAGAACATTTTGTTTCCCTGGGAGAGTAGGAGGAGGTTTTTCCAGCAGTTCCCGATAGTGCCTCTGCTTGAGAGTTATTCGGAAGAATGAGAGTTATGGTAAAAGCAGAAGATTGAATTGATGCAATTAAACATGCTGTCATAGATGTTCTTATGATGAAGAATAATGTCTTTCCCAGCATTAACTACAAATAGTACAGGGGATAATGACCAGTCCTTTAGGCCTCTTTCTACTCTAGTGTGTGATATATGATACCTTTTCCCTTTGGTTTTCTTTCATTTTTTAAAATCTCATTATCATTGTGCTATGGCAGCATATAAAGACTCTGCCAACATACCTGGTTCTGTAAAAGAAACAGGGAAGAAACATGTTGTCTTGCAGTTATAAGCTTTATCAAGCTGGTTGGACAAAATGGGGAGGAAATGGCTTCCAAGCATAACCACAGGAATAATGCTGAGGTACAGAGAAAATAAGTGATTTCCCACGTCGTGAAGGGAGTTAACAGAGGAGCTTTAGATTGGGTAGAATTAGGCAGAAGAGCTAATTTCAATGCCTTATTCAGCAATGGGCTCCAGGCTTATCCAGAGCCTCCATGAATAACTAACACAAATACTGTAATAAATAACAATGACAAATAAAGCTATGCAGCACTTTATGGAGATATTTTCCTATTTGCATTTATATGTTTTTAAAAGCAATTATGTTTTATTAAAAGCTAAAAAAAATGGTTTTTAAGAAAATTCTGAATAGTATTTTGTTTTGTTGAAGAGACAGATAAAAGCTATTAGCAGGAATTGAGTAGCTAAACTGACGGCTTTTAAGTCAAGACAATCCTTCATTCTAGTATTACCTAAATAACTTACTTTGTGACCTTGTGTAAGTTATCCGATTTCCTCACTTGTCCACCAACGACAGTGAAAAACAGGAAAAAACTCTAGGATCTCACTTATAAACAGATTTCATAGCTGATCTGTCTTCCCTTCAAAAGTGAACTATGGAAATAAAACATATGACTATTGTTAAGTACTGGGAAAAAATTACAGAAACAAGATCAAATAAGGGAAATGGCTGGATTCTGTAACCCACTTTGACAATGATCCAAAAGTAAACAAACTCTAGGTATCTAGCTAGAGCTAGCACAGCCATTATGAGCTTAAACAATGAGCACAGTGTGTTCATTGCTACAGTTGCGTAAGTCTTTTTTATGCTTCAGCTCTTCGCTGCAGCCATCCTGAGCAGAGACAGACCAGGAGTCTCAAAAGCATGAAGCAACTCAGCCTGACTGTAAGGTGCTGAAAATCCAACCACTTGGGTTGTGTTCCAGGTTCTGCACTAGATCTGCTCTGTTCGGGGGAAATTTTACCTCATTTCCCTTTCAATCTTTTTCTGTTTTGTCTATTGCAAGTATAATACATAAGGATTTTTAGGAAAAAGCAGTTATAGTGCTTACTATAATGAAGTACTGATCTTCTCAGTAAGACCTAAGTACCGTTTGCACTTATCCTTACTTTAGGCAGAAGTGTCCATTTATTTTCTTTCCACTTACTCTTCAGCATGTCATTCTGTAAAGACCTAGGAAAGCCTGAATGCTAAGCAAACTATTGTAGGAACCTGCTCAGGAGCTTTGCATATACTACGCAGCAAGACCAGATAAAGCAACTGTAATTTATTTTATAGACAAGTTAACAGCAGCATTATTTTATGCTGTGGTCTAAACTATGGCCGACAAATATTGCAAATAGAACCACTTGAAAATGCTGTCAAACTCTCAAATAATCAAAAGGTTGACCTGTGAGTTTGATGAAGGCATTTTGACCAATTCTATCTTTCAAAAATATTAAGTACTAAAAGACAACCTTATTTGAGCTGAGAAGCAGAGCAAAACCCAAGTGAAATTCTCCCAATTTTGTTATCATTTTCACCCAAAGAAAGTTTTTTTAACCCAAAATTGAGCCTATCTGTCTGTTCGTCAGTGACTAAAAGAATATCGCTTCTTCACCTGTTTTTTGCCTTACTTACATGGTTATATGATTGGTCTGGCTACTGTCTTTTTTTGTTCATAAATTTCATTCAAAACTTGAACTTTTTTTCCCCTGACATCCAGTTTTGTGTCAGGAGCAACCTCTCTAAGAGCAGCAATGAATGTATGAGCTTTGCACTGCTGACTGTCAACCATTGACAAAGAAAAAAAACCAACAGGTCAGACTACAGTTCTGCCAGGTCCCATCGCTGTTCTGGTCTCCATGTGAAAAATTGGTTATTCCTCTTTACCCTTATCTGCATTGATTGACACCCTCAGTTAGAGCATAAGGGCATTGAGAACTACAGCAGCTTGGCGTGTTGCATGTTTCTTAACATGGGAACTGTTGAGCTAGCAAACTATAGGGCATCAGAAAGCAGAAAAGCAGTTGCTGAATACCAAAAGCTCCACCTGTCAGTAAGCAAGTAAAGGGGTAGGGAAAAGAGAATTAGAAAACTTATCTGCAAAATTTAGCTTGATCTGTGTTTAGCCACAAAGGAAATTCATTGTGGAAATATTAATCAAGATAGTTTAGAGACTGTACCAAAATATTAAGTAATCTTTGGATTAGAAAATTCTGAGAAAAGGTGGGCAATACTTTTATTTACTTCTGAGGAAGAAGGGCACGTAGCTGAACTATGGTGTTGCTGTCCAGAATGTGTTTATGTCCCTGCTGCAGATATTAGTGAAAATATACCCCATGACATTCATTTGGTGAGACACCAAAGGACCTGCCCGCACACCTGCATGCAACTACAGCAACAGCTGTCCTCCTCAGCTCCAGTTCGTGAAAGTTTGGAAAGTGCTCTGTCTCATATGAAAGGCGATATATATGTCCAAAAATCCCAAATTTGGGTCAGTGTGAAGCCAGGGCCATGGACATAGTTTCAAGTTTCCTTTCTATTGATTCAATTGTAGGCAGAGGGACTCGAACCTCCCTACGGTTATGTACAGGCCCAGGGAAAGCTTCTCCGGAAGCACAACAGCATGGGGTGGCTCCTGTGTTTCCCTCTCTCCATTCCAGAATTATTTATGTGATTCTTCCTATCCTTTGTCATATCTGACTGTAGGAAAGTCTCTTGGTTTGAGACCTGGTAATGCTCAAGAAAATGTGGTCAAGCAGGAACTACTAGAACGATTCTGTAGTTTCAACGGTAAATGCTCTTCAGGCTTACTCTTAGGTAATGGTCAGTGTTGGTAGTTTGTTTTATTTTAGTTTTTGACCTGTCCAGATTTCAATGAACTGGAAAACATCCATTGAAACTGGATCATCATCATATCCACAAGTTGACTGAAGTTCTGCTGTTCTCAGAATCCAGTCTGGACAGGAGGATTTATGGTTTTCCATTTAAGACTCAAAAATGGTCTTTGAGAATTGAATATAGAGTCAGAAGCTCTCAGTGAATCTGGCCTGAATTTTGAATTCAAGAAAGAATCCCCAAATACTTATATTCATTGTAACATTAAACAGCATGCAGCAAAGCAATTGCTAAACATACACAAAAGATTAATAATTGCCCTTTATAAATGTACTTACATATCCTGCTTTGAATGTCTCACTTTGCCTGCATGATGTTATTGTTACTGTGCATTCTGCTGCTTCCTAGACTATTGCTTTTATTTCCCGAGAAGGCTGCCGGCCAGCTGAACTTGAGAAGGTGTAGAACAGCGTTGCATGTGGATTCTGAACGCTTTCTTCTTTCTGCTATGTTTGCCAAGAATTACACAGGCAAAAATGTCACTCACCTTGTCAACAAGGACAATCCTGTTGCAATTGTAGAGGAGAAAAAAGCTGCCTGCTTTTCTTTGCATCTGTTTGTCAGCATAGAAATAGCAGAGAACATTTCCTTCCTGCCCCAAGTATTCATTACTATGATGCTATTGTTCACGTACAAAAAAGGATGCACAGATTCGGCACAGCCACGTAGCATGCATGACTGGGAGAGGACATCAGACCTTCTGACCTCCTGCTGCCAGCAACCCCACTCAAAGTGAGGGCAACAGATTCAGATCCCAGCAAGGGTGACCTTGGCTCTCCAGAGCTAGGTATAAGACAAATATCCCAGATACCACTCCAGCATCATTGGTTATTAAGTACATTTAGAGCCGTGGTGCCACTGTAGCACTAATATATTACTCATCGCCAACATACACACCCAGTTTTCAGGGTACAGGTGCAGCCTACTCCATGCCATGATTCACAGTTCAGACTCAATGCCAGGTTTATCAAAATGTTCATGTCAAGGATGATGCCACAGCCTCATTTCACAGAGACTCCTGCTCTGGAAGAGTGCCTGCAGGCCTGTGGTGAGGCTTATACAGCCATTGTCCCCCAGCCTGGCAGGAGAAATCAGTTGCATATATATATATTTATGCAACTATTGCCAAGCACAAGCTGTCTCTCTGGAGAGTCAGATTCTGCATTTCAGAACGGAAAGCCAGGAGTCCTGGCAGCTTCATCTACCAGTTTTTAAAACTCCAGTGAGTTCAATGCCCACATTTTGGATGAAAATCCTTTATCCAGGACTTTTGAAAACTGCATATCCCACCCATTGCCTTTGTTATTCAGGATTCAGATGGAAAAATGGTGCTGTGTATAATTCTGTCATCATGTGACTCCTCGTTCTACCAGCCCGTGGCCTGCAATTCTCCAAAACACCCAGGAGCTTGAGTAAACATGGGAATAAATTGCCGTCCTCCCTTGGAAAATCTGAAATGATGCTTGGATACTCCTACCTGGCGTCTCTCTACTCATGACATCTAGAGTGACACAGCCCAGCTGCAGCAGAGCCTGGGCCTGCGGGGTGATGCTATATGTGCAGCATCATATGTTGCTTCAGAAGCCACTGTTGCTGGCTTAGCAGAAACATACTTACGGCCACTAAAACAAAACAAAACTAAACAAAAAGCCAAGAGAAGGAGGCAAGTCTAGTAATAGATCAAACCAAAGGAATATGCTGGGAGCAGCATTGTTTTCCGTGGTGATGACCTTGTCAATGAATCACAAAATACTCCCAGTGAGTAGTGCCATACAGAGATGCTCCAAAACTCCTACACCAGCTGCTGTTCACGTGGTGGCTCCCAGGGAGAAAAGGCACACAGTCGTGTGCTTTAATGACCTGACAGGTCCTGTTGCTGCTGATCCTGCTACAAATCTGGAACAGTGAGACTTGCTTAAAAAATGCATAAAAATCAGGCAGAAGTCCTCCGAGCTTCATACCACAGCCCATTACAGTCTAAAAGACAGGAGAAAGACATAAAATACGGGTTTGTTTTCCCATATCAATTGCCTTTTTATCTCCTGTCTTCTAGGCGCAAAGACATTTGAAGTGAGGAGATGTCAGCTTTGTTTTGTATGTTCGCAGTTTTATTGTAATAAATTGTGTCTTTGACACATTTTTTTAAAGAAGTAAAGGAAAGAAAAAAACCTGCCCAAGCCCTTGTAGTCTCAGGTACAGAGAGATCAGATGTTCTGGCCATGATTTTTGACATCCAGAGAAATAATGCAATTCAAGTGTCTTGAATGAGACATCAGAAGGCAGGCTTCAGACCTTATGCCATGCTCTGCCATGCTGGTTTGCTGCAAGTTGAAGCCCGCTGCTCAGCTCTGTCCTACCTGGGACCCAAGATCAAGGCCCTGGGAAGGCGGATGGAGAGATTCGAGCCTCTGCGAACTTGCGTGCACAGCTGAACCAAGCCACAGCTCTCACTTTAATCACGGTAGCAAAGAGACACTCTGGGTGTCACTAAATGGGAAGAAAGAGTTGAAGTGTCCATTGTCCACAGGAGTTTGAAATCGTTGTCTTTGCTGCCAGGCACAAATTGCAAACACTCGAGAAAACCCAGCAGAAAAACCATGAAAGCAGGGGATGGCTGGAGTCCCACGCTCGCCCCGCTGCTCACTCATTGTGCGGCCATGAGAGGCACTCGTACCTGCCTCCTCTCCCGCTTGCTCAGTTGCAAAACATGTCTATCAGTGCTGCTCTCAGTGGGGGATTAATTAAGGTTTGTAAAGCGCTTCGGATATACTCAGATGAAATATCCTAGAGAAGCACAAGATATTTAATCCTTTGATAATATTTGTTTGGCTGATGCAAGCACTAGAAGGGGAAGGAAAACCAGGGCACATGTCTGTTTAAAAATATCCTTTCTCATTAAAAAGGGCGTAGCTAAATTAAAAGGTTTGTGGAATATTTTTCCTATCCAACCTCAAGCCTGGGGGGAAAAGTACTGGTGGGGGATTTGTGGCTGTAGTTTGGTGATGTGTCTATCTAAGCACAACTACAGGGCTTTCTGTGACTCGTGAGACTGAGGGCTGATTTACTTCATTACTCTGTAATATTGCACGCTGTTAATACCTGCATTACTGTGTCATTCAATTCAGCTACAGCAGGTATTAATTGCCTATCCAGATAAAACTCGTTTGTGCTTTTCTTGTCTGAATTTTTTAAATTTACATAGAAGCTGATGACTTTATATTATTCTGCAAGACCCAGCTGGAAGCTTTCCTGAAGGCCCTGGTAAAAATTGGCACGTATTTCGTTTCACTATCTAAAAATCTTTAATCTTTCAAAACTGACATAGAATACATAGTTACTCCTCTCACTTTAATAATTTTAATTTGTTGTGATCCCATATTTGCTGTTTTAAGATTCCTCCCAATCTAACATCAAGATTCAAAGCCAGACGAACAGCCTATGGTGCAAACTTCCCATCTGTATCGCATTACACTTGGCAGGAGAGATGGGTGCACTCATTTACTGGAACTCAGCATGGGGTGAGAGTTCAGAGGTTATCATTCCTGATGGCTTACATCTTTACAGCTGTTTTCCCTTTATGAACAACAGGATCTCTTGTCAGTCACAGCTCAAGCCTTAAAAGCAGACCCCTATATCTTCTTCTCATAATTATTTCCATGTTTTCCAGAGTTCTTTTTTTAGGGTTCAGTAGTGAGGAAATGATTACAGATTAACGGTTGCAAGAGATTAGTTAACATTTTAAATGTGTGTGGAATATGACAAACTGAAATACTAGTGAAAGATGTAACCGTAGTCAAAACATATGTGAAACCTAACCTACAGAAATCTTGACTTAATATGAAAGCCTGTATCACGTTTTTGCAGTCTTGCCACTGCGGGAATACCAAACGTATACATGTAATATACATTGCTATAGAATTGATAATCTATATCTAGATCACCATCTATTGAAGTAAAACCTAAATTTGACTGGATCAGGTTTAGGTACCTGACTCGTTAGTGACCTTTAGTTTAGTCTTGGTTTGGTTTCTGTAGCCATTTACAAAAACCTGAAGAACAGTACCTGGGTAAGAACAAATGCCTTTTGACAGAGGGAAACTCATAACCGGAGGTTAGGTGATTTACCAAAATCTCGTGGGGACCCCATGAGAGAATTAAGAACTGAGTCTTTTTTTTCCTCCTGATAGGTCCAAGTTAGCCCAAGAATTATTTTCTTGCTTGCGGTGAGTAACACTTAAGGTTTGTGTTACAAATCCAGCCTCTATCTAAAGAAGAGATCCAATGATCGCGTTTTCTGCAGTAACTTTCATCCAACAGATGAAAGTTTGCTTTAAGCTTTGTGAACTTCTATTTAAGTGAATTTTGGTCATGGGGAAATTTATAGGTGTTCGGAAAATAATACAGAGATTGTTTCAGATAACAGTGAGCAGGTCACAAAAAAGCAAGTAGTTTAAAGTGCTGCCCCCTCTTCGACTAGTCTTCAGTAATCAACTGTGTGTTAACTCCTTGTCATCTGGAGCACAAGCCAGATCAGTGGTGTGAATTTTACACAAAGTGGATATTACCTTGCAGAGCAACCGTCATGGAAGTCACACAAGGCCAGTTACCACACTTTATCTACGGGGAAATCTTAAATTGCTTCCATTAAATGATGGGACATTACCTGACCATTCCTTATTTAAATATTTAATTTAGCTCTCCCGTTCTTATAGTTTCATAGTCATCTCTTTGTTTTTGTAATACGAGAAAGAAATGTACTTTTTGTCTGCATATGGTTTTCAAATTCTAGCTGTGATTATCTATGCATAAGTTCTTTATAATAAAGAGTACCTATAGTGACACAGACTTGAAATCTGCATTATGCATCTGGAGAGACTGAGTGGGGATGGGTGACTTGTCAGAGGCAATAAAAAATGTCAGTGGCGCATGTTTGTGTGTAGTCTGTGAATGCTGTTTGATGTACTTATCAGTTCCTTCCTACAATATGTCGTAGTTACCGAACAGCACAGCTTGGCTATTCGTGGGTAAAAGAAGTAGAAGATAAGAGAATAGGCAGACAGTGATTTGGATTCTGCAGATGATATTTCGCAGGTTGGAAAGGACAAAGACAATCTGCAAGCACCAGCAGCTGATACAGCCTCAATAGGAGATAATTCTGGGCTTGGAGACAGAGAAAAAACATATGCACAGTAAATCATGCAAATCAAGTCTAAATGGTGGGGCATTTGACAATAAGGCAGAAAATGATGGAGTTGGAGGTTGTTTCTTTCCTTTTTTTTAACACCGATTTCATAATAAACTTATTGTTGGACTGTTAAGCTATTAACCTCTTGGGGCGCAAAGGGCCGTGGCGCCGGAGCATACTGGGCTTACAGCAAACTTGTATTGAGAAGAGGGAGGATTGAATAACGGGCCTTCTAGCTCGTCTTTACTGACTTCTCTGTTTCCTCTGAGAATGTCACACGTGGATAAGAAGCAGACAGTTTGTGGGAGGGAGTGGGGGCAGTTTCCAGTGTATAAGGGCATTCTTTTTTTCCCATTATTTCCAGTTAAATGCTCCTTCTGTGAATATCGATATCTTTCAGAAAACCAACCAACAAAACAAGCCAGCCAACACAAAAGCAGTGAGATTGTTTTATGCCTGCATCCCTCCATAAAATCCCTGGAGCACTTCCCCTTGAAGTGGATGCTGACCAGAAGAAGTAAGCCAAATGGAGTTACCAGCAATTTCTTTGTCACTGCAACATCTTGCGGGAGAGTGTGATACTTGGGGATAGAGATAACGACCAACTGTGGCACCATGCCATGGAACTGTCAAATTATCTTGAGCAAGGATGGTAATGAATGTGTAGCACTGCTACATACGATTTGATTTTAAACAGGTAGGTAGGGCTGTGACTGAACACAAGCCATTAAATTGTGAACAGAAGGACAGCTATCCAATTTTCTGCCTTGCTATGGAAATGAATAGTTTTAATAATAGCTGAAGACTTTGAGTTTGCCCTTCCTTTTGTAGTCTTCCTCAGTTGTTTTCTTTAAGTGCAGCAAATCTAATCCTCTAGTGCATACCATCAATAGTGTGCTGGTATAATTCCATAAATATTTTTTTGGAGAAGCTGGGTTTTATTTTAGTGCAGTGGAAGGAAAAATGAAGTTCATTCTTCAAAAGCTCCTCTGGCAATGGCATGAGTGGAATACATAATTTCACTTCCCTTCCACTCCGTTACCGGAATGTCTTCTGCAAGAAGAATTTGGGTTAGGAGTCCCTTTCATAATCTGTGCTTCGTCCAGATTTTCTTTCCTGCTTCCGCATAGAGGTTTCACTCAGGACTAATTTCACCAGTGCTTAGAGAAGAATATGAAAATGGAGCAAGTAAAAAACCAGTGGGACCCACAGGTTGCTATAAGAGCAAAACCAACGCCCATCGTCAGGAGGTTCTTTCACCCATTGGCTGTGGGCATGCAGAACTGCAAAAACTTTTAGTCTAATCTGATAGACGATGTTGTTAACAATACAAACTGTGATCACTATGGAATCACATCCTAGTAAAGAAAGTGCTGTGTACAAATGCATATTTAGTAAAGACGCCTACAGTATGCATTTTAGAGTAGGGTCAGCTTGTGCAGCTCAAATCAGAAGAAAAACTGTTCATAGTGAGCTCTGACTGTCCTCTATTACAGTTTCTGCACTCCTGCATCTTTTCTCCATTTTGTTGAGATACAGTTGAAAAATTTATATTTGCGAATTTCTTACAAACATGGATTTCTGCTATTGCAAACTGACCTTAAGCTCTGTACCTTAAAGAGTAGAGTTAAAAAATGTGTGCATTAAGGATGCTTTCAACACATAGTGCATGTTTTCTGAACACCTTTTATCTAGTTCTGATTAAAAGCATTTCACCACCAAGACAACTTGATGGGTTTGTGACTTATTGACTGACCTGTTACTATGTTACATAGTTAATTGACTCTCTCCTTGCTTTAATCTCTGATGTTTGATTCTGCTAAATCTTTAAAATATGTTTTTAACTACATCATCCTGTAAGACTTTAAAATAAATGTTCCTCAAATGCATTTTTTTCAGTTTTAATAAGTTCTGTTTAACAGATAAATGTGGGAAGGAGCAGGGAGAAGGGAGAATGCATGAAATATTCATAAAGGCCAATATGATATAGTCAATAGACAGGGCTTGCTAAGTTAAAAGCTTGTTTTAGAAGGCATTCAAGTCTGGACTCTCAGCCGGGACAGTCTGACACAGCTCTGCACAGATCACACTTTCCTTTTCCTCTTTCCCTATACTGACAGGCGCAGAGCCAGCAGAAGGAGGGAAAAATTCTCCCCTTTCTTTTTATCTATTGTTTGTCTGTAATGGTCAGGAGAAGCAAGTCCCTTCTGGAGCTCCTGCATACTGACTTTGGATGCTGAAACATCACTTGGAAGAGGTGGCACAAAAAATGTGGGTAGTGCCAACGTAATTCAAAGCAAACATTTGTTCCTATGCATCTGTGCACATCTGTGCATATCACCCCTGATGCTCTGATGTGAGCTGGCTGTAACTCTCTTAGCAATAGTGCCATTTGGGTCTGGCCATGAATATGGCAGAGATCATGGATACGGGTAGAGGTATATGGCATGTGACAGCCACAAATAAGCCTCTTAAGAAAAAAGTTAACAGGGGTGAGTGTGTGTGTGTGTAGGTTTGAAAATGTAGTGAGAACTGGTCAAGGACCTGGACGCAGGACGCTTATGGGGTTATGGGGTATCCTGCTTTGGCCAGGAGGGTTTGTACAACACTTCTTGCTCCCTCCAAGGCTCTCAGGGAAAGCATGAACCTAGCTCTTCACTGGGACAAAGGCATCTCCCTCTCCAGGCAGGGGCCAGGGAATTATCTTCTTTGCACAGTGTCAGAAAACAGATGTCTTAAGTCCAGCTCCTCTGTCAGCCCATGTCCTTTAAAAACCTGACCTAAACAATTAGCCACATACTTCTAGGGGTGTCTGTGTCACAGACAGACCCTCCTGGGTCTGTGGGTCCCTTCCAGTGCTTTCTGCGTTCAGGAGATGGCGGTGGTGGGGCTGAGCCCTGCACATGATGCAGAGCTGGGACCTGATCGGCCCCACTGCACCTGCCTGTTGCTTCATACGAACCTTGTGTAGCAAAGCGGAAAACACAGTAGCTGTGTCTTGTTTTATTGGCTGGAGACAGGACTGAAATCCTGATGGAGTGCAAAGGTGTGCTCTGAAGGCAATGGGAAAAGGTGAGGAATGTCAGAGATTTCCATTTAGCTGCTTGTTTGACACACTTGAGGCAAAAGGACACAGTCTTGGGAGACTTTCCCCGTTCAACAAAATAAGAGGTTTGTTGTCACTAATATATATTTGTGGTGATTTCTAGGAATTCCTTGCAAAATTGAAGTCTCAGAGAAAATATTCTGTGGAGTTGGGTGTCTGCATGTTTCTGTGCCTTTTGAAAGCCTGCTTTTTCTGTAGGACAAAATGTCAATTAAAGCCATTCCTGTAACATGTCGCTAGAGGGACGTGAAAACATGGAATAGATTAGCTCCTGTTGGTTTTAGTTATTGCTCTTTCATGTGGAAAAACACAATAGGAATGATTTAGGGCTTTCCCTTCTCTGACTGAATGAAAGAGCTTTAAAACATGATCTTTGAACTGCTTGATGCTTGTTGAAAAAAAAGGACACGCAGTAGTGCTGAAGATATTGCAACAGTGGTATACCAGCAAGTCTTTGAATATAAGACACAAAGAAATAGTGTCTTTTATAGTTCTTTGGAAATTAACTTTCTAATGCCAGGTATTTATGTTAAGCTTACCCACACACGTGCACATATTCCTTTTTGTAGTGTGCGTAAACACCATTATACCTACTTTCTGTCTGAAGTGTGAGCTCTAGCTATGAGGCTTTCAGTGCCACCTCAGGGTTGTGTTTGGCAGCCATGTGGGAAAAGAAGGCTTTCTCACGGGCTGCTGCAGAAATGCTGTGGTGCACAGCTGGGAGGCAGCAATGAAACCACTTCTTAGCAGGGACTGGCATTCTGCAAGCAGCTCTCTTCCACCCTTGTCCGGCATCAAACCAACGAGTCCAGCTTCAAACCTCTCGTGGCTGTCACTGGATCAGACAAGGACCAGCCTGGCGCTGGTCTGAGCTGGGAGGTGGCAGCTGCAACAGCTGTCCCCACGTGTTTGAAACCTGCTGCCTCCCAGCGAGACCTGTGATGACCACCTGCAGGATGCCGTGCACGCCCGGTGGGATGCCACAGGAGCCCTGGGCTGCCGGCTGGGCTTCAGGTTTGCGAACATGCAGCAAGAGCACAGCCCAGGAAATCCTACTGTTTTAAGCTTAATGATACTATTCTTTACATTTTTCATGAAATAAACCTGTGGGCACTTAAGGCCAGTGCAATTAAAAGTTGGTAGTAACCAGTTTTTGGTTACAAGTAATTTGCAGGGAAGCAAATGTGCCACAACTCCCTAAAACCTCTTCTTGCGAAAGCTGTTAAGACAGCACAGCTGAGACGCACCGTCTCTTGGCCAGCCTGGCTTCCAGACAGCTCCAAGCATGCTTTGGCCCTATCTGGCTCAGAGACACGAGGCTTGCAGCCGTTTTGCGTCACCCCCCCACCTCTTCTCCAAGCTTCCAACATGGCTTTGGCTGCCCGAAGCTGAGTCCAGCTCTCCCCTCGCACTAAAACAGCCATCCGTAAAAGGGAACACTTTTGGTGCCCAAATGGGATGAAAGCATGTCACAGTTTCTGCAGAGGCGACTGGAGGAGAGTGCTGGTGACACCCGCGTCCCCTGGCTCTGCGCCAGGTGGGGACTTTTATTTACACACCTTTTGTCCACAGCAACTGCAAGGGTGCTCAGTATTGTTTTCCCTTCAGAGCAACCCATTGGGTGGCTTTTGTTTAGCATGAAGTAATTAAGGAGAGGAAGCTGAGCCCTTTCCCTTCATGCTTTTGTCTTGCCTGTATATCACATTACAGGTGCAGGGGTCATGGAGTGAACAGTGTCAAAGATTGGTGGTAATAAATAGCTCCAGAAGAGGAGTTGTGTTACTGCTGCTTCGGTGGAAAAGCAGGCAGATGCTGACCTCCTCTCCTCTCCTCTCCTCTCCTCTCCTCTC
>VZSC01010592.1:135681-160059 GCA_013398225.1 Steatornis caripensis
CTCTTCTCTTCTCTTCTCTTCTCTTCTCTTCTCTTCTCTTCTCTTCTCTTCTCTTCTCTTCTCTTCTCTTCTCTTCTCTTCTCCTCTCCTCTCCTCTCCTCTCCTCTCCTCCCCCCTTCTTTTCTTCTTTGTTTTATTTATTTTTTAAAGAATGTAAAGACTCAGGAGAGCATTTAGGTTTAATTTGTCCTTCATTAACCCTTGAATGGTTACGCACGCAGTGTGATTAGTTACATGTTGTACCTGTCGCTGCCTCTGCCCTTTGTTCAGCCTAGCTAAAATATAGTAGTACCTCATTTCAGTAATAGACCTGACCTAGAGTAAAATGAGCAAATTCTTACAGAAAGTGCAATAATTGCAATTGATTTACTCTTCTACGGGGAAATAATGTCTGTCTCAAACAATAACATCAGCTTTTCCTTAATTGCATTACATTAATACCATATTAATCTGTATTCATATCCACATACAAAGCTGTGAAGCACATTCAGGCTGTGATTTTTTTTTCCCTACACTAATGGCACGTGCAACTCTCAAAATATGTTACCAAGTCTGGGAAGCTCCTTTTTGTCCATTCCACAGAAGAAAGACAACAGAGAAATAAAAAAATAAAATAAAACACTGGCCTGTAATCAGGAAAGCCGTGTCTCACCTACCGCAGCCCAAAGGTCCCATGTTTATTTTAGCTGTTAAGCCAGTGGCTGGGATGATGCCGTATTAATGATGTGGGGGAGCTCTGGACTATTTCTTATTCCTGGCTCAGAGCATCTGCTTTCAACAAATGTCTTTTACGCACATATGTGACCTTTTGGCTACCTACACTTAAGTCCACCTGTCAAAGTGGCATCGTGCCTGCTCATGAATGTGGTCCAACTACTAGAGCATAGAGGAAACCTGACTCTCTGGCCCTGTAAATGCCATTTTGCTGCAGAACACCTCCTTCTTCTTCCAGACACGCGGTGCACATGGCTTCCGGCTTTGGAGAGCAACCAGCCACCTGATTTCCAGATGTTGCCAGCCCCAACCAGCTGTTTGGGATGTCTGAGGGGATGCGGTGATGGATCTGAGTTGGCACCGAGCGAGAGAGACACCCTGGAACAGCAGACCCTTGGGTCGCGAGGTCTCTGCAAATGCCAGCCATAGCGAGGTCCGTCTCCTTTGCTGCAGGAGGCTGTGACAAAGCTGAGACACAGCCTGTAAAACCAACACTTTTCAACAGGGCAAAGTCACAGATAAAATCCCAGACACTTTTCTCTTTCCCAAGATCAAACTATGCAACATAGGGCACCTTGTGAAAATGCTTTTACCAGCATGGTTTTCTTTAAAGTAGATACATTTTGTGAAAGTTTCTTGGTTTTTATTTAGAGAGGATGAAATTTCAGTTCAGAGGCAAAAATCCCAAAGTGACTGATGTTGTCAAAACACCAAATTTCACAGTATAGTATTTGGCATAAAAGCTTTGGGGTTTTTTCCTGTTTTTCACTGTGAGACGGCTGTTTGAAAGACAGGTTTTGTTTTTCAACTTTTGGGCAATTGGACACATTTGCTTACTTGGAAAGCAATATGCTGAGCTCTCCAAAGTGACTTTGTGTTTAATTTTTGCAAAAATTATACCTGTTGTGTTTCAAACGGGAAAAGAAGTCAAAATGGCAGAATCACTCATGAAGTGGTAAGTCTCATTCATCTTCTGCTTTGACTGGGTTGAAAACATTACAGGGAGAATTTTCCAATAAGGTTATTTATAACCTTTCGGATACGGAAGCATTTCAATTTTTTGAACCTGCAGTGTGTGGAATCAAACAGGGAAACAAAACATTTCCATGTTTTTGGATAACTGAAACAACAGGTGCTAGACCCATGAATTATGAAAGAGGAAGGGGGAATTAAACTACTTCTTATCATGCAACGCTCAAGGAGGCAGTCAGTGGAATTGCTCAAAGGGTAGGATTAGCACAAACATGAAGAAGAACTTTTCAGACTCTGCACTAATTACATTGGGGAACTTTCTGACACAGGAGGTTTTGGAGGCCAAAAGTACAAATGGGTTCAAATTGAAATCAACAAATCTGATGGAGGAGGTCTATCAGGGGCAATTATGATATTCCAGATGTTACCTCCAGCTCAGGAAATGCCTGAGCTACAGGCTGTTGGAAGAATTCCTATATTGCCTCTGCTTCCTATAGTTTTTCCTTGATTGTCTGCTGCTGTTGGAGGAAGGATAATGGATTAGAGGATCCTTGGTCTGACCTTGTCCTTGTGTCCTTGGCTAGTCAGAGAACATGGACAGCAACCACCGCATGATAATGCAAATGGAGAGTGTAACAAGAGACTTCAAACGAAACAAGACACGAGACAAAACAAAACAAAAAATCATTTCTTTGTTTTATATTTCTTTGAAAAGTACTTATGTATTTTATCCAATCCTGTCTTCCAGCCTCAGTAATATCTCAATAGCTGCAGGACACTGAGCAGGGACTGGTTGCGGAGACCTTGTTAGGAAAGTGAAAACTGCACATCAGTAGCAGATAGAGAAGATGAATAGAAAAGAAAAATGAAGATTTTAAAATAGTGAGAACTGAGAGGGCCCATTTGGCAGCTATTTAATGCTTATCTTAATATTGTATTTGGCACCCAGTTACCATAGTGATTGGCAGCTGAGTGACAGGATTACGTCATAGAGCTGTCTCTGTGGAGCAAGAGCCATATTTTCAGGGGGAAATCACCACTTTGTTACTGGAGACGGGACCAGCGCGCAGCAGGTTCAGATCAAGGAAGGGTTTTGGAGAGAGTCTTCTGTTTAAGCAACGAAATATTTACAACTCCTTCCCAGCAAAATGTAAGTGAAAGAAAAACAGCCATCAGGTCTTCAAGGCTGTCTAGACATCTCATCACCCTCGTGGCCACCCGACAGACCTTGCAACAGCGGCCAGGCTGGCAGCACAGGGCGCCTATTGAACTAGTGAGGTGGCACTCCAGCCTCAGGCACCTCCGGTTTTAATGCAGGCCTAAAATTTTTGCTTTCAGAAATGCCTCAGAAGAAAATGTTGTTAAAAAGGACAGTAGTAATAAAATACAATACAAGGAGCTGGTGGGTATCACAGCAATTTTCCTCTTCGATATTTAAAGTAGTCTGGTTTTATTAACTGAGGCACAGTGGTGGGCATGACCCAGCTCTGTTTGCGTATGAAGAGCAAGTGAAGTGGTTTGCGAATTTCCCTGCAGGACATTTGCTATGCCAGTAAGAAGAATCTCACTGCTACCGATGCTGTTCCATTCCTAGCACTTAGCACAATATCCCTTGATTTTTATTGTCCCTGGTCAGATAATCCCAGGATTTGCTTAGACATTGGTGGCATTCACGTGCACAGACTTTTGTTTAAGTGGAGGAAAGGAGATGAACTCCTTCAGGGACTGAACCCACAGATACTGTGGCTGGAGTGCTCCGAATCTCTCTCTGTCCTGCAGGAGATGCTCTCTAACTTCCCTTTCCTTCCAGTGAGATCCGATCCTGAACTAACTTTAGTCCTGTGTAAATCAGGCTGTGTAAATCAGGACATAACAAGTGGCCAGAAAGCAATGCCAGACTTCTCAGCCCTCCTGCTTAAGAGTAGAACATCCAGGAATTTACTCTTACCTGAAAATGCTCAGAGCGACACAGTAATAGCCCTCTGCCTGCAGATTAGGATCCCAGTTGGCTACATCGAGAGAAGATGTTACAGGGTGATCATACCAACCGATTGCTGCTACTGCAGGGAGCTACTGTCGGACAGCAGCAAAATTCACCTCCTACTCCCAGCTGCTCTCTGGAGAAGCCATTGTCCTCTGTGGCCCCAGGGGCAGCCTTGACACTGGATTCCCTTGAGGCAGAGCTAGCTTCCAGTGGGGCCAATGTCCTCAACCCCAAGTCTCTGAACCAGCATGCATTTTTCCTTTCCCAGACCATATTTAACACACTCCTAATTATACAGTGGAGTAATGTTGCAAAGCCAGGGAAGGCTCCATTGCAGAGTATGGATACTTGCAGTGCACGCAGTACGTACCCGAATGCATGTATGTGTGTGTGTTCCTTGCGAAATGTAACACAGATATGGTCTGCGCATCAGGCAGAGGTGCTGCGGGTGATGGAGGGGGCTTGGATCCACTCTGGGCACGTGTGTGTGACTGAGCGGTGCTAAAGGCCCCCTTTCTCTGTAACAGCAACTTGATTTGCAAGCGGCACGCTCAGTCTCTTGGAGAGTGAAACAGATACTTTTGGCTGCCTTCGGTGCATACACTGTGTAATTTGTGTAGCCAGCAGGGTCTTTTGCTGTGACGCACGGTGTGGAGCTCTCTGGTCTGCATATGGGGAGATGGGGTTTCCCAGGTTTCTCTCGACAGAGCCACATCACTCACGCAAGGCAGTCGCAGGGCTGGGGGCAGTCACACCTTTGCCAAACAGCCTGGAGGACAGGGGCAGCTGTAACCCCTAACTGAGTTTTTTACTATCAACTGGAGATGATCAATCTAACTGTTTTCATATGACTTTAATCATTTTGGAAACAGAATGCAGTTTTTGCTTCTCCCTTTGTTCAGCACTGTTTCTCTTTCTTTCAGCAGGATCTGGAAAAAAAGCCCACTAAAGCCAAGGCAAAGACTCCCCTTAACTTTAATGAGACCTGGGTCTGTCCCTTTACAGAACAGCTTTACAGGTGTCCATGCTCAGAGAGCTGTTGTTATAGAATAGCGGTTCTCCTGGGCTTCATGCCAGAGAGTGTTCCTTTATCAAGATGCTTTCCTTTGGACTTCCAGCAACAAGGACAACACCTATGTGCGCGCGCACACACACAAAAGCCACAGAGAAGTCATCCATCTTAGAAAACGTGTTATGCCTTCTAAGTGTTTCTAAATCAAAAACTGATAAATAAAACATGGATTCAGTGTTAAAAGGAAAAAGAGCCCTTTTAACAGATTAAAGTGCTCACAGTGCCTGACACTGTAAAATAAGAGTGTTGAGCATCAGGGCAGTTAAGAAAAAGGACTGGGTTTGCTGACAGGTACAAGCTGCTGTGTGTCTTGTAGCAGCCATGGGCAGAAAAAAAGCCCCAAATCTACTTTCCCAGCAAAGCGTTCCTGGAAGGCAACAAACTCTAGCCATCTATAACTAAAGTTTTGCCTGTTCTCCAGCTGAACATTGTGAGACAAAGTTGCTCTCTCTGAACCATGAGGAAGAAAAAGTTTTTAAGCCCACTAAAATAACTATGCAAACAAAATGAGCACCCTTTCTATTGCTATAACGGTTTATTCCAGCAGACCAGAAGCTCTACTCATTTTTGCAGCATTTTCTTTTTTTCCTCAGTGCCCTGATTTTTCTTAAAGCCCAGTGCACTGGGCTGGGTCCTTAACTATATTTCAAATTACTCCTCAGCCGTTGCAAAAGAAGGGATCTTAAAGCTCTGTGCACTTTCTCATTCCTCCAGCACTGTTAACAGAGAGGCCAGGACATCTAAAGACTGCGTTTGTACAGAGGGGAACATTTCTCTGTATGAAGCGGTGTTATCTGATTGTGTTTATTTGGCTGATCAGAAAAGCTGATTGTTAAGACCAATGTTTCAGTCTTCCCTTCCGAGCCTGTGGTATCTTGATGGAGGGGAGTCTTATAGCAGAGGTCACAGAAAATCCTCCTGAATATTTTATCAGTTCTGCTTCTTATGGCTTAGTCTACAAAGACAAACCCTTGTGTGTGAAGGGCATGGAGCTGAGAGCAGGGGGAGGAGGGGTAAACCTGTGTCTGCCCTTGCTTTGCTTTCTGACCAGAACACAGAGCATGTTAGCTGTGGAAGTGTGAGCAGAAAGAATTTCTGCTTTAGGATCACGCTTGATATGGAGTCTTGCTCTCATTAGCAAAAAAAGAGCCCCAAACAATGTGAATGAGAGCCAGCTGATTTTACTGTCAGGCTGGTAAGGAGCAGTTTCACGATGCCAGCTGGCATCCCATAACCTTTTAGGACTAACTTGCCTACTGCTCTTATGGATTTGAAATGTTGTGGCAAACAGCAAACCTAGGTCAAAGCACAAACAGGCAAATCTGCGATGCCCTTTCCCTAACTCAGCAGTACAATGTGGCCATGTAGTGTCCTCCGCGGAAAAGGCATGTTTCTGCCTCTGCCATTTGAGAACCATCTCCACACAGTCCTATAAGCCATCCCCAAATTCCCATGACAGGAAGACAGGTGGGGGGAACCTATAAAATTAAATTGCATTATTTATTGGAGAGAGCTAACTTCTATCTTGCCCTAGGATGTCCTTATGCACCTCTAGTGTATGCTGATAATAGTCATCTGCAATCTGATAATGACCTTAATATCTTTCTAAAATGATGATAATTTAACACCTTCATGAAAGAAACCCCTTTTTGACATACCTGATGGACCATGGTGTTCATGCAGGGACTGCGTGGGACCAGAGCCTGTCAAACCATGCTTAGTTTCCCCTCAGTGAGGTAGGCTTAGCTCTGTCGGCAAAGGGAATCACTAACTTCCCTGGGATGCAGCTTATGTTTGGTTTGCATCTGCACTGGCACAGCAGCCGATGTTTGGTCAGGGGCAAAAGAGAGGTGAACACCAACGCCATAACCATATGGGACAGCCATAGATATTGTCTCCTTCCTCTGCTCAGCAAGAGAGAAGGAGGGAGTTTTGTGTCTGGCAGGTTAGCTAGCCCTGTGTTCAGTGGTCCTTGCTTAACATTATGCTCCAGATGAGTTTTCTATTTGTCTTCCATTTATTTCATGTCACTCATAATAAGCATCGTTCCAGCCTTAGCGGGTAAGAGCTTCTGATAGCATTTCCCTGTATTTCAAAACTGATGGGAAGAAGTCATGGGAAAAAATACCTCTGCTCACAGGAAGAGCCATTCTGAGCTTGTTTTTTAAATACGTATCTTTTCCAAAATCCTGGAAGAAGGCTCAGCCTTGGTCAGAAAGACTTGGATTTTTCCCTTGGCACTGTTTAACTCAACAGCGCACTCATAAGTCAATAGCTTTGGTGAAACATTCAGCCATTACACGCCTGTCTACAACTCACATGCAGCCTGAGACTTTTCATTTTTAATTTTTATTTTATTTATTCGCTCATTTATTGTAGAATTGGCAGTTCATGGACTGATAGCTCAGGTCTGTCCGCTCGGCACCTGCCGCAGGGTGCAGAGCATTTGGTATGACTCTATGCTCACATGCTTCAGCCCTGATGCACAGTGAGCATCTCGCAGCCTCTGCTGACACTAGACAATTAACACCTATTACACCGGCAGTTTCATAAGGTGAACATTTACCCCCGGGAGCCTAAAAGAGACCAACTCACTTCATATAGGCTACCTGATAGCCGTTAGATAATAATGATTTACTGACCCCAGCTGGGCTCTGGCAGATGACCTACATTTCATCAGTCTCCCCTAACATCTTCAGCCTACAAAACCTGGGACTTTTGAAGGAGTAAATGTCACCCACCTTTGAGATTATTCCTTTCTTGTTCTAAGAAATGCTATGAGATTTGGGGTTTAATCCTCTTTTTGCCCTACCATGGGAGGGGCATAACCCATGGAAATGACTCTTCCTCTACTGCACCTCCTAATCATCTGAAGTCCCCTACAGTCACACCAGTAGTGGCAGGAGTTGTATGGCATTAAATACAAGCAGCAGACAAAGAACTGATCCCCCATGCACAAACTGTAGCACAGGCACAAGTTTAGCCGGTGAAAACCAGGGCGAGCAGAGTGCAAGTCCCTCAGCGACAAGAGCCCTGATTTTAGGTCCACACACAGCACCAGTGCAGTGGAGTACTGCCAGTGCTTTGGGATGGTAGATGCTACTACCAATAAATAAAAATAAAAGTAGTGTTCCTAAGTTGTGGTGAAAATGTTATGAAGGTTTGCCTGACCACTAAAGCAGTAGTAACCTACAGTGTGTCTGCCTCTCCGTAAATCTCAGCTCTCCAGGAGGAAAGGAGAGTCTTTCTGCAGGAGTTCAGTGGTGGGCAATAGAAATCCCACCCCACGTGCAGAATTCCTTCTGGGAAGAAGAAAGTGCCAAAATGCATCTTCCCTGTAATTCTGCAAAAAGGGAGTCTTCTTTTTACTGCTGAACTAACTTACTAAACTTCTCCCAGTGTGCAGATAGTGTGAAAACACTAAGCCGCTCCTAGCTGTGCTGACAAATCTCCTTTCCCTAACAAACCACTATTTCTTTTCATTTGTTCTTTCCCAAAGGTAAATTCTAGCAGGCTCATGTGCCCACCAGAGGCAGGGAAATCTATTGTGAGGTGCCAGACCTACCTCCACCACGTGCAGCTGGGTGGGTCCCACACCGCCTCCTTACACACTCTGGTGCTTTCGCTTAGCAGGCAGCGGTGGTTTTACAACTTCTTTCCCCAAAGCAATCACTGGTGCTTTTGGAGTTGATCTACAAACAGATGGGGTTTGGGGAGGCTAATAAAAAGGAAGGGGCCCTGTGGGCAGTGAGTGAGGAAGCTGCTCCAGAAGAAGTAAGATAGAGGTGAGGGGGGAAGGAGAAATGGCAGTGGGAGGGAAAGCAGAACCACTTCAAGGGGCTTGGACCTTAAAAGTCCAGGGGCTGACATCAGTGAAGATAGGTTTGAGCTTTGCCTCCATCCTAGCTGGCTCTGGGTCACAAGTCATCTTCGGGATCTTCTCCACCTGAGGAGAGTAGTTTCTGCTTCATATCAGTTCCTCCAACTCAGAAAATATTGAGGATTTACAAAGGAACAACCTGAAATGCATCTTATACCCTCCAACAGACTTGAGTCTAACAGAGTTGACAGAGAAAAATCCTATGAGACATACTGCTGATTTCTTAAAATCAACTTGTTTTATGCCGCTGTTTAAGTAATTTTTTGGAAATTTTAAACCTGAGAGAGGAATGTTTGCTGTGCTGCTGAGCCTGCGCGTAACACAACACTACAGGACCCAGTAAGGCGGACAATCTCCATTCTCTCATCTTGGATCTGTTCCTAAATTCTGCAGGTTTCTTCTTGAAGTCTGCCTTGTAGCTGCCGTCATAGTCCGGGTAGAAGAGGTGGATGTGGTAGGAAAAAAGGATGAAACAGGGATGGCAATGAGAAAGAAACTCCTGATGAGAGATGATGCTAAAGCCAGCTAGAACAGCATTCATCTGCATTTCTGTGTCTCCCATAACCATTTTCTCTGCATGTCTGCCCTTCCTTTCCTCTTATTACCAATAAATGCTCTTGTCTGTGCCATGCTATTAACTTTTTTAATATCTCATTTTAAAAATTAATGTATTTTTAATAAAATCTCCCAATCGCTCTAGCAAAGAAAATTACCAGTTAAGGTGTACAGCATATACTGATGCAAAAAGTAACTTTCAGACATTCTCCAGCTTCCATTACCGGGCAGCAATTTCTGTTTTAAAAATAATATTTTCTTTGTCAGCTACATTCTCACTTATTGATGTGGAAATGATTTATAGCAGAAATACATACAATGGTGACATTGTTATGCTTAACTGCCTATTTTAGGTCTAAGTCAGAGAGCTCTACATATTCTTACAGTAACAATATTGTTTGGCTTGCTCTTCCTTGGGTTTACTCTTGGTTTGGGGTGACTTCCTTTACCTCCCCTCGCTCTGTAATGAACATGTTTATTTTCACAGCTAAACACTTAAGTCATTGTATAATTTCTGCTAAATAGGAATACTGGAAGTTCAGCACTTTCTACAGTTTCTCATTTTCATTTTGCAACTTAACGACCTGCATTTGCTATTCTGATCTCTCCTCTTTTTACCTTCTTTTGCACCTATTTGCTGAAACGAAGCTCAAAAGGTGTTGATTTTTGTGGGAAGGCCAAGGCCCACTACCTCAGCTTCCTCAAAATAAATTAAGAGGCAAAGAAAACTTAATCTCAGAGCTGTGATACGAGCCAGTTTATAAATTTCTCCCCAACAAATGCCTTTCCTTCACGACTGCTATGTCAGACAAGTGGCACAAGCCCCCCTCCTACCATAAAATACTCCAGTATCTCCATTGCAAAGGGAAGAAAAAGTAGGCAGATGAAAGAAAGTAGCACTGTGTTATATCAGAGGAGAATCCATGCTTGAAAAGGAATTGTAAGCAATGACTCAGAACATACTCAGGATCCCTCTGACCCACCTGAGGGGCACAAAGGCACTCTGATACCAGTTTTCTTCTCTGTTTTGTTCTTCTGATTAAAACCTGACCACACAATTTACATTATTTTAAACAGGAGTTCATTTTTGTTCTTGCCATTCAGAAAACTAATTTCTCCTGCTCATGAATTTTCCCCTAGAGTGAGCAACCAGGAATTCACTCCGAGTAACCAATTTCTGAAATTAAAGAAGCCCTAGTTAAGCATTATTCCCAAATCTCCTTGAAGTGAAAAAAAACCCAAGAAGGAAAAAACCCCAAAGATTTTATCTTTGCTTTAAGAAAAATGGGCGATGCATGAAATTGAAACTAACTTTGCTGGATGAAGAGATGAGTAAAGATGAAGCACTCCTTTGTCTTCTGAGAGGACTAGGAAACAGATCAGTGAGAATGACCCCTTGGCCTCCTGAGACTGCTGATAAGGGTGCCCTACCAATATTATGTTTTTCTACATGGAGTTTTTCCTGCCTGAGATTGGATTTGCAGCCCTCCCTAGGCTACTGGTAGGCAGCAAAGTCTTGTTTGATTGACTGTGCAAGCTAGGGGTTCTTGAGGCTGGGATTCAGTCCTTGCTCTGGTTATCATCTTGCCAGGTCATTTCTGTGCTGCGTCAGTCTTTTGGGTTTTTGGAGAAAGCTCTTTGCCCTAGGGAATATCTCGTACTATGTGTTGATGTCGTGTCTGATGCTAGGAGGTATTAAAAAGACTTCAGATGAGGGTCTCTTGACATCTACAGTATTGAAAACGTCAATAAAATACTTACATCAGCCTCCACCTGTACCCTTAAACTTTAATATCTTCTGGCTGGACTATCATCTGTTGCATAATGATGTTGTTCTGCAGAATCAGAGGCTGCTCTGTAGATCCCTAGCTAGCCAAACCAGCTAAATCCTTCTAGGGGTCATTCTTTGGAGCTTATTTTGTGTTGTCACGGGTGGAATTTCTCAAAACAGCACAAGCAAAATCACAGATCTTGGAATTTCCTGCTTTCTTTTTCATAAGCTCAGGAAAAAAAGACTCTTGACAGGCTGGGCAGGATACTGCTTGCAAAATCCAGCTATGAATTTTCAATATGGTCCCATGTTAACTTGGAGACTAAAAAAACCTCACAACTTGATAGGCACTTTATGAATTGCACAGATTTTTCTTTTGGGCCAAAAATAATTTTTTTGAACAAGAAAGAATTTAAGAAATCAAGATCAATATCACTAATGATCCCTTCTACTGTTGTGTTCCAAAATATATAACCAATGTTGTTGACACTCCACCCCTTCCCTTTTCAATTTCATGATTTCCTCTGAAAAGATTTATACCTAAAATATTGAAAAATCTCTAATTTGCAGTTTACCTGTGCTAGTTGCTCTAGCTGAAATCAAAGGTCCCTTTGTGCTTAAGCACTATGCAGTCATAGCAAGATTCAGTCCCTAAGCTGAATACTTTACAGATTAATAAGCAACAGAGACCAAACAGGTGAAGTGTGGAGGAGAAGCAACTTTCCTGAGACCATACATAAAGCAGGTCACTGCCAGAGCCAGGGACAGAACACCACTCTACTACTTTCCCCTCTCCCATAATCACTTACATTCTGGGTGCAAAGAAACTTGATCTAAATAGTGTTGGGGGAGGGGGGAGTGTCTGCCAACACAGTAGGAATAATATAAAGTTAGCAAATTCCACTTAAACATAGAAATTCAGCATTCCAGACCAGCATACAATAGCAACAGACTCCTCAGTACAGAAACTCATTTCAGAGTGCTTGGGATGCTTGAATAAATATGTTTTACTTATAGACTCTTTGTACTTTTATTTGTTTTAAGAATAATGTTAAGTTGGCTGCATACCATTCACACTGCTTCCTCAAAGGATGGAGCACTGACGCTATTTTTTGTTCCCTCCAAATCCCCATCCGCTTTCCACATCCATTTATTTGTTGAGCAGGCAAATGACTGCTTTTTTGCTAACTGGCCATCTGACACACCCCTGACCTGAAAATTGGCTGCCACCTCTTGGCATGAACAAATCAAGTGCTGAGTGGTTACTGTCTGTCTTTCTTTCCATACAGAACTAATTCAAGTGGCCAATCTCTGTTTGAGACCCTTTCAGGATGCCCTGTCCATCTGACAAATTTACTTGTATGTGGCCAAATGTTACTAAGGGAAGGACTGGCAAGACACAGTGGCCATGCAGATGTCTTTGCTATAAAAGCCAGGCTAAAAAAATTGCCTGATGGCAAGTCTAAAATGCATTTTGTGGGAAGGAAAGGATCTGCCCCAGTTGAGGCAATGGAACAAGAGTCATTGCCAATCCAAAGGCCATATGATGTTTATTACGGGGTTGAATCTTAGGCAAATGAGCACTGCTGAGGGACTTTATAGGTAAAAGAGAGCCCTGTTGGACACAGCTAGAAAGTGAACTAAGAAAACCAACGCTCATGCAGATCACCAAACCATTATGTAAGAGGAAACAGGTAACAACAGTTTAGGCTTGACGTGACATCTCATTCCTTGTGCATTTGTTTCTTACAAATACATTTCATTGTCTTTGTTCAAAGAAAATTGTTTTCAGGCCTGTCACTGACATTTGTTTCATGACATAATTAAATGGGAAAAAAAAAGTATTTACAGCAGTGGTGGCAGACTCTGTGCTGGAATTAATCCCAGCAAATTTCTCTGAAACAAGCAAGAACAGACAATCACCCATGATATTTCTTAGCATTGCTCTTTAGTCTGCTATTGTCAGAATTATCACACTAGGGGACAGGGAGGAAAGGTGTTCACACCGTCACCTTGGGTCTGAAATAGGAGCCTAGACACCCTAAAATCCCTTATATAATCAGGTGAAAGAGAGATTCCTCCAACAGCAAGTTCAGAGCACCCTACGGTAAGGTTGCATGGAGTTGAGTTAACAAACATTTGATTCTGCAACAGCAACATGCACCCCTTACTCCCCACTCCCCGCCAGACATTGCCTCATGTCAGCACCAGCACTCAGCATCTCACCTTCTGAGCTACTTCATTTGAGAGAAAAAAAGCCATAAACGAGGATGAGCCGTTCTCTGAGTTAATTTTGCTTTCAGAAGGAGAAAGCAAGGGGCAGTGGCCAAAGGGAGGCAGCGCTCCTCTAACTCACTAAGCCTTTGCATGTTCTGTGGGTCTGAAATTACCCAGGGAGCTCAAGGAGACCAGCATTTAACTCAGACACCTCAGTTCATAACCTAAAATTAGGCAGTCTGAGTATGCTCCACTGCACCAATAAGATGGTTATTAATGCCTTGCTAGAGCCTATATGTACCTCTCAGTTGACCGTCTCTACATCACCTTGTCTTCACAACAATCCCCATTCTGCCCCTTCCTCCCAAATGAGCCACAAGAGGGTCTTTACCTCTTCAGACAGTCCACTCTTCGTGGTCTCTCTGCGTTTTAAAATACTTTCTTCTTCAAGCTTGTTTTTTGCACTTAATTATATTATAAGCAGCTCTAAGCATAGGGTTGATGCTGGTTCCCCTTACGTCTATTCCTCAGTGGTCTTGTGTTCCCCCAAAGAGAGAACTAGTGCTGCACAGGATGTGTGGGCCCACCTGGAGGTTCAGAAAAAAATCACCACAAAGCCTGGTAGGCATGTGGTGGCACTGTGTTCAACGCTAAAATTCAGGATGAGGAAGGACTCCACCTTCAAGTGAGATTGGCAGGTTCGATTGCCTCCTGTTCTCCCTCTCTTCAGGTATGTCCAGTTTTTGACCTCATGTGTTACTGAGTAGATTTTCTGCTGGTGTAAGCAAAGGTAATAGTGAGAGTCTTGCTCACCCTGCTCTCTTCTTACAATGTATTGTTTCTGCGGGTTTTGGTCTTCTGTTTTTCTGAGGGCACTGGGGACTGTGTTGTGGTTT
Source organism: Steatornis caripensis (assembly GCA_013398225.1). Taxonomy (NCBI): domain Eukaryota; kingdom Metazoa; phylum Chordata; class Aves; order Caprimulgiformes; family Steatornithidae; genus Steatornis; species Steatornis caripensis. The sequence goes on from VZSC01010592.1 coordinate 149,743, forward strand.
GTGCAGGCAGCACTTTCAGTGGACTAAGTAATCTGCTCCGTGCTTGCAGAGACCTGGCCTCAAGGACCCTATCAGTCCTTTCCTGTTTTATTTTCACGTGCTCCCAAGAACTGCTAGGGGATATATTACGCATATTGAGCACTGTGCTCACACACAATTTACTTCAGCTTTCAATCACTTGCTGAATATCAGCCTGGTACTTATTGCACTCATGTATTAATGAAAATACGGACTAACTCAGCAATGTCAGGAGTGATTCTGGATCTCAGCTATGTATAAAATCAAAAAGTAGCCTATTCTGCTTACATTATGGGTTTTTTTACATCAATCCTTCGACATTTTCCTGTGCAGCCAGAAAGGGAGTTCAGAGCATGTTGTATATGTGTGTATCCACAGCCTCTTGCAGTCAGGAGGGGAGCGGTCCAAGGGTTTAATCATTTTAGAAACCATACAGTGTCTGAGGTGTGCCTAAAGTTTGGCAGGTACAATATGCAGGTTACCCAAGTCCCCTTGGAGTTGCAACAAGGGCCAGGCAGGATAGCCTAGAGTGGCACTAGATGCCTGTGTCGAGCTCCATGAATCATTCCGCAAATATCTTTTTGTTAGCCTCCAAGGAGTTGAGAAGAGACCCAAAATCTCTGAAGAGGTACAGCAGCACCTCTCACAAACAACTGAGAAAACATAAGTGGTGGTATCAAAACGAAGTCAGTTCTGGCTGACCTAAGCCACAATGGACTTCCCATGCATTGAGATTTTTCATAGTAAACAGTAAAACATAGAGATCCTTTGCTTACCTCCAAAGGGTCCCTCTATCAACATCATTCACGGGTGTGACCAGCTTAGGGCTGAGAACAGTGCTGGCGATTTTGCTCAGCTGCTGTAACGAGCTGACATGGTTATACCGCTTCCCGAACTGTCTTTGCACAACTTTCCTCAGACCTTCCAGTCCGAAGGTCAGCTTTCGCCAAGGCACAGCCCTCCCCTACGCTGCACTTGGGAGTAGGGGTTATCTGAAGTGGAAATCCCCCTAGTCCCCCACAGTGCTTGTCCATGAGGCGTAAGTAAGAGCTCAGCCCTGAAGTTCGTATAATGTTTGCCAGGTGCCTGGAAAGAGAGAATTTCTTGTCTTAGAGAAGATTACTTTTTTTTGTCGGTATACTTATACTTCCTGAATAAAGGCATTTTATGGACCAAGAGCAGGTTAGTTCCCCCTCCTCTTTTCGTTTAAGGGCTAATTCGTACGCAAGCTAATTTGTTCTGGCTATTATCACAATTTATTTCCGTTGCTACAGGGCAGCCAATAACTTTAATAAAGGAGGTTCCAGTTACCCAATCTTCCCAGTTAATAAACTGCATTGAAATACCCAGAATGAATTGGCTCCCGCATGCTACAAATACAGAAAATTACCGTGCTGTAGTGTTATCACTACCACACAGGTACAATTAAATGTGTGTTATGCATGGAGCTGCACAGAACATTACCAGTAATGTCAAATGCAATTAAAAAGGAACTATTGTGTGGCTCCATCTGAAAAATCAGCCTGCTTGTTTGTACTTTATGCTGGATTACTCACTGGATAGGGCAATATTGAATCACTTGGTGCTTGGATTCACAGGAGAGAGCCAAGTAAACAAAAGAGCACAGCCTGCCACAGAGATGGTTAATAGTGAGGAGCTGAGGCCTTCCACCTTGGCTAAAAGCATGAGATATTTATTTCCTGCATCAGTGGAACACTATTTGTTCATTAATGTTGACCTTATTGGGCACAGACACTATTCAGAGGGTAGCAGGTTTTGTTCAGCCATGTGCACTATCCTTCTCCTATAGAAGTGACAGTTTTATACAAGTCCACTGCTCTGTTTAATAGATCATCTTTCCATCAGGTTCCGCTCTAATTCTTCTCCCTTTATCTTTAAATCTTAAAGTCTCAACCTTCTTTTCATACCCCTGTCAGCCTGACGACACCCCCAATCCAGGCAATTACTACAGTAAAACTGTTGATATCTTCCTGTAACTCAGCGCTTGGAAATAAAATCCTCTGTTGAGACCTATCACTACATTAAATAAATATAAGCTCCATATTTTGTTTACTTTTATTTGGTTGTTTCTTTTGCTTACAATGCAAAATTGCAGTATCCTTGGACCAAATTCAGTGGTGACTGAAAGCTGAACAAAGTCTCTGTACGTTGCACTAACCATGCTGTTCCAACATGTAGAGATTTACCCAGTCAGGACAGCATTCTCTGAATCAGAGACATCTTAAAACACATGACGAGAAACTTTTTGCTGGTGGGTTGAGAATTTAAGACCTAAAATTCACTATCCACCTAACAGAGGATGCTAGTGGGACAAAATATTTGTTTGCTTTGAAGTTAACAAGATAAGCCAGGGAACACCGGTTGAGAGGAAACGTCCTGGGTCTCCGAGTGCCACTCACATGACTGCAGACGATCACGCAGCAGCACAATGGTAACCTAATTGCGGCAACTTATGTGAGTACTTCCCCCTGCAAAGCAAAGTGAGCCCAGGCACAGATGTTACCCCACATTTTTTTATTAGTCCAGAATCCTTTTTCCCCCCTTTTCCAACTATTTGATTTAGACTCTCAAATAAACACCACACTTCCTAAAAGGCATAAAAGCACAGTATGAACCTGTTACTGCCTTAAAATGCTGCGTTGGTCCTGGTGTCAGACTTTGCCAAAGACAAACGTAAAATGCAACATTTCTAAGACCATGTCCTTGGATAGAATAAATCTACCAGCTCCATCCAGACCACTGGAGCTACAGCACCTTACCCCCATCAGTGTCGAGCTTGTATTTTATTCTTTCATTACAAAGTTCAGAACAATTGAAATGTTGGTCTAAATGTCAAAATAACCGCTGTTCTGTGAAACTACTCAAAATTACTCAAAATTAAGAAGGGCATGTTTGAGTGCCGTCTCTCTCAGCACGGCTGAGGACTGCCGTTCCTGTGCCCGTAGGCTTCCTGGGGAGCATTCCTGGAGTCAGAGCAGCCCTTGCTGCGTGCGGGTTTGGTAGCTAATTCTGAATCTCCTCATGTTGGAGCTGTTGGCTGAAATTTAGACCAAGAGCTTGCCACCCTATCCCTGGGATGGTGTGTTCGTTACGTAGCTTTTGGAGCCGCTGGTAAGCAATGCCATCTGTAAAGTGAATGAGCTCTGTGCAGGGAAAGGCAGAACGAGGAGGGACATCGGGGCTTGCAGTTGCAAAGCACATGCTGATGTTGCTTAAAATGTCATGCTACTGTGGAGTTACAGTCATATCGAATGCATTGCATGCCACAATACTGGGTGGGAGCAATTACAGCATGCATAATTGCTGCCTTCCTTTCCCCTCGCCTTTCTCCTTGGCCCAAGTTCCGTGTGCACATGCTATCCTGTGGGTGAAAGCTAATATAATACGAATTAAAGAAAATTGCACGATTCCCTAACATCCACATCACACAGATTGATTTGCATTTACTTGTAACTGAAAACACATGGCTAGTCACGGTTTAAGAAAAATAAAAAGGATTACAGCAACCCCAGGCCATGACTGAAAGGAGTTATTCAGCCTCTGCATTGTATCATTTAGCTTCACAGTGGAGCAGATACCTAATCTAACATACAACAGGCCATCTATAATCAAAGAGTATGCTGCTCCCCAGCCGTACTGGAATGATCGCTTAAGCATTTGGCATGACAGATATCCAAGGCTCTTTTGGTGAGGAGAAAGTATCACCAAAGGGAAAACCCAGGTAGGAAAAACTTTAGAAGACTGATTGAAATTGCAGGCGACAAGGGGATTGATGGCAACGGCAATTAGGCATCCCCTGGGAAGTAGACAACTGCTAGAGGTACAAAAGCTTGGTTCTGTGTGGGATGCCGCAGTCGCACCCTGGTCAAGAGAGTGACCCTCTCTCTTCTCTGAGAAGGCAGAGTGATTTCCAGCAGGGCTTCTGCTCTGCACCTCATTGTAATTCAGGAGAGTCCAGCAATGAATATTTTCACTGTTCTCATACCCCTGTGAGATTGTTCTGCCACGATGCAGTCAGTACAGTGCCTGAGAAAATTACTTTGTGAAACACTGGGCTTCAAACCATTACCTTAAGTAGAATCCTTAGGCTGAATTTAAAGCACGATGTGATGCAGGTGCTTGTGTCCTTCCCTTTCCTTGTCCTTCTCACTTGGTTTTGGTTTATTTTCTTTTAATTTTATTTCTTTTTAGCAATTCATTCAGACTGTGGGTTGTTTGTTTTTCATAGTTCTGGGCTTGCCAAGTTGATGGATAACTCTAAGTAATGAATCCCATGACTGCACTATTGAAATTATCTCAACCACCAAAATGTCTGTTTAATCTACATCAGAGTGCCTCTGCTCCTTTTGTGCCCAGGTAAATCAGCTAAGCATAACAAAGTACCTCCAACATTCATTTCCAAAGATCTGAAAAGCAGTTGGCTTGTCTTAGTGTAGTTCTACGGCTGGCAGCTGTCTGGCAGTGCTTCTGACAAAAAATTGGGGGGTGGGGGAGGAAACTTCTCTCTGTAAAACAAAAGAATGATTTTATTGAGATCTGAGTTCTGGACGCTTTTCTTGTTTTGTTTTAATCTCTATCACCAGTCAATCAATATTCTCACCAAATGAAATGAAGATGCTTTTAGGAAAAAAGCATCTTTGTTTTCTTCTTCAATTGTCCTTTCCTTTTGAGTGGACAGTATTTATCTGAGGTAGCCAAAACCCCACAGACGTGGGTAAACTTCCAGTCTTGCTGAAGTGATGCCCGAACAGAAAGCCACGGCAGTCCTGGTGCCTGCATATGTGCTTGCACGGGGTCACGCTCCCATCCAGGGGCAGCCAGTTTCTGCAGTCTAACTTGTAGCTGTCGCTGCTGGGAGAGGACGGCCCAACCTCCCAGGGAACACCCCCTCCATGATGCTGAGCTGAAGCATGGGGGGACATTTCCATTCCTGCTGTGGTGGGCTTTGGGGTTCAGGCTCACCCAAAGCCATGCCGTTCAACCTAGCCCCCGGGCTCCATCAGGGGAAAGAGCTTGGGCAGGGGGGACATAAGCACCAGCTAAGCAGGAGCTCCCCAAGCTCTGCAGAACCGACAGGGCCATCGCATGGTGCTCACACCCATCCTCCGCCCCCAGCTGCCTCCTTGCAAGACAGCCAACATGTCAGACATACTTAAATTGGAGAGAGGTTTGTAACATAAAACAAACGACCTTTTAATCCTTCCAGGGGGCTGAATGGAACCAATAATGTTAAACTGGTTTCCACCAGAGTTTAGTTGTCTGGGTCTACACTTCTGGATTCCATTACTAATCTTAAAGAGGAAGAAAATAAAAATCCAAACAATGTTTTTTTTGCCTTTGATTCCTTGAGACAATGGAATAACACGTAATTGTCATTCATTAAACAAATGTCTCTGTGCAGGATATAAAGGAACCACAAAAACTGACATCCCCAAATGAAGAGATTCATTAATCACAAACACAATGAATAATTATTTTTAAAAGAGGAAGCACAAAAGGCCTCAGAACATGGAGCGTACATAGGAGGGACATAGCAGCTGGGAGCATTGCAGCCCTACCGGTGATGCCTGCCCCACTCAGAACAATCTTTCCCGGAATACGTCCTGTTGTGTTTTCTGTTTGTTTCAATGTACTGTTTGTTTGCTTGCCGCTTAGAGCAGTCCAACTGGCTGTATTACTCAGTAGGATGCTAATAAAATTTAATAACAAATCTTAAAAAATGTTTATTTAATTGTATCGTAGAAATGTTTGGTTAAAGAAAAAATATTCTCCCCATAGCCGTATGGTTTCTGTTTGAAGTGCTTTTGGATCGGACTCAAGGCATTTGGGAGTTTGCCAGGAAGGGGTGTAAACAAGGGAGGCGTGGAGCTTTTATTCTCGGAGAATGTATGGCAGATCCAGGGTGCAGCACTGCTAGGATGTTTGTGCTTTAAATTCAAATCAGACACATAAAACCCAAACAAAAACCTTTCTGGAGAAAGAAATGTGCTTGGATCAGCTTGTTGTAGAATTTAGATAAGAAAGGATTTATTAATTTGTGTGGTTCATCTGCCTGCCAGAACAAGGTTGATCCCTATCACCTTCAGTACTCCAGTCTCTGGATTAATCTGAATAATTCTCAATTCCACCATTTTTTCTGGAATATTATTTGTTATCTTTAAGTATCTGATAGTCGGAAGGATTTGATTATATACAGCAAAAATAATTCTGATTTTATGCTACTGCTTTTATAAGTAGCCCTAATTCAAACAAATATTTGCTGAAGCCCTTTTTTTTTTCAAGAAGATACTGCGTACTGTAAAGAAGTAGGGCTGGAAGGTTCTGTTTGAGATTGTTTAGTCTGTTTTTCTATGCCCAAAACACGATCAACTCCCTTCATTTGTTTACATTTTCTTGAAAATTTCAAATGATGGAAATTTCACCACCTTTCATGGAAATATCTTGTGTTACCCAGCTACTTATCAACTACAGCTTTTTCCTGATGTTTACCCTACATCTCCTTTCCTGCAAGTTAGGCAATAGCTCATTAATCTTTGTCCAAGCCATAGGGGACAAAAAGAACACTTCCATCTCTCTTTGCAGGAACTTTTCACGTCCTTGGTATATGTTATGTTCTCTTTTGTAGTTGAAGCTACCCAGTTCTTCCAAAAGGGACCTATTTTCTAGATTGTTGAGCATTTTTGTTGCTTTCCACTTGATACCCTTTCATTGGCCCACCTCCTTTTTAAAGTACAGTGCCAAGGATACCAGGTGAGAATCACTGTCTTTGCATAGCCATATGCAAGGATTACTTCATGTGACTTTTATGTGCAACACTCTTGTTTACACAGCCCACTATAATATCTATTTTTTCGCAGTCGTGTGACAATGTTGACTCAAGTTCAGTCTGTGAACCTTCATAACCTCCAGATCCTGTTTCACAGGGCTGATGCCCAGCAGACGTTTTGCATCCGGTGTTTGTACAGTTCATTATCTCCACTCAGAAGCGTTCACTTTTCTGTTTTCATTGAGCTACATCCAGTTTTTCTCAGCTCATTTCACCCGTTTGTCAAGCAGATTTTAAATTCTCATCCTGTCCCTCAAAATGGTTGCAGTTCTTCTGTGCTTAATATTTGCCCATTAAAGACCTACCACCATGCCTCGAATTAGGGGGTAATCCTCGTAACCCATAAGCCATTTAACAAAGTATATGTCCAAAAGCTATAAGACACCTGTTGCATGCCCTGGAAAGCTGAGAGGAAGGTCGGCTTCAATCATGGCTCACACAGGTTCTCAAGAAGCCCATCATCAAGATTGCTTTGGACATAGAGAAAAGTGGCAGCATGGACCAAGTCCATGGCTGTCAACATTTCATCCAGAATTCAGGATTTTGTATTACCCAGGAGCCACCATATCATCACAGCCCCACTGCTGGTCACGCCACAGAGCACCGAGTGGGAGCAGCAAGCTGTGCTCATGAGTCATTTGTAGCAGAAGAACCATGTAGCAACTGCCATCCATATACGTGAACATATTCTGGCATAAACATGGACTCAAACACATTGTTGAAGTCAATTGTGCCTACATATGTTACATATTATACATTTCTATTTGTATGTATTTTGCAGGTTAGGAAAAAATATTTTAAAAGCCCTGCTCATTTAACTTAAAGATCATTGATACTATGCTATCTATAACTGCTGTAAGGGAATTTACAGTATAAAGCACTCTCTTTCTTCAAACTCCGGTCAAATGCATATTGCGTCTCCCTCTAGTGGCTTAATCTACATGTCCATCCTTCAGCGATAAGTCTATGTATTGGTAGTAACTCTTGCTGTGAACAGGAGTGTAACTCATTCAGATGGAAGAGAGATCATTTATGAGCTTATCTTTCTTTTGAGGTACCTTCTATTTCTTTAGTTCCTGACAATGCTTAAAGTCAGCCTGAAATCTCTACTGCAGCAAAACCAAACTCTGGGGTTTGCATACAGAAAATCACAATACACATAAGGAGGAAAATGTGCATTTCCAGTCCAGCAGAAACAACAAGACCAAAATTCAAGTCTCTCAGACAGCTTTGTAATGTATATTTGCATTTTTCTTTAAAAGACTGGGAACAGCTCAGAGAACAAAATGGTTTTTGGAATTTTGGGCATCAGATGTGCACTGGGAAGCTTTACAGAGTTACAGCCAAAACTGTCTCTCTGTTGCATACACCACACATATAGGAGCCATATTTTGGAGTGGTGGCTTATGCTCAGATATTTGTCTAAATCACTCCCACTGTAGCTACTTGTTTTTAGACTTGCAGGTATGTCATCATCTAGCTAATCAGCTATAAAACGAGACAGTCGTGACTGAGTAATTTCTCCCTTCTCTTCCCATCATTGAAACGTGCCATATGCCTCTGAGTACAACATGGCCACCCCAGCCAAAAGCCAACAACTTAACTACCCTCTGTGTTCATTAGACATTCTGCTCCTATCTCCAGCCCTGTGTCCTTCCTCCAGAAGACACATAAAACCAAGGTCTTGGGTACTTGTGTTAATTAACATTTTCCCATAGTCCTTTTTGCAGAACTGGAGATAATAGTCCTGGTGTGCTGGCCAACTTCCAGTGTGCAAATTACATTCGGCTTACCTCGAATTCCCCTGGCAGCTGGAGGTGGCTGAGGTATTCGGATGCTTTCTGTCCTTTGCTGTGCTGTGCACACCGAATGAGCCAGGCTGGGAGCTGAGCTGCAAGGGAACAGGGAAAAGCTCCACTTCTGAAAAATGCACCAGCTAAAGGTATAGTCAAAGACTAATACAGATACAAGGAGCTTATCCACTGCTAATACAGAAAGAAAAGTGTTTATTTACTTCCCACTGACTAGTCTCAGGCAATAAATTAGCAAGTTTTCCTCTTCTTTCTTCATTTTTCAGTACACAGCTGCCCTTATAAATCACTAGCCATAAATCCGAGAGCAGAGTCTGTAACAAAGCCATAATTAAGTCTTAAAATTTAGGTGCCATTTTGTTAGTATCTGGGTCTATATTCACATTCTCCGTGGTCCTAGACAAGACAGCTTTCTTCATATTCAAATGTCTCATGTACAGCTAGCTAAAAACTGAATGTGCTTATTAAAATCACTTTTTTAAAAATAAAGACTGAGGCTCAAATACCTGCAGTTTAAATGCCTTTTTAGCATTATTATGAATACAAATTCTGTTTAGGATATTCAGTTTGGGCCCCAAAGCTGTTGCTAAAGACTTGTCACAGAGAATCTATTTATCTCAAAGTGAGAAACATTAAACCAAAATTTTGCCAAGTTCTTGCTTTAGTGTAGCTTTTCCCAGTCTGCTCCTACTCTATCATAAATCTCAGTTTCTACCAGGGATGAGGACAGAACTTGAAGACTCTAGATGGACAGTCCAGGGTCCTTTTGGATGCTACCACGCCCCATCCATGATGTGGTTCTTCCCCCATAGCTCTATGGGATATGTGTAGATGCTTCCCTAAAGCCTCAGCATCCAAATCCAGGGAGTCAGATTGTAAAATTCCAGCAACACATCCCTTTCTCGCACCTGATTTGGAGAAGTCAATGCTATTACTAGACTACAGAAGGTATTGTCTTTTATGACGTCTTTATAAACCTCCTGGTTCCTTTGCTTGCTGCAGAGTTCCTTAATTTTAAAAGAGTCCTTAAGGGCTGAGAGAGCTGGGACTGTTTAGCCTAGAGAAGGCTGCGCAGAGGATCTTATGAATGTATATAAATGCCTGAAGGGAAAGTGCAAAGAGCAGGGAGCCAGGCACTTTTCAGTAGAGCCTGGTGGCAGAGACAATGGGCACAATCTGAAACACAGGAGATTCCCTCCGAACACCAGGAAACATTTTTTCACATTTCACATTTTTAGTGAGAGTGACTAAGCACTGGCACAGGTTGCCCAGGAAAGTTCTGAAGTCTTCATCCTTGGAGATATACAAAAGCCGTCTGAACACAGGACTGGGCAGCCTGCTCCAGGTGACCCTATTTGAGCAAGACAGTTGGACCAGATGACATCCAGAGATCCCTTCCAACCTCAACCATTCTGTGATTCTGTGAACTTTCACCTCATTCTGGGCTATTGAGATTTAGGGACCAGAAGGAAGATCCAGCTGTAAGGCCAGCAAAGAGCTGGCAGGAGGCAACTTGCAGTTTCGCTGTTGACATGCTGACTTTTGCCTAAGTGCAAAAGCAGAAAACTAAACGTTGGTCAGCATTTCGAAGAGGATATGTATGGGTGTCACAGTTTAAAGCTGGGATGGCTATTAAACAAA
>VZSC01010592.1:167897-205546 GCA_013398225.1 Steatornis caripensis
TTTTTTTTTTTTTTTTTTTTTTTTTTTTTTTTGTCCCTCCTTAATAAACCAACAGAACTAGTTAAAAAGAAACAGAACAGGTCTCAATTTATGTTAATGAACTTTAGTAGTATTGCAGAATCCAGCACTAAAACTGTTGCTTTCCCTGTACTGCTAATACTGCCTGTTTCTAGCCAAGAAGTAGTAATAAACAGAATGATCATTTCTTTCCATCAGTCGTTATAAGCTAAGTTCATGCAGTTTCAGGCTGGTTTCATGTGTGCATTACCTGACAGGCCACAGGTTGATTTAGATGCACAGCTGTGCACACACATATCCTCACAGCTCAGAGCAGAGCGAGAGGATAATCTGCAGCAGACACACACTGATATGACTGTGTTGATATGCTGGGAAACCCTGAACAGATTTACTAACTGGAGAGAGTTTAGTAAATCACAGGTTATCCAGCTTTATCCAAATTACATTAAGGAATCATGCAGAGTTGTCAGTTTAAGAGCCGACTGCATACTGCTGTACTCCCTACACTGCTGATAAAATCTGAAAACATTTGCTCTCTGGTTGAATCATAATCATAGATTTTTTTCTCAATTTTCTTTTTCAATTTTCATAATTATTTCCAGTAATTTATCCGGGTAGCAATATTTTCTGCTTTGTCTTTATACACAGACTAACTGTTCGTTCCTCCCAAGGACATTTCCCTTGCTGTCAGACAATGAAAGGATCAAATAAGGGGGGTTTAGACCCTTTTGCTTCCTTACAATTAGCGGACAGACTGAAAATGGAAACAAAGCATCTTATTTATGCCTTTCTTTCCCCCATTACAGCAGCTTTTAGACAAGACAAACAAAGTATTTTTTAGCACTTCACCTAATTATGATTGCACTTAATGAAATTATGGGAATTTGTTAAAGAGCTGGCAGTAGCTCTGGCTACCGTAGCTCACATTGCAAGTGGGGAGTAGCCACAGACAAAGGAAGCCCATGCAAAGCTGCAGTTCTGTATTAGGCGTCTCCGCACCAGGACCAATTTTCAAAAGACACTCGGGGTACATGTTGCAAGCGTTCAGTATCTGCAGGAAGGATCTGTAAGTACTTAATTGGTCCATTTATGCACCATCTGAGAAGACTTTGAAAAAGTCTTGGTGTCCTTTGAGTATACTCTTCTGAATATCAAACCCATTATTTGGGCAGTTTCAGTGCGACTTGGGCAATTCTGAACAACACGGCCAGAAAAGCTGTTTTGCAAAGATGTAGATGTGTGTGAGTACTCCTTTCTGTATGGTTTGTGCGGGGGTGAAAATACCACAGAAAGCCAGAGAGCAGCTAAGGAAGACCCTCTGCACTGACGGTACGGTTCTCTGACTCATGGGATGTATACTATATATTGCAGGAATGTTACTGTCAAGCTGAAGCCAACAGCACGGCTAGAAAGTTTGGGCTCAGCGTGCCTGTGCCTGCCCGATGCCTCGCAGTGTGGGTAGACCAAAAAAAAACCCTGTTACAAAAGTGAGAGCTGCTGAAACATCCTTTCCAAATCCAGTTGCTTCACCTTATGCCCTCCCAGGTGTGCTACTTCAGCATATGTGAGTAGCACATCAGAATGTAACACAAAGTGAATTTATTTCTATATGATGCTCCTGAGACAATATCAGTAATCCTCTTTCTTATTTATTGTACTGGTGTTGTATTTCTTTATATTGAACTTACCATCATCTGCTCAGAGAAGTATGGAAAAGCTCATCTCTCATAAAATAAGTAAAATTATGGCTATGTTTTCCTTCTGCTGTCCCTCCCTAATGGGACTGTTGCCATCTTGAGTAATGAACCTCTACTTTAATTCCTCCTTCTTTTCCGCAACAACAAAAGAAGAAACTGGACTATAAATCATTCAGAAAAATAAATAACATTTTTGTCTGTTATGCTTGATAAAGTGTTCTTTATGCTTATGCTCTTCTCAGGAAAAATAAAATAAAATCTGGATTAGCTTTTGAGCTGAGTTCATTGTTCGTGTTGGTGTGAAAAGTCATGAAAAGAAGGGGTTATTGAAGAGGTAGCCAAATACTCTTGGAGAAGGGTCAGGCTGCAGGCCTCTCCAGTCCGTAATTCAGCTGAACATGACTATAAGTCAGTCAAAAGTCAAATAATCAAACAACAGTACTGAGACATATTTTTGAAATTCAGTATGATCAATGGATATTATTGCACAGAAAATGCCTACCCTAAAAAACAAATGGACAAATAAGCCCACAAAATATGGAAACTTGATTACTACGAAGGCAAAGTATTACGGTTGTGCTTCAAATCATCTGTGAAAAGTTGCTTGGGGAAAAAAAGAAGAGTGAATGTTTATAAAAGACCTTTCTTCTACATGTAACTGCATTCATCTATTTCAAATCCTCAACCTTTAAAAAAGAGGAATCACAATAAAAGGGAAACACCCTTGATTTCTACCTTAGACCAGAAAGTTTCTGTTTCAAGGCGGAAACAAAATCTGAATTTTCTAGCACTCAGGTCTCCAAAAGGGACTTTTGCACCTTAACACATTAATTCACTCCCTCAAATGTGAATTTTACACATTTGGATGCTATTGTCCAGCTTGTTACACTGGGGAAATGCCATCAGGGTATTCATTACACTCCCTGAGAGTAAGGGCCTGAGGTCTGACTGCTGCACGTGCGGCGTTGCCACCTCAGCAGGGAATATTGTCATCGCCAGTGTGAGAGGGTCTCCAGTGACGCTTCCCCTGCTGGAAGTGGGACAGCTGAGTACATCAGGGTAATGTTCCTACATCTGCTCTGGCTTGGTGCTGCTACAGCCTGAGGTGGAAGAAGGATATACTAGGCCTGTGGAGTAGTAGCCCATGCCAGTACAGCTTGGGACCAGCACCAGGTGAGTTGTCCTGCAGCCTTAGCTACCTCAAAGGGGAGCAATGAATACTGACATGGATTCACTGCACTTAGTTAAACAATAATAGAAACAGCTGAAAGCAGAGATTATCCTAAATCAGCTCAGGAGCTGGTAGAGACCCTTGTGCAATCTTTTCTTCCTCTCTTCTTCAGCCATCTTTTAATGCTTGACTGATAGCCTGATTCTGTGGCAACAAATGGGTATGTTCCCAGTGAACTCTAATAATACTAATCTAAATCTAAAATCTAAATCTAAATTCTAAAATCTAATCTAAAATCTAATCCTAAATACTGTTGCATTATTTTGTGCTTAATCCTATGTAATTGACGTGACTTGAGCCCAGCCCTGCATCTGATTTGTTGCAGCAAGAATGAATTTTCATCGTCCCATTGAGGTGGACATTGCAAGGCTACCCACATCACTGGAAAAGCCAGCACAACGCAAGTAGAGCAGCTGAACCCACACTGCACACCAACCTGGCAGCGAGACCAGCTTTCATGGTCAACCTTTGCTGCCATTCACATGTCAAAAATGCAAATACAGGCTCATCCCTGGTCAGGCGACGTTGCCAGGGCACGCTGGGCCCCATGAGTCTGAATGCACTTTGGGGGTTGCTTTCTCACAGCACCATACAGGGGAGACCTGACGACAGGTCGTCTATGAGGCTGTATCTGGAGACAAGGCAGATCACACAGTGCCTCCTGCCCCTGCAGAGACAAAACTTTGAGCTGCATAGTCCCAATCAGAGAGTTACTATTCTTCACTGTTCGCGTTTGTGGGCAATCTTCTTCTATACACTTCTCCTGGAATACGATCAACCTTTTACTACACTTGGAGAAGGCCTTTTGATTCTGATTATTTACCAAAAAAACCATACTATTCACTAATCAACTTTTTTTTTTTTTTAAAAAGAAGGCATTAATTTTCTGCTTTCAGTGAGCTATCATTCCTCAGATACTTCATTTACAAGCTATGTGTCTGCTTGGCCTCAACTTTGACAGAGCTTCAGCCAAGCTGTGATCATTATAAAGTTATCATATGCAAAATACAGCATGTTTTTGACAGTTCCTGTCAGCTGCTGAGAAAGATTCTTTCCTGTTAAGCATGCAGTGAGCTTTGACAATCATGTAGTCAAATGTTTACCCACTTGTCCACATATCAGTTGGCTTAAATATCTTTATGCTCACTCTATCTCCAGGCATGTTTGTTAAGTAGGATAAACTGCTGTGCAGATGCATTATTCTATCATCTGCAAAAAATATTAAAGATGGAAACTTTAAACCATAGGTTAATGAATAGCTGTAAACTCTGAGAGTCAATTCAAGAGCTTAGAAGGAAACCCTTGGCCCCATGGCTAAGTGTACGCCTAGAGGAAAATGAAGTCAAGACCAAGAGAGCTTAAGATTGCATTCAAAGCCCTAGGGAAAGGGCATTGCTGCTGTTTGCACTTAAAACTATCCTATGAAGGCTGTTATTTTCCCTAAATTTCATGAGTATAATTTAGCAATTTGCTAGTGAGGAAAGAAGCTCATTTTCACTGCGGTGACTGCTCTGCTCATGTTAGGTATCTTGTAATTTTAGGCAGCCATTAAGCACACAGAGGATTCACTAGGTCTAATTCCAGGCACAAATATCAAGAAACACTTGAAAACAGAAAGCATCATAAATTGTTGAGATTATTCTATCAAATTTACTTAGTTGGTCAAGCCAAGTAACAACGACCTAAGAGTTTCAATGAACGTGAGCATTTTCCTGGACCACCTAAAGATAATGTCATTCCAGTAAATATTGCTCAGTGGTATTTCTGATCGTCTGTCTCTTCAGTTGCTCAGTTTCTGAGAGAATTTGTGTATGTGGGTTGACTTTCTAAGAGGATCTCTATAGTGCCATATGAAACTGAAATGGGAAACATAAGGGATTAATAGAGGAATTCTAACGTCGGTAAGGAAGGGGCCAAAGAGAGAGACACAGCCATTTTTACTGAGACAGGAACTACTGGCCTGAAGAGGGATTACCAGTGAAATTCCTGAAAGAAAGACTTTGGGACATGTCTGACTTGTTTTCTTTGAAACCATTGGCATAGAATTACAACTGATTCTCATATTTGCTGATGTTGGGATGAGTCTTAATACCAGATGGGAGATTTATGTGATCTTCAGAACATACTCAGGGAATATGACAAAATTCAAAAATACAAAGTGCAAATGCCTGTGCTGAAGGACAAATTCGAAGAAGTTCTACAGTGAGCTTGGAGCTTCTTATCTAGAAAATGCAGAAGTGGGGAAGACTTGGATGAATCAAGGATGTAATAGAAGAAAGGACTGGCAGGAAAAAGCAATATTAGAGAGTTGTTAAAAATGGCAACTGTTGGACACCACGTACTTCTGGTCTGAAACAGAAGCAGTAAGAGTACAAGCAAGAAGTCTGCATCAGCATTACTTAAAAAAAGCAGAAGAACAAATGTCTGAGATGGTAAGAATCTCTTAAACCAACTCTGTCATCAGATCAATTAAAACATGAAACAGCACTCATCTGTTATCTCTCTTAGACATGCCATTAATAACCATACAGGCCTTCAATGTAGTGCAACTGTGAAGAAATAAACGTAATGCATTTACTGTGTCTCAAGCAGGGTACTTAAAGACTGATGAGTAGGGGTTTTTTACAAAAAAAAATGTTAAGATTTCATCATCTGCAATAAAATTTATGACTGGTGGTCAGGAGAAAATTTAATCTGAACTACGTGATTAGAGGAATTGCCAAAATGATATAGATTAGTCCATCTTAGATAAAAGCACGTTTAGTGTACCAAAACAACAGATGAGAGGTAGGTAGGTTCACTATAAAAATATTGGAGGTGTAAATGCTAGGAAAGAAAGGGAGTGATTTCAGGTGAAGGACAGTGCTTGCACAAGAAGTATAATAATGAAATTTAAGGAATCAGCCTAAATGAGATAGACTCCAAACCTAGAATTTCTCATCTATCCAAGAAAGCAGATTCCTCAACAGCTGTGTAGTGGGATGTGGGGGGCAACACCAAACCTCTGGTGTTCTACCTGATCCACTTCTGAATGAGATTCAATGATATAATGTCTGAAAGATCAGAGGACGGAGTCAGTGATCCAAATATTTTATACAAATACGTTCCCAAATTTTTGCCCACCACACAGACAGCAAAATGTGTTAAGGCTGTTCATGTTTGCAGGGGATGGTGTAGGGGTTGTGGGTAGGAATCTAATGAGAGAACAAAGGCAATCAGCAATTGTTTAAGTGATCAGACTCACAGTGCCAATATTGCATGCTTGCATAAAGACTCAGAGGAAATAGGTTTTGTATCAATTATGCGTGCAAATATGCCCCCACAAAAGATTCATCTGGCAGCGACAAATAACCTAGGTGGCTATTCTAAAAAGTTACCTTAAAACTATAAATTTACTGAGTAAACTATTCAGTATGGATTGTTCATGCAACTCTTCTTGTGATGTATGAGAAAAATGAATTTAACTATTTTGAAACCTTATATGAGCTCCTTTTTTAATCAGTGATGTTCCAGAGATAATAGAATTTATTCATGGAATTTACACTTCAGTGGTGTAAGAAAATGGTACAAAATCATAAATGCAAGATCATAGAAAATATTGAAGCAAGTACTAGCCTGTAATTCAGCTGAAGATTCTGTTTGCATTGTAAGCCATCATAAACTTAAGATACAGTTACTGTATCTCAGTGATATGGGGTAGGATTTGGAGGGACTCACATTGCCATGTTGGTATTTTACAGAACGACTGGTGAAACCACTGTCCATGGAATCCCCCGTTAAAAGACTGGCCCATAGACCAGTAACAAAGATAGAAAAACTCTTTTTAATTTCCATGGGCTTTGAATGGTGCCTTTAATTTTATAAAATAGTTGAAGAAATTTTACTGAATTTCAGAAATGGTGTTCACTTCTGTAGCAAAATGGACACGCAGGATTTGGTCCTCCCCAAGCAGACTTCACAGATTATGAATCAAAAGGTGTCTTGCTGTCTGGCCTTGAGCAGAATACTGGCTATGACACTTCTTGTTTGACCCAATCCTTTAGAAAAACGTGATTATATTTTTCTTCAGCGGCAAGGAGTCAAGAACAAACCTTGCAAGTTGTTACAGTGAATAAGTCACTATCTCATCATCACATCCCTTACTTCAAATGTGAATTTATCTAGTATCCAGCTGGTTTACAAGAGTATAACTAACATTTCAGTAATCTCCAGTTACTCTGTGTACTCAGACAGAGACTACTCTGCCTGTGTTGCCATAGCCCCTCCTGTTGTCAGCTGGTCATTTGTCATAATCACGGAGTCACTTTTAAAGACAACTTCCCAGTGTTGAAGCAGAACCTTCATTCTGCTGAACATCTGGTTTGCTTCTTGTCTGTATCAAAACACGTAGTTTTTGCAGTAATCCACTTATCATGCTATCCAGATCACTCCCTATCAGTAATTTGTCTTGTTTGTCTACTCTTCTTGTCCTCGTTCTACATGTCACCTGCAAATTCTGTCAGCGATTATTTTAAGTTTCTTTTCAGATTATCAACAATGTTCAAGAGTTTAGAAAGATGAACAGCTCTCAGCAGCCTCTGACCAGAAATTCGTGTACTTTTGAATGATTTCTCATCCATAATCATACTGTGAGACAGCCATTCATATCCATTTTAGGTGTGTCAGGTGGACTTTAATCATTTTTTTCACTTAGCAAATAACACATCTCAAGCCAAATGCCTTATGAAGCCTGAGTACCTGATACATGACCAAGCCCTGATGCAGGCACCTTATCGAAGAGGTGACTAGAGTCACGTTGTAACTACCGTGTAGCATGTTCGGCAGTGTTACTAGGGGATCTACAGCCAAACTGCAGCTCTTTGAGCATCTAGACATGGTACATTATATCAACATTATGACCTTTATCAACCAAGTTTATAGAGTCGCAAGCTTGTAGTCAGTTTGACAAGACTCCTTTCCCACTAACTTAGCCTTGTTATTTTAGCCTCCTTTCCTTCTAAGTTAATTGAAACCGATACTAGCCAGCCAGTATTTTGCTTGGGAGGAACGTCGGGGTCGTATCACCTACTCTATTCCAAATATTAGACCAGTATTAGTTTTCCTTCAGCCTTCTGGATCTTCTCAATCAACAATATAACAAGCTTCTCAGACAGCTTGTCTACTTGCTTGCAAGTAATCAAATGCAGTATTCAACTTTAATTTAATTTAATACCTTTTTTACTAACTGACAGAAAATACATTCCTCCTTATTGGACAACATAATCCTTTCTCTCATTTCTTTCTAGTAAAGTAACATCATCATCATTAGTATTTCCTTTGGTTTTTTGTTCTTATTAGCCTTAATTCTTTCCTCCTCTTACCAGTTTTCTACAATCTTCAGTTTTGAATTTCTGTTATTTTCTAGTAAATCCTCAACAGTTCATCTGTTTTAAAAATAGGTTTATTAAGATACATATTTGTTTCCCAACTAATAGATTTTTTTTATTTTTTAGTAGAGAGCTGTGAATTGCACAAACATACAGGAAAACCCTCATCACTTTAAAGCAATGCCGTTCTCAGACTTTTTTTCAGGACCTCTGCCCAGGATATGTTCAGTTCAGTTCCCCACTGTTTTTCTTCCATCCTCTGGGTGAACAGTTGTCCCAGTAGGACATGTACCCTGTGCAACATAACTAGAGAGCAGAGGCAGAGGATCATTGGGGACAGAGAACACTGGGAGAAGCTGAAGGAGATGTGGATGCAGGGTTGGACTGGGGCACAGGACAGCAGAATTAGGAAACTTGGGCTGTGATGAGCTGTCCTGCTACTACCTCTAAGCCCTAAGCCTGTAGTTGTTCCTCCATTACATGGTCCTGCCCCAGTCAATTCATTTTGGTCATATCCCTGCTCTGC
The DNA here is from genome assembly GCA_013398225.1 of Steatornis caripensis. Classification (NCBI taxonomy): domain Eukaryota; kingdom Metazoa; phylum Chordata; class Aves; order Caprimulgiformes; family Steatornithidae; genus Steatornis; species Steatornis caripensis. Next base: position 176,736 of record VZSC01010592.1, read on the forward strand.
TCCCTGTAGCAAATGTCCCCTAAATTTCTGCAGACAGAGTCACTTTTCATTTGGCGTGCTGGTTACAATACCATGTGAAAGCGAGAAGGTTCTCCCAGGGTACTCTCTCAATATTGGGAACCGTTCAAAGCCAGTCATAGATCTAAATAAACACAGTTTAAATCCATGTGACTTGAAGCTTAAGGAAATGTTCACACAAACCTTTGCAAAAGCAAGCCACCATGAGTTGTATGTGACTTTTCCCAGCTGCTTGTAAGAGAACAAGTTTTATGATCTGCTTGGTTTTCTTTTGTGCAGGAGGAGGTTCCTCTCCCTTTTTCTTCCTCCAGATTGCCTCAGGAGAGAGACACAGCTTGTGTCTCTGGGGAAGGAGAGACCTGTGGGCACAAGGGCAGCTGGAGTGCAGATATGATGTCAGCTGTGTTTTAACACAGCTGGCAGAATGCTATAAAACAGGGGGTTTAGTGTTTGATTGAGGAGGGATTTGCATGAATTCCAGATGTTCACTATATGATCAATCTTGCTATGTACACAACAAGTGTGTCCCTATGCACGTGTAAAACAAAGCCTGGTAACCTAGGGAATGAATAAGGGCACGCTTGCTTTCCTGGAAGTCTTTTGTTTGCTTTTGCATTCAGATCTCATGTGTCAGGTCATACACAGTTTCTGTCAGGCTCATGAGATTAATATGGGACTTTATGGCCACTACGCTGACGTAATACCTTGATTTCACTGAAATTGAAGAACCTGTATGTAAGAAAATGAAGTTAAAATGGCAATGACTTAAAGTAGCCTATCTGAGCCTTTAGATGTGGACACAGATGCTCGTATTTCAAGGCGCAAACCAACCTTTGAACTGGCGGGTAGGAAGTTGAAAGGAGTCTTTTCTATAGGCAGATCATGCTGTAATTGTTTCTAAAGCCTTTCTTGTCACGTCCTCTAATGTAACTGCTGCTGGCCAGGGTCACAGACAGCGTTGCAAGAGCTGGATTCCTGGCTTGAAACAGTGCAGCAATTCCTGATTTCCTGTCAGTCGCTATTAATTTACTTCATTATAAATAAGATTGGGATCAGGCCCTTCATATTTCACAGAGAGCAATGGCTCCATTCTTTCCAAAGGCATCAGCATTTTTGTGTTAAAAAGCCTAATGCCCCCATGTAGACCCGACAAAAGCTGTACATGAGGACTATTCTCTGTGGACTAAACCTTTTATTTTCATTTTCCAGAAGCAATATTACAGCTTAAAACTACTTACAATACAGAAAGGTGACTAATAAATGACACAGAAACTGGAAAGTACTGGGATTAAAGCCACGCACAAACCATCAGTTTTAGCTCGAAGGTTTCAGGAAACGAAAGCCAGCAGATTTGATTTGTTTGGGCTCACTGACTCTGAAGCTGGAACAGAGAGAAAGAGGGCATTGAGTTTGCTGCTCACCCCCCAGGAGTTACTGCACTTGAAACTGAAAGGCTTTGGTCTTTCAAGCCAAATGTTCCAACTGTCGAAGACTTAGCATTCATAAGTATCTCCACTGACTCCAGCTGTAGACAGATTTTAAAATCACATCCTTGCGTAATCACATTATAGCAAGTATTATCATCAAAGACTGGAAATGGTGGGCCCTGTTTGTGGACTGGATCTGCTGTGACCTGCCGAAGACCACAAAAAGTGACAAGTCTAACACACTTTTTAACCCTGACGAGGAAACGGACACAGTCTGGGTCACAGTTCTGGAGCTTGGAAACTCCTCCGAAGTGAAGCCCACAGTGCAAACCAGATGCCTCCAAAGTAGTTGGGGCACTGGCAGAGATAATGTTAGGGTCAAGATGGCAATGCAGTGCCCAGGCTGGTACCAAGCCCATAAGCCTTGCTGAGAGGCTGAGTTCACTCACTGGTGCGCAGCACCACACTGGCACAGCTCAGCTTCTCCTAATGCAGGGGCCACAGCTGTGTTTGGACAAACTGTGGGTTGAGTCTATTTGCCATGCTCCTACTGATTGCCAGGTGCTATAGGTATGGCCTCAATTTCATGTTTCCAGAGGGGCTAGAAATCCAAAAAGCAACCTACTGAAGCATAGAACCAGGAATTAGGATTCCTGCACGTATTTATGATTTCATCATGGCTTGGGTAACTTACTGAGCTAGCGCGATTCAAATTATTCACCAATAAAATGCAAATAACTGTTCCTCACAGGAACGCAATGAGATTCCACTGACCCTTTTCTGTTGCTTTGCAATACTCACATTAAGACATTTATTTCAGTGCAGGTGCTTTCCGGGTGGTTATTGTCTGAATGAGATGCAAGCAAGATTTGTTTTGTTTAACATTCAGTGTCATACTGTTTAAAAATCTCAGTCTGGTTTTACCAACTGGCGATTTTTTCTCTTCACAGAGGAAGAACATCCTGAATACCAAATAATCTGTGAAGTGTGTTTAAGCACAATATTACTGGAACAAGATTGCTGCATCATTTGTGAACTTTCCCATGGGGAAACAAAAAGGCAGAGCTGCAATAAATCTCCAGGTAAATCTTGCTTTAGTGGAGATTAGTCAGAGACATCCTTCATTCAGAGGCAACTAATTTATTCCTAAACCCAATAGAAAATATTGCTATCAGTGCCAGAATTTTGCAGAGGTTGAGGAAATTACTATAGTTGAATGAAAGTGATTTTTTAGCACTCTAATGACAAAATAAAATTGCGCTATTGTTCATGTTGGCTGCAAGGGAAACACTGAGCAAGTAAGAGATCCCATGGTGTCTCTATAAGGGCAAAACATTCCTTATTGTAGGAGGATGTATGCGATTCCACACAGTGACAAGGAGGAGAGTCCTACAGAGAAGAACTCATAGGGTGATGTCTAGATGGTCTCTGCTCTCTGTGGGTACTTGAATAGAGGAGTTTAGCAATGAGAAAAGGGAAAATTGCTTATACCAAATTACGCCCTGAAGGAGGAAGTTTTGCATTTAATGAGTTTTTTCATTGTTGATTTTTACCATAAGATAATGTAACTTGGTTCTGAACGAGACACTTTTTTCCTACCAGTTTTGAAGTTGAAAAGTCTGAGCCAAAAAACTGTAATTTCCAAATGAAAACAAGATAGAGGGCACTGCTGTGCTTTAGACTCCCATGAAGAGCCCCCTCTACTATGCTTTCTACTGACTGCAGCTGCAAAGAGGACAAGATTCAGCTCATCTGTTTGTGCGTGCATATAATACAGCCATCTACATCACAGCTGGTTTTCTGAGGTGCCATCTATTCAATTCAGTCAAAGAGGACCGCCAGTGATTCAGCTCACCCCAAATAAGGCATCTGCGTTTCACTCTCCTGAATATATTGACCAAGACTTATTTGGCTGCAATGAGAGCTCAGGATGGTGAGCTTGGGTCAGAGACCTTCGTTGCAGTGATATCAATTTAGTAAGATGGATTACATCCAAAATGCCTGATACTGGTGATGGTGACAGGCTAGCTGCAATGAGAGAGTAGAGAAATGCCCCTTTCCTGCAGAAGTTACACAACTGATCCTGCCATGGATGGGAACTGGAGGTAGTCCAGGTCTTCTCAACATATTGCATCCGAAGATGAAATGCCAGTTTGTTCCAGCTACAGAAAGACTCTGGGGAAGGGGCAGAGCTGAAGCATCAGAAGATTTGCCACCACACATCCAAGGCACAGAGTGTGCGAGCTGGTTATCCCTGCTGGGCAAGATCCTTCCTCTCCTCTCTAGGAGCTGATGCTTTATGTGCCCCAACCCCTCCATACACAGAAAAAAGAATACAGTGGGCCCAAGGTCACGTTTGCAATCCCCATGTGTGGCTCAGATCAGCTCTGCGTGTGCCTTCCTACCCTGCTCTTGCCGGTTGCTGGCATTGTAACGAACGCTTAACACACTGTGGTAAAACAAGTTTCAGCAGCTGTTTCAACATATGCAGCTTAATGCCATGGGAAAAGGTATTCACAAAGTACTATCTACTCTGGGAAAACACCAAAACCAGCACGTTCTGAATATTTCCAGTAAGGGGAACTAAAGTTGAAGTAAAAAGAAGTTAAATGTTTCTAAAAAAAAAAGTATTATATTTTCCTGTAAATGTTCATATTTTCTGTGGGGTTTTGTGGAGAAATATTCTGGCTTGGATCTTTTTTGGCAGGGGGGCTGGGGAGGGAACTAAAGCAGCTGAATTGCACCTGAGTCAGAAAATCCAGTTCCTTTCCTTCATTAGCTCTCTGGTCTTCTCCTCCTTTAAGAAACAGACGTGATAAAGCCTCAAATTGTCATAATGGTGTCCTTTCACATTCTCATACAATTTAATTAATATTGAAAAACCAATTTGGGTATCAGTTACAACAGTGTATACCCAGTATAGCTTCTTCAATGTCAATGGCATTGCAGCAGTATATGACTACAGTGAGCTCAGAATGAGCCCTGAAGCCTTCGTTATTCTCTGAAAAACATATTTCTACTCATTTGTCTCATTCTGAATTTCAATGAAGCCTTTAGTATTATCTCTCAATTCCAGTTTTAAGCATTGATAGTAACCTGCTGTGTGATGTGTATAATATCCAGAATTGTCTCTTGCACCACATGAATCAGCTTCCAGTATATAGGAGTGGATTTGAGGTAATCTTTGAAAGCATACATTCAGTTGGGCTAGAGAGCATTTTGTGGTTAATGTCTGTAACTGTTGTAGACTTGGATTCAAATCCAAATAAATTCTGCTTCATACCAATTCATTTGGTAATTTGCCTATATCATAAGACATCAGTGCAACACAGGTATAAGACAGCACACAATGAGGAGAGTCCAGAATTCAGGTGATTTATAGAAATTGTGGACTTGGTAACTATCCAAACTAAATTCTTGCTTAGGATTTGCTGTTGCCTTCCACCGCTGTAACACTGAGCATTTGGGTTGTTCCTCCGCTCTTATGATTATGCCTTCATGAAAGAGGCAGCTGTGTGGGAGGTTTGGATGCACAGGGTATAGAGGATCAAGCCTTGACTTGGTACATAGCTGTTAAAAATGCTTAGGGCCATATTCAGATCAGCTTTTGAGAGCTGCAACTCCATTAGTGTCATTTAAGGGTGTATTTAAAAGTCGAACGAATCTTCTCTTTGGCTTGCCTTTTTAACCCAGTATCTTGATTTTAAACAGCATTTTGAAGAACTGTAAGTGAATCCACATCCAGAATTACATTGCCAGTAGCAACTCTCGGAAATGTCAGTAAAGATAACTTTGAATCTGACATATTGTTAAGTTTGGATCACTCCCGTGTCAGCAAGACTGAACTTCTTTGCAAAGCATCATTAACTCATGTCTCATTCTGTAGGAAGGAGCAATGAGAATTTTATAGTTTAAAAAACAACTCAAACAGTAGTAATGATTAGGAGCATTTGTAGAAAGAAACAGCCTATTGTGTTTATAATAAGGAGCACTAACTCCTTTAGTAGCATACATGATCCTTTAGGTACTTCTGCCCTCCACAGACAAGGCCACTAATGAAGACTGCAAGTTGAAGTTTGAAGAGTTCTTGTATCTTGGCATATCAGTTCTGATTCTCTTCTATTGCACTGATAAAATCTCTGCAGATCAAAGAGAAGGCGGAAAAAAGTCTATGTAACCTCTACGAACATGCAAACAGCATCATTACGCCAGACAGTAGCAGAAGCACAGCACTGCCACCTCTCCAAATTAGTGAAAATGAGAAGAGAGGAAGGAACACAGATCAGCAAACAAAAAAATAAGATAAATAAATGAAGAGGAATACATCCTTCTACCTCTCTGCTTTTAGCATTTTTAAACAGAGAAAATTCTTCAACTCCAAATCCATCAGTTTGTATCCTGTAATTACTGCCAGCCATATCTGTTCAGGAGGATATTTTTCTAAATGCATAAACATAAAGACTCTGATGCTCTTGGTAATAAGTGTGAGTGAAAGAGGAATATCATTATCTCTTGATTTATATTTACCATTCCTTGTCCAGGTGCTTTCCTCCTCTGTTAAGTATACTGTGGATTATATGCGAAATTGCACAACTTAATGGACTGAAGAATCTTGATGACAACACTTAAACTGCCAATATTTTTCCAGGGTTCCTCCTGCAGACGATCTGTTGCCATTCACAGAGGTGTTTTCTAAGTAACCAAGTGCAACGTTGCAGCAAGGGTAACTTCGCAGTTTTAGGAAAGATAACAAAGGAAAAAGGCTGCTGTTAAAATTTTCACAGGGAAATGAAAGCCTAAAAAAAAAGTAAGAAAAGATCTTGGCATGTTTGTGTGTATTTCTATGTACTTGATGCAACTAAATAACTGGAGGGCTAATGTCCTTTTTTGAGGGGCATTCAAACTCATCATCAGCAGTTCGAGACACATCCAGATCCCAATTAAGTCAATACAAAGACTCAGCTGAATCAGACTTCTACTGTACTGGGACTGCAAGTAACGAGTCCAATCTAATTACAAAATTTAAGAGATGATTGCCACAAATCTTCTGCAAGTCTTGCTGTACATCATTCTAACCTGCACCAATTACAAGGGGAAATGCAGCATGAGTCTCTTTCAGTGATATATAATGGAAATACATGAGGAATGGCTCAAATGATGGGAGGAACCCTATTACACACCTGCAAAACAGTTGCTTTTACTGCTGTATTCAAATCCTGGATCTTCTTTAGCTACTATTTCCAACCTGTTTTCTTTGGGTTGCCCAGTAGAAGAATTGAGTCTAGTTTCTGTCTCGTGCCTAAACAGGCACGACTGGTCACTGATTTTTTTCTAGTAAGTGTTAAAGCACAAAAGTAAGGCTAAGTAGGAAGTCTAGCATGACAATTGTTAAATTCAGGAGAACTTTGTAGAGGAAATGACACAGGTGGACACAGTCACTGAGTGGTTCAACCTCCTGGAATCAACGACAAAGTACTACCAGAAAAGAAATGAAAATTTCAAAACTTCTTTAAAAAACACTTCCTAATATAACCACATTATCTCAGGTGTCTCTGTGTTTCTGGTAGTGTGTCAGTGTGCAGCGACGTGTTGCATCAGATTGCCACATCCCAGGTACTGGATGTCATATCAAATAAGCGCAATGCAGCCCAGCAAACATCAGACTTAACATGATTCATCACTCTGAACAATCAGTATGTTGAAACTCTCTGCAATCTGTGCTTAAAAATATTCAAGTGGTGGGGTTTTTTCCTCTAATCTATAGCTGTAGAATGGAAACCAACATCTCAAATGTGAAATATGTTGGAGATAAGCCAGGTGGTGGAGAGAGAAAAAGAGAAAAGAGAAAAAGTTTTTAAAGAAATAAACTCCCAGAGATTTTTCATTCTTTAACAATAAAATCTAAGTATCTTTCCAGGTGGAAGGATAAGATGGTATGTCGGATGTGTCAGTGGAGTGGAAGGAACTGATCAGTCCCTCTTTTCTCCAAACGTCCCATGTGTGCCTTGGTCTTCCCCAAATGGATATAATATTTTAGTGTACCATGAGGAGAGAAGGAAAATAAATACGTAAGAGAATGCGAAGTACTTGGATGCTGTGCCAAAGAACGCACAGACAAATGGGCAGAAATTCAGGTGGGAGACTGGACATGTAAGTCTTAGATTGTTTCTTACCCTGAGACAGAGGAAAAAAAAAATCCTTAGCTGAAATTGTGTTAGTGTGTTTTCTGTCAAGCTACTGTAAGCTTGAGAAGTAAGCAGTGTCTTTCTCTCCTTGTGCCAGGACCAAACTTGTTGTTTTGGGTGATTCAACAGTAACATCAGTTCAGATCAGACAAACCAATATGTTTACTCTTGCCAAGGCTGCAGAACATGTTAAACTCTGTCTTGACTAGAAATGATTCTTATGCCAAGGAGAAAATCAGTTCAGCATTGAAGAGCCTACACTTCTCGCTGTTTGCCAAGTAACCTGTTCAGTAGTGTTAGAATTACAAATGGAAGTTACTAAGGATTTATTTACATCACAATGTCAATTCAGTCTAGTACTAGTACATGGTTTTGGGATGGCAAATGATGCGGGGATGTCTTTATTTCTTGAATATTTTGTTTCAATGAGCTAATAGACTATGCATTTGCAATGGTCTCACAGCATGTACTGATATCTATAATAATTATTACACTTTCGCTATTAGCCTGGATTAATAATTCATTAATGACTTTAATTTCTTAATAATTTGTTATACTTTAAAATCCAGCATATTTTAACATTAAGAAAAAAGAATAAGCTTATTTAAGGATTTGAATCACTTACTGTAAAGCTAAATTAAAGTGTGCGCTAAATAGCACTGCAACCATGATTTGAAGTCAGAATGAAAAGGAAAGAAACCAGAAATCATTTCCTGACTCTGTCTTGCAACAGCTCAACTCATAAATTTCCAAGATTTGCTAGTATATTTTAATTAAGAGTAATTTCAAAGAACTACGAGTGCTGAGTCTCACAGCTACCTCCTAGTGTTTACAATGCATGAGAAAACATTACATTCAGTTGCCCTTGCTGTCTCATACAGCCTATGTTAAAGAGGTGCTCAATATAACAACTGACAGTCTTTCCCCTTGAAAAGGACACTCTCGGTTACCTCAGCACTAAATGTAGGAAAGTGCAGGTCCAGAAGGGGAGTTGCCCTTCAAGACTGATCATAAAGTGGCTTTTAGTGAAAAGCAGCTGGGACGATTTTTTACAGGACAAGCTATGGTTTGGGTACAAATGAGAGCACGAGACAGAAGCAACCACTTCTCTGCTCAGTGATGAATGTCACAGATGTCTCTGCTGTAACTGAGACCTTTTGCTCCAGAGAGGGTGAACGTGACCTCGTGTGAGGTTTGTGGATTACAACTACCCCACGGTCCTTGGGGACACAAGTGCTGTATGAACATGGCAAGATGTTCACTGCAGAGTAAGAGTCAAGCACAGAGTCACAAAACAGACCAGAAGTTTTGGTCTGCTCTCACTAGGTCTACTCGTGAGCTGCGAAACTTGTGTCCGCTTAGCAAACTAGGGATAGATGCAAAACAATGTCATTAAACAAACAGTGGAATCAGCAAATCTGTTCTCCAAAAACTCTTTCCTCGTGCTGGGTTAGTGCACGAGGGGGACACAGCAACCATATTAATGACTTTGGTCAATGTGTTATACTTCCAGTAATTTCTTGTATTCTTCAATATCTTGGAGACTGAAATGACTACAGCAGCTGTATTTCATGGTGCACACTGGTACAGTAGTGTTTACATTTATTATTCCATTTGTCTGTCTTTCACATTTTTTTCTGTTAATGGTTGTTTTGTCTTGGCTTCAGAGGGTATGTGCCTGGTTTTGGAAGCCACCAGATTCCTAAACCCACCTGAGGCCAGGAATTCCCTCATACCCAGTTGCTCCCTTGGTTTAGCACTGTAAATAAAAGTAGAATCAAAAATCATGAAATAATTTACTTTGGATGGGACCTCTGATGGTCTTCTGATCAAATCTTCTGCTCAAAGTAGGTCCAAGTTTAAAGGTAGATTCAATTGTCATGCTAGATAAGGCTTTTCTCTGTCAATTTTTGAGTATCTTTAATTATGGAGATTTCACATCCTCTCTGAGCTCCTATATTCCAGTGGTTAACCACTTTCATCGATAAAAAGAGAAAAAAAAATCCTATTCATAGTTTCCCTTGTAACAAATCGTGACTGTTGCAACTCGGCCCTTAGTTGTGCTCTTCAACCTCCTGTTAGGAAGTTATAAGAAGTACGAAATCCTCATAGCCTTCTCCTCTTGAGGCTGAACAAGCCCAGTTCATACCACCTTTCCTAATGTATCACATGCTGTATCATGTGCCTTGTCATTTTAATGGGCTCCTTCTGGACTTAAAACTGCACGTCATGTCTGTCTTGTACTAGGGAGCTTCGAACAGGGTTCAGTACACCAGTTCTGTAATCAGTAGGTATGTGTGTGACTAGCATCACACTGGTGAGCTTTAACTCCCAATGTTTTCATTAAGGTCAAAGTAGGTTTTGACTAGAGGCTAGAGTGAAGTTGGAACTCATGCCTCTAGGTCAAAAATGAGTGGCTTTAACTCCTCCACATAGTAGCTGACAAGGTGCAAAAGTATTTGTGCTTGTTAGAAATAGACCTGACTTTTTTGCTTTTTTTGTTTACAAAACCGAAAGTCTTAGTATTCCGTGAGCTTATGAATGCAAATCAGATCCTAGAAATCGGAGTCACTACACTTCAGCACAGGTGAACAGGTGAGTATCAGCCCACTGTGATTATCACTTTCCTTTTCCACTGCTGACTACTTAGATTGTTTTGAAGTTTTGTAAACCTACAACCAGTTTGACACATCCTAATGGTTTTTTCCCCCATAATCAATGCAGATGGATACAAGCAGAGCTAACTCCAAACGCTATAGTCACCTTCATGCAAAAGTCACATGTAAAATGCGCCACGCAAAATGCATTTACATTAACATAACTGTGCTAGGATCCTGGAGACTCAGCTGGGAGATAGAACAGGAACCAGAACAGCTGAGTGCTGCCGTGAGCATTTGTCCCCGTTTTCCCCTAGAGCACAGAGCTTCCAAACACGCCTTCAGCAGCCCACGGAGCTCCTTGGGAATAGACATTTACAAGGAAAATTAAAAGACCAATCTTCAGCGGGTAGGTAAAGTGAATAATGAAAGACCAGAAGACCCATTAGCATTTGGGATACATTAGGGAGATTCTTGGAGCTTTCCTTCTGTTTCAATATTCTCTGAAGGCAGCTTGGTTTGCATGCTCCAATGCTGCTCTTTAGTGTAAACTAGAGTAGATGTAAGTGGGGATGATGGGACTATTCATTTTCAGGCACCTGATGTGAGCTGAAGTGCTAATGTAGAAGCACCTAAGCCTTTCTCCATTCCACCTCCAATCCAAGGAAATGAAACAGGAGGAACAGATGGATCTTCCCATTCTTGTAGGACTGGACATAGTTATTTGACAGCAGACATCGTGGTTCACCTTTTCATCATAAAAAGGAAGAAAGTGTGCTTTGGAGGCTCATTGAATTTGTTCTAACCTACTTTTAGTGTCCAATTGAAACTACCTTCTGCAGTAAGCAAGATGATGTAGAAGATGTCCAAGTCTATTCCTTAAATCATACAAGTATCTCAGCCTTTGGGATTAGGTGTAAAATGTGTCTTATCAATTTTACTTGTGATTGGGTCGATAGCTGGGTAGATGTTTATTACTGAAAGCTGAGAAATGGTGATGACTTGGGACGTTTTGCTTACATGTTTCTAATGTTTATATATGGGGCTGTATTTTGTCCTGATAGACATGGCACAGTACATATTAAACATCACTACTCTTCACAGTGTGGTGTTTGCAAGCATAAAATGTCATTTGCCTAAATTACCTACTATTCATTAAAATTATTGTCTCTTAATATCTGTAGGAGCTTGGATCATACTCCTGTTGGAATTTATTGAGTATCACTCTAGCTTCCTCTGTGTGAAACACTGTAATAAAAACATACAGCAATGCATCAGAACTGTGATATAAAGGACACACTTTTTATGATCATATACTATACTTGTTATATAGAATACTGTTCAGAATAGATGTGACAGACTCTAGAGACAGGATCAATGAATCACTGAGCTCTGCACTTCTTCCAGTCTCTCTCCCGGAACCTAAGGTACACCTGTACACACTTGTAAATAACTCTGACATCAGCTCTGTTCTTCTCAGGGATGGGGAGAAAAAGAGTGAGGACAGATGTCAGTAAACTGCGGTTATCACTAAGGAACTACTGAGCCAGGATAAAATTGCTCTAATTTCCTTTCTAGAAATGGATGAATACGTTCACCACCAACAGTTCGTGATTCTCTCAAATGTTTTCATTCCACTACACACAAAATAATGTCCATGAATAATCCTCGTTCAGTCAGGGAATGTTCACCGTGTTGGCTGTTTCTGCTGCTTTGTGTAGCACATGGGTCAGATACTGCCTTTGTGAATCCTGGATTTTGCAAAAGCTTTCCCTCTACAAATGTCACCACTGGTCAGTGCATACATTGTGTTCCAGGACAGTTCCAGTTGATTTATGGGGCATATTGTATCCACTGCAAATCCTGTCCACAGAGGTCAGTATTCTACCTGCAATGGAGTAGAAGTACCTCAGATTTAGCTGTGAAGATTCCTGGAAGCTGACGTGGGGTTTGTGGCGGTTCCTGCTTAACCACCAAATGTGTACACAGAAGCTGATTTGCCTGCTTCCCCACCAGCTTTACCACTAGTACCAGTTAATCTGAGAGGTATAATCCAAAGCGGTGGCCATAAGACCAGCATGCTACCGGTGAGACGGAGCCAGGCTTTCTGCTGCTGCTGTGCAACAGGTGGGTCTAAGTCCCCCTTTATCTGAGTGGATGCTACGTTTGAAAGCCAGACAGCATTAAGTATAGAATTCATATGACAAAGAGAACGATGGTGTTTCATAATGTTAAAAAAGCAATAATGCGAAGATGTCAAACTAGGAACAAGCCCGAACAAAAGCTTGCATTTGAACAGAGATTCTTTAGGCTTATCTGTTGACCAGCTTTCCCTGCTTTAATAGCTTTCTTTTGCTATTGTGTAAGCTACTAAATATATTGCAGCAGTTTCTGTAGCTGCCACAGGAACGGTAGGTGGTTTTACTCCTCAGGGATTATATTCATCCTTCTGTCTATCTCTTAATGTACCAAGATAGTTCCATCTTTAGTGTAGTTCCCCTTACAACATCCCTGGGAGGTAAGCAAGTACTGGGAGGTGAGGAAGCACTTTCCCTGTTTTATAGGAGAAGTGAGATGGGAAAGAAATACAGGACAGCTGGGTTTCTACAGCACATAAGCATCTATTGCTCATTTAGAAGAAAAAAAACTTTTTCTGATTCGTGCATGTAAGCTGTGGTAGTTTGAGGAGGTGTACCTTGACGTGCCACCTTCAACCTCTAGAGAGGGTTTCTCTTGCCACAACATTCTCTCCAGGCAGAGGGGAGTTCAGCCCTAACTGGCAATGATACCAGTGGTTTTTCATTTCAGCTTGGCACATCATCTACATCAGACCTCTAATATACAAAGACTTCCTCCTACAGAGTTCAGTTACATATCACTTTCTCTTCCAAATAAATCAACTCTAATTTTTTAGACAGGACTGCCTTCTCTAGCTAAAACTTGATCGTGAAGAAAATAAGTAAAAGAAAGAAGTAATATAGGAAAAAACATGTGCAAAAGCCATTCAGAAATAATCAACAGTGTTCAATCCTCAGGCTAGTTAGGCAACCTAACTAGCTTCATTCCATTTTGCTAAAAGACATTTTTTAAATGTTCAGACAAGCCATAGTTGTCGAAGTTAGAAATTTTTCCTTCAAATGAATTATCCATGTATATCTTTAGATAAAAAGCAGAGCCAGTGAAAAGCACTCTGAGGGTCTACTTTAGCACCAGAATACGTGCAGCTTTTGAAAATACAACTTCCTGTGGAAAAATCAAAAACGCTTCTCTATCAAGTAATAAAGGTGTTTTGATAGACTGAAACATCCCATTTATCAGCACAAAGTTCTTCTTTGTTTCAATTCACATTGTCTTGTGTAGTGTAGATGATGACATCATGCGAAGAGAAAACAGGAAGATAATGAAATAGATTAAAATAACTGCAGGAATCCTGCATTTCAGCTTTGTAGATTTTGTGTTTTGGTTTATTTTTTGTTTTGACTAAGTCATGAACAAATATTAGAGTGAAAACATTTCCCATAGGATAGCAGAACCTTGATTTACAACAGACACTAGTAGGAAAGAAGGGCTTTCTCCTTCTGTGATGATTCTTTCATCATTTAAGTTTGCCTCTGAGGACATTATTTTTAATTGAACTTAAGAGAACCTAGAGCAGGATTATATATTAAATAAAGTTCTGCCCAGGGGACAGTTTCAAGTTTTCAACCTTCTCAAAGAGAAGTTTTAAACCTCTCCCTTCTCTATAATTGCTTCTAGATGTATAGACTCTAGTTACACAGCAACCAGATTTTCATTTCTACCAACCTCTCTAAGCTTACAACTGCTGTATGTTCTCTACGTGTTAACTCCATACCGAAAGGTATCTTGGAAATAACGAAAAGATAAGTCAAAAACGCCTCTGTTCCCCTGCCACTGCTTCTTCACTGGGATAACTTGACAACTTTGGTGGAGATACTGTCATTGCTTTCAATCCCATCTCACCCGGGTAACAGAGAACAGCACTGCAATTAATGGTGGCTTATTAAAAGTTTGCATATTTGCATATACTGCACAGTTCCCCTGGGATATTTCTGGGTTTGTGGGTACATGGTGCAATTGCTGAATATAATTGTCTCGTTTACACTAAGTTAGCAAATACATTACTATTTTCCAATCAAAAAGAAAGAGTGATATAACAGACCTTCTTTTTGCGTTCTGTTGTAACAGGATGTTCTGTGTAACAGGGTGTAACCCTGTTTGAAAGTAACAGTGAAAATCTATTTACAACTCCAAGTTAGGAGTCACGCTGGTTATGTTACTACTCATAAAATTAGTGAATTCTTGGGTTTTGAACACAGTTAAGGTGGTTTTGTTTATCTACATTCCTTCAGCAGTTGGTGACCCCACTATTCCTTGCATTATAAAGAACCAGCATATGGCAATTCATTTCCCAGAGACTTTATACTCTGAACAGATAACGACAAGGAGGAAAGGAAAAATGATTTTCCACAGATCCCTAAGGAAACACTAATCTTTGCATTAAGTGACTTTACCAAGTCAATAAATGTACTTTGGTAAGCAGAATTGAACCCAGATATAACTCCATACCTTAATTCCAGTATAAATTCATAGAAACACAGAATCATAGAATACCAGGTTGGAGGGGACCTCACGGATCATCTGGTTCACCTTTCTTGGCAAAAGCACGGTCTAGCAAAGATGGCCGAGCATCCTTTCCAGCCGAATCTTAAAAATGTCTAATGTTATGCTTGAACACTGAAGTCATTACTTTGCTGAGGCATAGGACACCAAAAGAGTACATGTTAAGTGTGTATTAGATGACAACTGAAGAAAATTAAATTCAGGTGCTTGCTGTGTGCTTGGGTTATCACTGCCTATAGTTAAGGCTGCCTGATAAACTCTATTAAAAGATTTTTTTTTTTTAACTTTCAGAGCTTTCAGAGAAAACAAGTTCAGGATGCAATTTCTCTTGCCAGAAGTGCCCTCAGGCTGATTTTTTTTTTTTTAAGAAAGCTTTAGCTAAAAATTGTTCTTACATCTTTGAGAACAAAGGGAAAAAGAAAAATATACTTTAATTTTGCTTGTGAGTAAAAAAAAATTTACATTTGTTTTACTGGCAAACTAATGTACAGGTGGGAAGAGGGACTTGAAAATTAGGTTGGATCCTCCAGTGTCAACAGCATATCTTTAATTTACCTGGTGATTATTGATTTTTTTAATTCAGTCAATACGTGCTCATAAAAGACTTGCTAGCGTTTGGAAGTTAAAGTATTTGAAGAACCCATCTGCCTTGAGCATAGCCCCTTCTTTTTTCTGATAGATAAATGCACAGGCAGTTCCACAGAGTAACTGAGCATTGTCATCATGTCTGTAATGGCTGAGCAGAATTTCCTTATAATTTGTTTCCACTACTGTGGAAGAACACTTAGAAATTTAGAGAAAAGCGATCTGCACTCTTTACTACTGTTGATGCCCATGCAGTACAGAAAAAGAAGGAAAATTTGAGGGCAAATGGGGAAGCAGGAATCTTTTGCAGGGGTATCAGTTTATCAGTTACGCAGCGGGCACCAACTAATTTAAGCAAACTGTCTTAATTAAATAGCAATAATTTGTAAAATCTTTACATCTGTGATGAAGGATCACCAGGATCCTAAAGCCTGAAGAATCAGCGTATCCAAAGGTATATGCTGATTTATTGGAGATTAATAAACAACAAAGGAAAATCTCTTCAACGAGCGTTTTTCTGCTAGGCCATGGTGATGTTACTGTTGCCTGTCGATATTTCTGTCCCCAGAATTTGACCATTTTCCTTTCATTTAAAATCCCAGGCAGTACTTCCAGTCTACTTTTCTCCTAAAGAGATAATGTACTACTGCATTTTCTCTGGCTCAAGCCACCATAACATCCTGCCTTGAAAATAATGCTCAGTGAAAGCATTCGTTTTTGTCTTGCAGGAGGATGACTTCAATTTTTTTTTTCCCATTCTTTGACCTACTTTGCAGATGGTGTAGTAAAATTCATCGTGGATGTCCACTTTTTCGCTTCCAGTACCATATTCACAAATAAACATTTCATTACATAATCAGTATAGAATACATTGTAAAAGGTGATTTTACATGATCAAACGCAGCTCATTCATGTTAGAGAGTAAAGTAGGCTGATGATGGAAAAATGCAAGTCTATTGTTTTGAGGTAATACTAAATCTGAGCCAACGCACACTAACTTCCATCTGATTAACAGGTCCTCCCACGCAGAATTGCTAAGGCAATAGAGTTGGTATATTTTTGTTATTTTGGGTATGCACTTCTCCACATGACATGGATTTGTCATCCAGCAAGGTGTGTGTTCACACACACTGTTTACATTACTCGATCCATGCTACCTGTCTAGGTTTCCAAAACATATTTTTTTCCTTTACTGGTGGCAATGATGTGGATGACCTTAGAGGAAACATTTTATGAACTAGCTTTCAGTTGCTTGTTGTTATTTTCTATGTGTTTAAAACAGCAGCTTACAGTGTGTATTTTCAGTAGTCAGGCTAGGAGGGCATGTCCCAGTTTGTCCCACCCTCATATCCAAAAGCTACATAAGCACTTTCCGTAGAGAACAACACCTAGTGGAACAGCAAGACTTTTTTTCTCTTTTTGCATTTACCAGTGTTTGAGATCTATGCCTATACTTCCAAAGACCCATTTTGACCATTCACTGTAGACATACATGTACAGCTGTCTGAAATCTCCACTGAATTGTCTGGCAAAATCCAACCAGGCAGTTTCCCAGATTACACACCTATATTTTAGCCAGCTGCTCCAGGCTAGATGTACATCCAAAGGGCACTGCTTTAAATTTCAAAGGGCTCATCCAGCTTTCCCTTAGCTTGCCTTATGTAGCCAAACAGCTAGAAACTTGGAAAATGCTGTTATGTTGTATTCACTGTAAAGCCCAACCTCAGACTCCTTGCTCTTTTTCCTGCTTCTACACTATACTCATCCATTCTAACTTCAAGAAAGTTATCTGAAAAACTAGTTTGTGTGTACCACCACCTGTTATGCTTCTGCCAGTTCCTATGAGTCATGAAGGCCAGAAAACACTAATGATGCTGAGCAGACAAAACAAAGGATTAGTCCTTTGACTCACTAATTACTTTCTCCTATAAAGCTAGGCCAGGGTCCTGATGGTCAGCTTTCCACCTCGGCCTTTACAGGCTGGGCGTTGAAGACAGATCACTCCCTGTTATTCTCGGCTATTAAGCTGTACTGGTTTGACCCCAATGCAGTACTCCATCCTATACACATCATGCTCAGAAGAAAGGTGAGGAATCACAAGGGTCACTCCCTCTCCCTTTCTGGCCAGGGGCCTGAGGGCACCGATGGGCTCTAACAGCCCTGAGCAGCCTCACCTGGTGCTTCCGCCCACACCCATGGGCCAGGAGACTATTTAAGCCCAGAATGGGGCTATTAATGGGGATTCTGGTGATGTTGCAGGGTGCTGTTCTCCAACTCTACCCAGCTCCTTGCTTAAGAATCTGAGGAAGACTCTACCTGATTATTCTGCTTTTTGATCCTGAATCCAGCTCCTGCCTGCTGCTGAGTACAGTCTGGGACTTTCCTGGGGTGTGCCCCACAGCATCCAGGTGACATATTTGTCATTGGTGAAGGGGGAAGATTGATATCAGGTTTGTGTATATTTTCCCATTATTATAATACATGATTCTTGTAGTTAGATTAAAGCTGTTTTTAACTTTTCCAACCCATAAGTCTCTTTTCCTTTTCTCTTTCCCCTTGATTTTGGGAAGGGAGTTAACAAAGAGCGTCTGTTGTTCGTTTAACAGCCAGCCCAGCTTTAAACCGTGACACGAGTGTCAGCAGGACTGTGTGCTGTGTAACACTTGCCTCAATTAGAAAATTAAAATACATAATGGTTAAATGGATCTTATGTCTTCAATTTGTGCTGTCAAGTCTTGGGTTTGTCTTTCCCTAATGTTACCACAAGAAGTACAGATAATTTTCACTTCTAACAGGATGTCACGTCAACCTTCTTTAAGAAAATGGCTCATTGCTCTCACTTCTGAAGTGAGTTTCAAGGTGCATCATCCATTACTGCCTCCTCTGTCCTCCCCCATGATGTACACTGCATTTTTGGGAGGATCCCAGGGCTGTGGTAGCCAGTCTCTTGAGTGTTTAACACCTGTAGTTTTAATTCTTATTCTTTTGGCTCCAATCCAACAGCACACTGAAGAGGATATATGTAGTTACTTATATCTTCAGCATCGTAAAAATTTGTACCTAAAGTATTCCTTTGTGTTCCTTGATCTGGTCACTGCTGACTGAGCAGTCTGTGAAGTGCTTTTCCTGGCATCCCTGATTCTGCAGTTTTGCCCACTGGTGAAATTTGGTTTTGCTCCAATTTCCTCCAATCCTGCTCAGATTATCCCTTTTTGAGGACAACAAATTTCTGCTTTTTGAGAGCGTCTTTGTTGTCTCCTTGTGGCTGGATGGAGCACTGTGGAAGCTGAGATGGACTAGCAGTAATGGCAGACCTTCTCCTTTTCCTTAGCTCTAGTGTCAGTCACAGATTTTTATGCTCTGCTCTGAAAACAAGAACCAGGAACCTGATGGAAAATCCTGTCCCTGAGGTGGTGCATCACCTCCAGAGAGGGGGGAAAAAGTTGCCAAGAGCTATCAGTCCCAGTCTTGTAATCTTTCTTCTTGAGTACAAAAGGCTGTTGCGTGCACTGGATGATAGATCTATTTCTTGGCTGCCTTTCAATTGCTGTCATCCAAGGAGATGAGGGTGGTCTAGCACATATGTGACCTCTGGCGCAGGGAATGCATTCTGTATTTGCAGGTTTAAGTGCTCACTCAACTCCCTCCAGCCAAGAGCTTAGCTCAGAATTAAGGTCTGGTTTCAAAGTCCCATCTACTGATTCATCTACATGCCTAACTAATTCTCTGTCTCATCGGAGGCATGTTTAGCATTTTGTGCCTAGCTTTTGGTCTCCACAGTTGTTAAATGTGTTAAAAAGTTCTTGATGGGAAATCCACATCACTTCTTGGCTTGCATTTCCAGCCCACATAGTCTGCAAGCAGACCCTGCTGGATTGAGATTGTTGATCGTTGCAACTCAGGAGTTACTTAGTTGGGTTAGAGCAAGTCTTCAAATGATTTTTTTTCCTGCCATATGAACCACACCATTCAGGTTCCAGCTTGAAGGTCAACTGCCCAACTGAGTAAAAGCAGGAGACACTGGGTCACCACATTTACCCTGATACATTAGCAAGTGTTAATCTATCTGACAGTGAATTACCCTAAGGATAGTCGCAAAACCCTCTTCCAGTCATGAATGACATCTGCTTGCCAGCATGTCTCTCTTGTTCAGGACATGTGGGCTGGGAATCAGGGTGGGACAGCTTTCCTCAGAGCTCTGTGGAATCCTCCTTTTGACCAGCCATGGATAATCAGCTTTGATCACCCCCGAGGATTCATTAAGAAGATACCAGAACTTCTTGCCTTTCATCTCTTCCGCATCCTTAATAACCTTCTTCGCCGATTTTTAGAATCTCAAATCAGTTATCTCCACTGGCCTTTCTTTTAAACCTAACTTGGCCAGCAAAAGGATAACAGTGTGTTTCCACCTGCCTGTTTAGGTCTTACAGACTTCTAGGGTATATGGGATTTTGCCTGTGTATAATGCTCTTCTGTATTTTCCAGAATTATTGGCTTTCACCTGTTTATTTCAAGAAGTTATGGGATTCAGAGGAGCACTCTCCTTACTGTCCACTTCTCCACCCAGGGCAGTCCAGATTTCACTTTGTGCTGGCTGTCCCACTCCTTGTTCTTGTTGGTAGTGGAGAAGACTTCCCACAGGATGACTGAGAAGATGTCAAAAGTGGTAAGGACCACCACCAGCCTTATGTCTGGCTAGCCTGGTGCCCAGGTATAGAGAACACTTGTTTTCCTGAGCCTTCTCCTTTGGGTTCTTCTGGCCCTCTGTCTTGTACTCCTCCTTAATGTCACCTGCTTTCTAATGGGTCACTTGTATTTTTGCATCTTTTACCTTGCAAAGACACGTAAACAAGTTTGTACTGAGCGGATGAGTTATGACTGATATCCAGGACAGAGAAGAACATCTCAAGTCCTAGCATAACACTGTAAGCCCTGCACTATCATGATATGAGCATTTTGAGTTGTGCAAAGCAAGAGCTGGTCACATAACCACTGAGATCGAAAAAAAGGAAACACAGGCAGAGACCTAGGTGACAATGTTTCCTTCTGTAGAGGGAATTTTAAACAAGAATATTTGTCTAATTTTTCCAGAGATGAGACAGGCTGAATGCCAAAACACAGTTTTCATAACCTTTAAACCTGAACTATGTAATTGTTGCATGAATCAAAAGAAAAAAAACAGTAATAGGTATGAACAAAGAAAATCTGTCAGTTATGTAGAAAGGGGAGAGATTTATGTTGCAAGTAAGAGAGCAAAAATAGTTGGGGGAGTTAGAACGAAGCCAAAAAATAATAATAATGTTGAAATTAAATTATTTCCCTAGGTTGAAAAGAAATTTCAGTTATAATTAAAAAGCCTATACACATGTGACCTGCTGTCATCTAGAAACAATTATAATCCTTCAGTGGCTGAGAAAACCGATGCAGTGCCTCTGTATAGCTAAATCAAACGCAGTTCTTTATCCCCCTTTGATAAGACATCCCAAAATTAGCCAGCGCACACAGCTATTACACACTAATTAGTGAGACAAGGCACAGTCTCAGATTACCAAGCAACGACGCGGCCACATGGCCGTAGACCACTTCTCTCTGCCTATCTGCTCCCCTGCAGCTTTACTCTGTTATAGCAGAATTATAGTAGAGCAATAGTGCAACAGCAGCCACAGAGGTCTGAAGAGGCAAATTTCACAGAGAAAAGTAATATCTTAATTTATCTTTATATATCTGGAAAAACTGAGCAAACTTTCAGGTTCTTTGATCTTTCCTAACGGCTTGTGTGCCTAAAATCTTACTCCTTTTCCTGACTATGTCTGTTATTTTAATAAAAGATTTGATCTCTCCCCACAGCCTTGCTGCTTTTATACCAGAGCCAGGACAGTCTGAGGCCAGTCATTCCTTGGTTAATCCATGGAGTAAGAGCAATTATTCTACAGTTTTAACAAGTGATATGATAGGAGGAAGACAGCTGAACTTCCACCCTACATTTCCTGCATTTCAAATGCAAATGTCTTGCTGAGCTTTGGCAATATTAAAACAGCCTCTTGGCTGTTGGAGGCTGCCTGTGGGACAATCGTTTTGTAGCACAGACTGAAAGTGAAACGAGATGACCCTCTGATGGGGGCAGGGGCCTGAAGTAATTTCTCTTACACCATAAAGCTGCTGAAAAGATTAGCAATTGGAAACTGCACTTAAGAGGTTGTTAATAGGATTCACCTCTCTAAACAGTGTGGTAGCTGGTAGAGTTACTTCTGAGGTTGTTAATTAGTCACTACTTTAAATGAACTTTTCTCCATGTAACTTAATCTCACTAAATTTTGTAAGTTCAGCATTGTCTCCATTTCAGACATATAGCTTTCCCTCGATGAGGCTGTTAGCATGGTAATTCCCTCCTTGCCAACAGTGATCAAGAAGTGATAAAACAATTTGGAATCTTTAGTCATACATTAGACTTTCCTATCAAATAGATATATTTGCATCTTAAATGTAGATGACTAAAACCTGCTGGTTTTGGTATGATGTTAAATTTAGTGAAGAACACAGTGCACTTACTTCTAAGGCTCATCTTGGCTTTGCTTCTTTTCCAGAGGCTTAGAAAGAGAGAGTTGCTTAATGAACCTTTGTTAATATGCACATTTATATGCTCTGATTGGCCCCTGCAGCAGCCTAGGAAAAACTGTGAAAAGGCAGCTGTCGGAGTTATTAAAAAAACCTTGCTAATTGGAATTATTAATTGTTTACTGTTATATTTACTGCAAAGTGAAAAATAAAAGGAGATTCTAGAAAACCCCTCTTTTTAGAGCAGGGCAGGCTGCTAACAAAATGAGAGTAACAATGACTGTCTGACATGTAGCTGTTAAAAGATGTATGATCAAGGTCTAATTATGTGCATTTTTTTCAGTCCTACAGGCAGGATCAAAGTATGTACTTCTTACGAGATTTAATGTTTTCTGCTTCAGGAGCCCTTTCTGCTAGCTTCTGGACAAAAGGATACATGGGTACAGGGGGTGCAGTCCACACAAGCAACATAGGCATCAGCTCAGTGACACTTCAGACGCATGATTAATCCTACAAACTTTAACATTTGCTAAGCCTGCCTTTAAGTGCTTTGACTGGAATCCAAGGATCATCGGAAAGAACCTGACACAGGGTAGGAGAAGACTCCGAGCCAGCATTGCAGCTGGGAACCACGTCCAGGGCTGCATCTCAAGCCAGCCCCTTCTTCACAAGGTTGCCCTTCCCTGTACTGTCAGCCCTAGCTACTCAAAGCATGAGGGGATGAATTTCTTAAGCGAAAAGGAAAAGCTTTTGATGAAAAATACGGAAGTATTGTAAAAAGCTGGGGTATTCAGTCATGGGGAAGGGGCTGTGGCTCCAGCTGCGCTTGGCCCAGAGGATAGACAGGAGATGCTCTGAACTGCCACGCTGGGATGAGAGTCAGCACTGAGAGAGCCTCTGCTCCCTGGCAGGGCTGCCTGAGGGGAGGAATGAGTGCTTTGCATCTCTTTTGAATGGGGGACCCGAATTTCAGAGTGCTGAGGGCTGCTTTGGCAATGTGCCAAGAGCCTGAGGGCCGCCCCTAATCTACATATGCATTTGCATAAGTGCTTTTTGTTGTGATTTCTAGGGTTTGTTTTGTTCCTTTGTTTTTAATCAACAGTAGACACACTACCAGGATGTATCCTTGCTGCGTTTTGGGGTTTTTTTTTTCCAGTTTGAAATTCTTGGAAATGCTCTTGGTATGTTGGTATGGTTTTACACTGCAAATGCCCTCAGTGCAACTCATGCATTTAGTTTTGAGAGGAAGAAAACAATGCAGAACACCAGTGCGTCTCACCTGCTGCCATGTGCAAGCCTGCTCTGGTACAGCTCTTCCCAGGGAGTAAAAACCCTTGTGCACCCCAAGATGAGATTTTCTGTGGGATTCAATGTGTAGGGAATTGCATTTCAGAGCAATAGAATAACACTTCAACATGTGGTCTGGAGTGAATATCGCAAAATGCAACACAGCCTGGAACGGTGTACCCTGCTCTCAAAAATAGTAGGAAAGAGTGTGGGACTGGGGAGAAGTTAAAACATTTCAGGTGTTTTGGCTGGTTCTCTGCCCGTAGTGGTTCTGTGTCTTAAAGGAAGAACACTTCTCAATAAATGCATGCTCCTAAGAAATATCCTATCATATAAATCAGCTATTCTGGCAGTTTGCTGGAAATAGGATTTGTCTATTTGCCTGCATTTGTTTTATCTTTTGGAAGACATGATTGGAAACTGCTTGTTGATTGACTGTTTAGCTGACCAGCTTTCTCCTCACTACGTAATACAGGGAGCAGTTCAAGAAAATTGCCTCATGAACTTTAAATGCTGGGCAAAATATGGTGTTATGACTGCTGGATTCGAGTGAGACAAGCACACTGTAGGAAGGTCAATATCACTGAGATCTACTCAGGCTGTGCTGAAGTCAAAGCAATCTTCACTTTAATTATTTACAGCAACTGGGCAGTTGCAGACCCTGAAACGTAATGGCAGCATAACTGGGTCGGTAGGAAGTATGTCTGAGGAGAACTGTAACACTTTGTTCTCCGTTTTGCCATGGATTTCTTCTATGACTTTGAACAATCTTCTGTAATCCTCGAAAATTACTGCCTCCATGATGTGGCTGGCAATGAACCACCAATTCTCCCTCAGGTTCCTATGGTTTCATAAAGGAAATGTTGCAGTTTCTGCAGTGCAAGGGCTGTTCCTTGTAACGAGCGAGGTCAAAGAAAGGACATTTCTGGGCAAGGTGGTAGGAGCTGGAGTTTGGCAGTGATGGGAATGAGGGGGAATGTGACCTGGTAAAGTTCAGTGACAAACCACATCCTTGCTTCTCAAGCAGTACTGGAAACTCTCCATCCTTTTAAGTTGCAGCCCAAAACCCCTGTGGCTTTGCTTGTGTGTGGCCAGTGGGGGAGGTTCAGACAAGGCAATGTTTCAGTGCACAAACCATAAAAGCTCAGTAAGCACCCCCAAAAAAAAAGAGAAATGAGCAAATGAAAGAAAATCCACGTGTGTGTATTTCAATGTCGTGTTTAAGCCTATTTCATAGTTTGAAGGAAGGCAGGAAGATGAGTAATCATGAGCAAATGCTTGAGGGTGGCAACACAAAGACTTTTTGTTTGTTTAAAAAATTAATTCCAAGGTCATCCTCCCTCTATGGCTTTTCCACAGTGGTATATCCAGGTTGCAGGCCCTGCCAGTTCTGAGCATGCAGGAGCTCTGTGGATTGCCTGACCTTGCCTAAGAAGAATAGGGACCTCCAAAATGCAAGAGGTGGGGAGCACAGTTGCCTGAGGAAGCTCTTGCCCTCCCTGAGCAGCTCCACGTGCGCTGCTGGGAAGCCATACCTATGAGACCTCCACCAGCAGATGACCTTTCTGCTGAACAGACTTGCACAATATGGGTTGAGCGTTTCTGCATTTCTGATGCTTGTGCCTGTGAAGACTGTGAATGTTATAGTCTCCGAAGCTGACTGAATTTCAGGCTTGAAGCTCACCTGATGGGACATCACCGAACAGTGCCAGCCAGCACTGTGGTGTTTGTACTCCAGGTGATTACCTGACTGGGCGGAGGTCTGAAAGTCCTGATTTCATTTTGAGTCGGACAATCTCACAGAAGTTTGTGTTCAATCATTCTTTTAAAGCACTTTTATTTTAATCATAAACTTTTCACCTTTCCCAAATGTGATGCTTTAATGCCGTGGTTATTATGACTTAACGCAAGTAGAACAAAAATATTACGTTACACAAGGCTGTGTCAGAGTCCCAGAGGAAGACACTGAGACCCCTCTTCTCTTTCTGCTGATCCCCCGAGAAATCCTTCAGTCTGAAAATACTCCTTATGGATATTCAAGGCCAGAAAGGCCTACACTATTGGAAAATAAATGCTGCTCCTTACACCAGCAATCCCATGGAAATGTACACCTAAAACTGCTGTAGCTGCAGTTTCACTGAGTCTAGGGTGCAGAGTGGCACTAAAAACTGATTCAACATCTGACATGAGAACATACAGCTGAGGAAGTACGTCTTTAAGACATACAGCTCGATTGTTTATGCTTATCTTTTAAACGGCTATTTCATAACCAGCTTGAAATAGAAGTGCTGGGACAGCCCAAAGACAGTCACCAGTGACTCTAGATGCTCTAACACTTATGTTCCTACGCACTGGCACATGCAGGCAGCCTTTTCTCTCCTGCACAGGCTGCTGGCACAAAGGTGGTGTGTATGAGGCAGTGCATTGTAAACAAACATGAATGACAGTGCTGTTGACAAGTCTGGCAATCTGGAGCCCACATAATTTTGGGTTGTTCTCCCAGGACAGATGCCAGTGAACATCTTTTTTTTCCAGTTGCCTCCAGCATCCTAAAGACCAGACTCTAATGGGCCTGAGAGGTCTTTGGAGCTTCCATGATTCTGGGCCTTTCAACCCTTGGAAGTCTGCCTTCATTACATTATCGCTGTCTTAAGCATTCCTCTCTGAGAAGGGATCAACAGAAAGACATGGGTGCCAGTTCTTCTTTCAGCCCAGATTCACACTGCTGTGGTGCAGGTGGAGTAAGGTTGTCTAATGGTTGTAAGAGGAAAAACAGTCATTTCAGGCACATTCCATGAAACTACTCTTGGTGGTAAGCCTTCCCGTGCAAGCTAGGCATGTGCATAACTTTACAACCTCAAGCATGAGTGACCTATCTACAGCTTGTCCAGCCCTAAGAAGGTTTAAGATCCCATCTTGGTTAACTCAAAATACAGGGTGATAGAGAGGAACTCACTTTACTTATCTTATTATTTCTGCAGTGATGCAAAGACATCTGTCACTGTGCAAACCTGCCTTTCCTTGTTGTTTAGTTCCTTAAAATAACTATGACCTCGTGACGTTACCTGCCACATTCCTTCTTTATCTGGTAAGGGTCTCTTTGCCTCTTTACCTCCTTCCCTCTGAACTAGGAGCTGCCCCTCTGTCTTTCTCACAGGTAATAACCTCCTTAGCTCTATTGGTATACCTTGTTTTCCTAGATGAGCTGGGGCCTACAGCCCTTTATACACAGCCCTCTGTTGTTTACTGGTGCCCACATACTCCTTTCCTAGAAGAAGTCTGAACATCCTAACTGGCTCTTTTGTGTTTGCCTGGCTTCTGTCAGTATGGCATAGGCTTTTAGCTTTAACAATACCCTTATTATCAAGAATTAAATCCTATTAACGATCATGTTCCATCTGCAACCACGGCATGCCGTTTTGCATACAATTCCTGGTTGTTTTCTTTGCAAATTAGCAATGCAACACCATGATCTAGATGTAAATCAGTAATAGATTTATTAGCCACCCACCTTGCCTTAGATTGTAATGACTCTGATCTCATTGTTGCAAGCTGAAAAGAATAAATCACAGATGTCTTGCAGGTTGTGACTTCAGTTTTTCACTGCATTTAGAAGGTGAAACAGATTTATGAATACTTCAGCAGTCTAGATTAAAAGCTGGAATTCACTGGTAGTAAGGGCTTTTCTGTTGTATAGGACTGTAGCAATCATTGGTATTGATTAAGGATCCGGACAGTATTTGTATTCTTTCCCATACATTCTAGCAGAAATGTACAGAATATCTCTATAAATATATTAAGATGTCTTTCCTATGGTATTAATAATACATTAGCCTCTGAGAATGAATACTTACTGCACTTTGGTAGGTAAGTGACTGCAGATTTTAAGTTTTTCGATTTGAGAGCAGGACTGATGGACTCCTGGTAGAAACAGCACATGGTTTATTACAGTTAAGCACACCACTGTCTGTTGTTATTGGGAGGAACCTTCCAATCCCTTTAAATTATAGGTTAGAGGGGGTGCTTTGAATTTCTCCACCTATTTAAAGAGAAACTGATATTTGACTTATTATTATCTGGCAGCTGCACACACAATGTCAATCAAAAATAAGAAAACTTGATATACCTTTAAACTTGATAAAACTTCAAATACCCTTGAGCTGCTTTAGTATACCCATTTTTTACCTCTAATATGGTCAAGGTATTCTAGTCCGCAAAAACTCAGACTCAAGAAAATACCTCTTCAGAAATAATAGCTTTTACATTAAAAGATTAAATTGTGGCCCAGTCAAAGAAGCTAATTAAATCAATGAAAATGTGGCTTTGATGGCCTTCATTAACAGACCTTGATGAGACAGGCAAACTGCTTTGTGGGGTGGGAGCACCAGTGCCTCCAAATGCAGCAAAAGATGCAAGTCCTGCAAGAAGCAGATATCAGGGCAGTCCCTGGTCTCTCCTACATTCATCTAAGCGACGCAAACTCAGCTCTGATTCAGCAAATCTGTGACTCCAAATTCAAGCAGCAGAACCTGAGCTGCTGTGGCAAGCTGACATCTCTTGGAGTACAGAAGCATTTCTGTATCTCACAAGGAGGACATACATGCCTCTGCACTCCTGTCGCACAGTCCCACCATGGCTTTTCTGACATCTCTGCATTTGCCTGGCCCTTGTGCTTCCAACACTGCCTGGGTCTTGTCCGGCTCCTCAGTCCCAACCTGAGAGTATAGACATACATAGTGGCTGTTAGGCTGGTAAAGAAATTTGTCTTACACCTGTTTTCAAAGACTTTTGACTGGAAAAGACTGCCTCAGAAAACAGTGATGTTTGCTTTGAAGTGAATTATTCACACCATCATCCTTTTTCTGCACTGTTACTGGACAAGAAAAGGATATGTGAGATTTTAACAACCCAAGAGATGCAAAACCTAATCCCACTAAAAAGGAAAGGAAGTACGGTGAGAAGATTCATGACTTTTAATAGTGCCTGTGTGGGCAATCATTCAGCTTTCATTGCTAGAGCCGATGTGGACTTGTGACATCTTTTGTAGGCTGTGACAGTGTAGTCTTTTCATGCTATTATCACCTTCAATGTATTTGTGGCATTTCCATAGTGGCCATACCCCGTACACATTTTCTGTTTAATACTCTCTCCTGTTGCCACAGTGTCACACCAGGGTTGTGGGAGGGTGGTGATCCGATGAAGAGTTGCGTGTTATCATTGTTAGTATTGTGGTAGTGAGAACAGTCTGGCAGTATTTTGTATAACATTGAAATCCTGACTGAAGCTCACACCGGCTGGTGGAAATAACAGCTCTGGGCTTGGACCCCAGTTCTGCAAATTCTTATCATAGAATCATAGAATGGTAGGGGTTGGAAGGGACCTCTAGAGATCATCTAGTCCAACCCCCCTGCTAAAGCAGGTTAGCCTAGAGCAGGTTGCACAGGAATGCATCCAGGCGGGTTTTGAATATCTCCAGAGAAGGAGACTCCACAACCTCTCTGGGCAGCCTGTTCCAG
>VZSC01010592.1:206568-228081 GCA_013398225.1 Steatornis caripensis
GCCAGCTCCCTCAGCACGCGTGGATGCATCCCATTGGGACCCATCGATTTGTGGGTGTTCAGTTTGCCTAGCTGCTCTCTAACCCAATCCTCATTGACCAAGGGCAAGTCTTCATTTTTCCGTGCTTCCTCTCTTATCTCCAGAGTCTGGGAGTCCTGAGGGCCAGTCCTAGCACTGAACACTGAGGCAAAGAAGGGATTCAGTAACTCTGCCTTCTCTGTGTCCAGTGTCACCAGGTCACCTGCCTCGTTCAGCAGCGGGCCCACATTCTCCCTAGTCTTCCTTTTGCTGCCAATGTACCTATAGAAGCCCTTCCTGTTGTCCTTAACCTCCCTTGCCAGATTTAATTCCAGTTGGGCCTTAGCCTTCAGTGTATCATAGATGTGGAGAAGAATAGGGCTGGAAAAACTCACCCTGTGCACCCCCCTGCCTCAAGGCAGGTAGACTTGCACCTCAGTCATTCCTGATAGACGTTTGTCTCATCTACCCTTAAAGACATCCAGTGCTGGAGAGACTACACAAATCTTGCCAGACAATCTGTTGCTGTGCTTCACTGTCGTTGCCACTGAAAGCATGATATTATCTGCCATGCATTTCACAGGGGACAGTTTCTCCCAGTTTTTATCTTTAACTTAGGATGTGGGCCAGGGTTGAGAAGTTCACTGCAAAACGTTCATTCCCAAATATTCTGGGTGCTCTAAATGCTGTTCTGCTGCTTCTTGGTGAAGCTGAATATGTGCTGTTCATTCTGTGATCTCTCGCATACATCACGGAAAGAGCAACGGCACACTGTGTTAGCAGAGCCTCTGGTCGCTTCCAAGCATTGCACAAAGGAGCCTTGAGTAGCTCAAAAAACTAACAGGCTGGAATTGCTCCCACACTACCCTTTGCTAAGCATGCCACACCAGGTTCCTCTGCATTCTCCTATGTCTGGCACCAGATCCCGTTTTCTTAGGATGGAAGTTTTACTTTGCCATGAGGCTGCGGTTGCTTATCTGGTTACTTATTTCTCTGCATGAACCGCTTCTGCCAAGAGTATATGTTTGACCTCGCATGATCCTGCAGTTCTTATATGTGAGGTACTAGGCTACAAGACAGATGTCTGCTGACAGTTTTAAGGTTTTGAATTGAGAAAGGCTGTGGTGTTGTACAGGGCATCTACTTCTCCCCTAAGCCAGGGTTCAGGCCCACTCATGGATCTATGGACAAGCCATGCCAGAATAAGTGAGGACAAGTGGAGGGAGGTGAGGGGCATGGGATGATAAAAGCAGGTCCCATGCTCAGTATGCAAAGCTTTGCAAGCCATGCATGAATACTAAACCTTGTTGAAAAAACCCTGTTGTGGACAGTTTAGCCTTTAGCTGGTCTTTTTATCCTCATCTCTGTGAGAAAGGTTAGTTCTTTTTGCTGTAAGACATTGTTCCACATTTGTTAAGTCAATGACTGTTTGACCCTTTAGTTGTCGGATACAGGGAAATAGCCTTGGAAGTTTGAAAATACCTTCTTCTTTGTCCAGAATTACTAGGATTATATACAGGCTTGTGCAAGAAGGATTATCACATGAATGAGTCTTAATTTTGCTGCTATATGTGCAATTCTGTCACTTCTCTTCCTGGAATAGTACTGAAATTTTTATAAAAGTGTCAGCAGTTTAGAGGTCATAATAAGCAATTGAAAGGTAAGGATTTATTAAAGTCTGTTTCAAAATGCCATGGATGCCATATGACTCAAAAAATCCTCTTCTATTTTCATTTCCAGCCTGAGGAGAGGGGGTATTAAATTATGTAAATCAACCACAAGTTGCTTAACCTTTCCATGAGCACACCATAACAGAGGAGGACAAAATAAACCCATTATCAGCAACAGAGCAGCAAGCCCTTTTGGGGAGCTCCAGCTGATTCTGTTTACTCCCTCCAGTGCCGTTGTGGAAATTGCTGTTTGTGAATTGTTCCTCTCTCAGTGCAGCTCGTCTCATCCCAGGGCTTAGAGCTGCACAGAACACCCGACATGCTTCAAAGACATCAATGTGGAAAGCACCATATTCCTTGCATTCTGTCACTGCATCTGCACGACTGTGCATTAGTAATTACTGATGACAGCCAATAAAATCAAATAAGCACATGTGCAAATGTTAATCGACAAAAATAAAACTAAATAATGCCTTAGCAGGCCCTGATTACCTTGATCTTAGCTTGCTGTCACACTAGCCTGTCCTCATTGGGGAAAAGACATGAAGTTCTACAATCTCTTCAACAGGAGGATGTGCATGAAGGGTTTTTCCCAGGTAATTATTTACAAATTCCCTGCAACCATGCTGCCTCTGTTTTTTTTTTATTAACCTCATAAAATATATTATCTGGAGAAAAGCTTGGTGTATATAGCGGTTAAATTTATATGTGTTATTCTAGCATGAGAAATATTTTGTTATAGTTTGCTAGCAATTATTCAGAATAACACAAACAGCTTGGGATGATTGTAGCCTTGTGAATTGACATTTGAAATATTTATAAGTACAGCCATCCTGCCATATGGACCCTCTTTGGAGTTATCAGTCACTGCATCCTACTGCTTCTACAACTTGGGTTCACATTCTAATGCTGTCTGATTCGGTAACTCAAAGGACTGGAGCTATGGGCAGCACGATAGGCACCACTCCTTTAGCCATAGTTGTCAGCTTCAACAAAGGAGATGAACGCTTGCGGTGCACATTACTTGCTGAAGCATTCTGCAAACACCTGCTTAATGCTTGCATGAGCTGTTTAATACAATATAGTTCGTACAGTATAATGGCTCTGTCTGAAAGTGAGTTTTAAATGCAAAAACACTCATCACTGATCTTTCACTTTGAATGGTGTTATTATACAGTGGGGAAACAGAGGGCATTTTTCCTTGACCTGCTGGTTTACAGGGTCTCTCCTTATCATGTAAAATGCATACGATGGCCTGGCTAGCAAAAGCAGGATGTGTTATGTCATTGTTTTCCCCTAAAATGAGCTTTTCCGCTCTCACATCCAACAGCTTATGAACAAATAGGTGGTATTTACTCATTCAATAGAGACTCGCATCCATGCAAAACTCATAGTGTCTTCAGTGAAATTGCATTCAAGGAAATGATAGGGTATGTCCTGAGCAGAGCCAGGCACTAAAATATATATGCTGTATTCCGTCTTTGACTAATTAGTAGTATGTATGAAATCCTTTATGTCAAAGAAGAAGGTGCAAATTCCTCCTGGCGAATTCAGTAAGGTCAGGGTTTCAGACCTAGGAATTCAATCAAGTGCAAGGATCATTGCAAAACACGGGCAGGGGAGGAAGTAGGAAAAATGAAAAAAAAGAGGAGAGAAAAGAGGGAAGATAAAAGATGAAATAAAAAATAAAAACCTAAAAAATATGTTTTCTGTAGACATAAATACTCTTCCCATTTTAAAGCCTTGTTATCTTAGTAGAGAGTGATATTTGGTGACTGGTGCATTTTGTGTGTGCATAAGAGAACAAACCCCAGAGGATTCCCAGGTTCAGTGTATCTACAAAAGGGGGAAAGTAGGGTAGGAAAGGGAAAATCATTTTTTGCTAGCTCTGGGGAATTGCTTCAGGCAAATCGGGTGAGCAGCTCAGAGAATTAAGCTCACAAAAGCATATTTTCTCCTCTGAGTGCAAAGGAGTTTACCAAACAACTGACAACTCCATCTTCCCCTTGTCTGCACTGCGCTCACCACAGTCCAGAAGAGTTACTGTAAGCAATATGGGTTGGTGTTAGATAGACAGCTCCCTAAATGAAACAGTGAAAGTAGATGACAACGTAGAGTTGACATGACAGGGAGCCCAAGTAACTCCACCAAAGTGGGGACTAGTTGTTTTTTCTATGCTGTGCAGTTCTGGGGAGCATCAGGAAGATGCAGTCTCTGCATTCTCATGTCTCTTATCTTAATTTGATGACAAAGCTAATATTCCTCAAAACGATAGACTTAATGAAAGCCTAATCAAAACGTCTTCAGCCATGGAGCAGCCAGAGGGAGCAAAGCAGGAACCAGAACTTCTTTCCTTCTCTTTGCTTCTGTTTTGCTGGTAAACTTACATTCAGGGTTCAAATCAGTCTTGGTGAAAGACCTCAAAAAATTGCCCAAGAAGCACCCTGCTGGACTTCAAAGGCCAGGAATATTTGCTTTTCAGAATATATCTTGAGAAGAACATGTTAGAAAAGCTTCTGTTATTAGCTGTGGTTTTGGCCTTTGCCTGTATAGTGTTAGCTTTTACAATTTCTCAATCTCTAATTAAATACAAACCATACTGAGGGCAGCTAAAGAAAGCAAAGAGGATCTTCTCTTCAGGGAAACTCTCCAGTCTCTCTGGCCAAGCTACAAATTAGAAAGGCCCTGAGCATGTCTCCTGAAATAGAGGAGACAAATGAGAAATACAGTCTTTGTTCAGAATAAAATGCAGATGAGGCTCAAAGGCATTAAGGCACAAAAGGATTAGGACACAGCACAGTCTCTCATTTGTCATGGACTGCTCAGCTGGGATCCAAACAACCCCTTAGATGCCTCCTACTCTTAAAGGAAATCCCAGAGCCTCCCTCCAATTCATATGTAAAAGGCTTTTGACTGAGATTCGGTTTCGGAGAGCGTGGCTTTTTGTCCCAGATAACAAATCTCTTTGTACAGAATGACTATCACAAGAGAAAGGACAAATTGGGCCACGTGCATCTTCTATCTAGGCAAAAGGATCCGCTACCTAGATAGGATGCTGGAGGATTGAGGGTAGATGGGATGATGTGGCAGGGACAACTGGCAAAACGGTGTTGGATCCAGCTGACTTTCATCTGTGAGTGGCTCTGGGATGCTGCTGTCAGCCGGAGAGGCACGTCTGAGCTGCAAGCCCCTTTAACATTCCTCCTTGCTTTCCCAAATGAGGACGCGAGTCAGCCAGCGGACAGCACCGCAAGGCTGCCTACAGGACAGACCTCAGGCTGCGGTTCTCGGGGGCTCGGCAAACACCAAGGGAGCACCTGGCTGGCTCAGGCCTTAAAACTGTTCATCCTAGCTTGGATGGACAGTAAAGATTTCTGGTGCTCATTACACTGGCCAGCCAACCTGTTCCTGTTGCACAATAGATTGCACAAAGCATCTTAGAAAAGGAGTGTCCTGGGAGGTGATTTTTACAGAGCTGAATCCATCAACAACCTCTAGAAAGATCTTCAGCTGGTGTAAATCAGCATTTGCCCTGCTGACACCAAAGTAATTATGTCAATTTTCACTTGCTGTGAATCAAACTCTTCATCAGTTATATTTTCGTATCATACCACATGCACAGGTGTTTACAAAGCCTGTGTTGTTAATTGCTCCCTAGACCATTTAGGCGGAAGTGTCTTGATCTTCACCTTGCTTCTCTGCTGCAAGGCAGGAGTGATCCCAAAGAAGCAGGTGGAATTCCAGTGGTGTAAAAGTGGTGGAAGCCAAAGCAGAATTGGGACTCAAGAAGTCTCACTGATCGTTGCTCACGGTGATCTTTCAGCTACCTTTATCAAATATTCACAATAATGTCTTATTTACATAGCACTGACTGTGAGCTGGGTGCAAGAGGATAGGCGTAAGTCCCAGAGAACTAACAAACTAAATAATAAATACATATCAATCTAGAATAATAAATAATAAATCTCATATTCCAGAATTGCTTCTTTTTTTTTCTTCAGAGGTGTTTGCCCTCACTTTTTCTGATCAGCAGGAGGGCTTGGTTAAAAAGATCAGATTAGGAATGAATCTCTTTGAAGTTTACAAAGGCAATCGGGCTTTCACACCTTTCCAAGTGCAATTCAGCTGCAGGTAAAGAACTCTGCAGCTTGTGGAAGTGCTAATTAAAGCCAGTAATAACATGATTTACCTTCAGCCCTGCTCTGAAGTGCCCAGTGTTTTTTTGCCAGAAGGAGATGTTGCGTCTCCAGGGCACCACGTTTGAGGAGCTCTCTTGTTGCAGGGATCTGCAACGTAGCAACCATTTAGCTAGAAGGGAAGGGAGTAAAGTTGTTTGTATCAATCCTTGTCATAGAATCCCACTGTTTATTGATATCCTGAAGGTGAAAGGTTAACGCTTTGCTCAGGAAACCACTCATCCTCCAAAACACTATTATTGTTTATCTTGCTGAAATCTATTTTTATATTTCCCAAGACATTTTTATTTAATTTCTGCTCCAGGTTGTCTTTACTGTGTTTTCATAGTATCACTGCACAGACTTAATCCTTTTCCAATCTGATATTGCAAGTTGTGATGGAAAATGCCAAATGTCTGGTATTCTTTTAAATAGAAAGATTAGCAGAAAGAAAAATTATTAACTTCAGGCTACTTAATTTAGCAAAACATGAGTTATCAGGGACTCCAATCAAGCACTGAAGTTAAAAGTAACAGATAAGCTAGAGTAAACACTTGTCCCCAGGAATAATGTCTTGTCACTTTAGTGGCTTGAAACTTGTTCTCATTTATCCAGCCATTTTCTTACCACAGCGATTATAAAATGGCCAGTTTGAAACAAGATCTGTTTCCATTGATTTTATTCTCAGCATCTTTTTTTTTTTAAGTCTTTGTACCTTCTGGTTAATAAAAGAGCAAGGCAGTCAAAGGCACATAAATCTGCAACATATACAAATAGCATTTCATGTGGACAATTTTGCCTGTGGAATTCAATGTGAAGGAGCTTCAAGTGAAGTACTGAATAAGTGGACTGTAAATAACTACTAACACGCATGAAAATACCAGTAAGCGAATGTGTTGTTTCGGAAGACACTGGTGTCTGTGATGCAGATTCAGCAATAATTGTCTTGCTCTCCACCCATTTTCAGCATTTAGGATCTTCCTCTCCTCATGGTTGCTGGTAGCTACAGGAAATAGTTAATAAATTCCTGGTCTGATGTAGGTTGGCAAATACTCTCTGACTGTATTAATGTACCTGGAATTACAAGAATATAGTAATCAGAAACATATATTGAGTTTCTCTCACAAAAGGAATCTGGGAGAACTCAAAGAAGATATTTCATTTGTTAGAACTGCCATAAGCCGAATGCTCTTAAGACTATAGAAAATACCAAGGTTCAACCATAGTTACTGAGAAGTTATAGAGAGGCTTTTGTTGTATGACCATTCTACAACATTGTCAAAGGTGAAAAAAACCCACCTAATGGTCTTGTATTTTTTAATGCTTACTGATTTCTCATGTATTAAAGTGGAGTCTGCAAATGCTGTTCAAACAAGCTAAGAAAGCTCTTCCTAATTAGAATCCTTCCTTTAACAAATGTCCCTGCATCCTGAAGGGTGTTTCTTCCCCACTGTTTAGCTTGGGCCCAGGACCTGCCACTTGACCTGCTGTCTGTCAGCATTTTGATCACATCAGGACAGTCAAATGTGGCTTTACTCCAAACAGCTACATTTCCACACCCACGCCCAGAGATCTGCCAGACCTCCTGGGAAAGCCTGAATGCTCTTCAATCCATTTCACCTGGACAGAACTGTCTGGGAAAAGCCTTCTCAGAGGTGGCTCTGCTGGCTCTTTCCCTGTAGGAATTGCAAGCTGAGGTACTCAGAGACTTTTCATGACTGGAGGGTGATTACGCAGTCTGCTCTGTATCATTCAAGGCAGCGGCAGCAGGGTCTGGCTCAGAATTAGAAGCTGCTGTTTAGACCCTCTCCTTAGCAAATAAAACTTTTTGATTTTTATGGGATAATCAGGATTGGATGGATTCATGTCAACTTAAATAAAACAAAACAAACTGTGATTGCTAATTAGTGCCCTGACTTATTCTCCAAAACAGGTACACCCAGAAACTCACAGATCAGACCTCTTTTCATTGAGTGCTCTCATTTTCCTTGGTCTGCCCTCTCACGCTCCTTCCTCCTCACTTTGCTGGGAGACTGCCATCCTCCGCACACAGGGATGCAACTACTCACCTTCCTGCACATAGCAAGTTGTTACAAAGCAGCCTGCAATTTATCAGTCTAACAGCCACAGCAGGCAAAGTGTTCTTCCGTTTGGGCACAAAATTGTGGAGAGGAATGAAAATAAATCAGCTCTTATTTGCCAAGGGGCAAAATTTTGCCTGCAAGTCAGTGGCCCTGAACTGATAATTTACAGAGGGCAAGTGCGAAGTAATATAGTCCTTGAAAGAAATCCTGTTGGCCCCTCGAGTCTCAAAGGTGAAGGCCAGTAAGTGGCCTTCTTCTAAGTTCTTCATTTGATGGCTTTGCTGACAGGCATAAGCATCCCATGGAAGCCATGTAGGCAATGGTTCCCTGGACAACTGCTGGCAAGTGCAGTCTTTTATGAGTTGTTCATTAAATTCATTTCCACTGCTGAGAGACGGCCATTACTTCTCCTTTCCTGTAATGTTAGCAATTAAACTTTGTCATTCCTATTTCCATCTTCCCGGTGGTTCTCAGCCACTTCCCACTGACGGTAATTCTTCTCCCTGGTCTGTGAAGCAGATCTCCACTGCTGTGAAGGCAAACCTCAGACATGACCCCCATCCGAGGCAGATCCGGGAAAAACAGCTGTTAAAATGAGAGACGCTTTCCATATTGGCAAGCTGCACTTCCCCCTGCTGTTCCTTCTCTCTCTCAGGGATTGTCCCATGTATTTCTCAGTTCAGCCAGGGCTCTTCCACCTCTTCCTCCTGCTCATCCTCATATCTGGATGTGTGCACGCATACCCAGGGGCCTTCCCAGAGAGCTGAGTGTCAACAAGCCCAGCTTTAGCATTTGCTGCAGAACACTTAGAGTACTGCTGGACAAATTCCTTGCAGAAAATACCCTTCCAAAACCCAAATTCATAGAGATCATATGAAGGACAGTAGAATGTTTACCTTGAGGCTTGATTCTGGAGGTCTTGCTCCTTTTGGTTCTCATTCAGTGACATCTTACAGGCAGGAAGGAGCTGTCTGCATCATTGATCGTTATTAGACGTTAGCTTTGCTGTCTGTCCTGATTGAGGCTTTACTCTACAACAGTACAACCCAGCAGCAAGACACTCGCAGCATAACCAAGGATGGGTAGGCCCTGAGCAACCGGCTTTGCCCGTGTTTCAGGAAGAGAGTCGCCCAGACTACCCAAAACAAGCAATGCTGCTGTATACTGAAGTTTTTGCTATGACTGTTGGTCCCAGAGGAGTGGCCATATGTGAGTCAGCAGTTACTTGCTGCAGTACTTTGGAAAGAAGGAATGAGGGTGGTTGTACATGTGGAGTAGGATGGGCGGGATGTGATCAGGATCCTGTGTTCAAAGGCAATAAGTGAGAAGATCAGGTCCCATCCTTTATATAACCCCTTCCCTATAACAAATCCCAAACACTTTCCAGTTTCCCTCTCTGTCCTCCCCACCGATCTTTCTCACTGCTCAACATTCCTTTTGCAAGAAAGTAGAACATTTTCATTGCAAAATTGTAGCTGCAAATGTTGGTTTCCAAATGTCGGATTATTTCAATAAAGCAAATGTGTATACACATTTCCTCATTAGAGAAAGAAAAAGGTAACGATCAACTCCTAAATGCTGCGCACAGTTGCTATTCTAATTCAAGCACAGCACGTAATAAAAGCAGCTGCGGTAGGCTATAACATTATGAATGACACCCCATTGGTGATGGAGACAAATCATATTATGAGTGAGTAGGTTATTGATTGTATTTAGATTTCTTAATCTCTTAAATCAATGACAGAATAGTAGATAACAGAGGGAATGTTTGGAGAGCAAACATCTTTTAATACTTAGTTTTAATGAGCGTTTTTTAATACTCACTAATATCTTAACCAGAAAACACACTCAGCCAACTTGAAGTATAGGTTACTATTTATTATCAAGATGCCTCAATCTAGATGTTCTTCTCAGTGTTTATTCTAGACGTCAATCCTGATTTACCTCTTGTTTAGTTAATGAAACATGTTATGCAGTTTTATTAAAGAAAATAAAGTCTTCAATTGACTGCCTCTGAAACAGTACAACAAATTCTGAGGAGATTAGCATAAGGATTAAACATACAGATTTTGTTGCAGGAGTTGTTTTCATGAATACAGTCTTAATTGATTGTAGCAAAACAAATACACACTTTGGTAATGCATGCTTTCAGCATTATTTTAATTAAGTCTTTTGAATGATGAATTTCAATACAGCAGATGTTCTGGAGTATTCAGGTATATAAATATAACCAGCGTCAGTATCTGATAAGCCTACAATTTGAGAGTTTAAATACATATGAAACTGAGCCAATTGTTGAGAGTTGAAAATGGAAGGAATTTACTAAACCACTGCTTGCACCTGTTTTGAATTATAATGTTGTTCCCTCCACGCTAACCTCCAGGGAAAGAAGGAAAGAGTCTTGTATGCAATGCCAGAACATGGGGAAGGAGAAGCGTTCACTCCCCATTTGCAGTTTCTCACTAACCAATTGCAGCAGCTGAACCTTGGGGAGAGGGAATTTCAGTATGTTTTACATTCCGAGTATTTTATTCAGCAGATCTCTCTCCACGGCCACAAGCATTTCGTTACAGAATTGAAAGTGAATAAAAAAGTGCCAAACCGTCTGATCAAATGATTTTAATGTTGAAATTGTGTCTCCTCACAAATAAAGGAGTTTGCTAGGCAGTCATTTGCCTTTCAAATAACATCTGATTTGACAGGAAGTGTCTAATGAATTTAAAAATGTTTGATGCCAGCTTGAATTTTAAATGAGATCATAAACATTATTGGTCTTCAAAGTATTTGAGTGCGTTCTCATTAAATTTTCACATGGGCTTTTAATCAGCGAATACACCCCAGTGAATGGAGTTCTTGTGCCTCAGCTCCAGGTCACCCAGACCCATCATCCATTGCTGCAGGAGATATATTGATAAACGTAGTTGGTTTTCTTCAGTAACTTTAAAGACATACCAGCAGAAAAATTCTCCCTGTTTTGAGCATGTTCTGCCTGCCATGGAACAGCAGCAGAGCCTCTCATCTGTGTGTGAGACACAGAGGAAAGACAAGGGTGAAAAGGAAACTTGAAAGGCACAAAGGTCTCCTACTGAGTAACACCTGCTTTCATAAAGCACTACTCTATCCAGAGAACTTTTAAGCACTGAGACTTGCAAGTAAAGATGATTTCAAGTCACCAGCCAATGCAGCCACTTGAGGGGCAAAAATTATGCCTCATGTTTATCAGAGTTGAACAAGACTGTGAAAGAATGTGAGAAGGAAAATCAGGAAAGATGCTGTATCTGAGTCATTTTAGGAAGGCAGGATGTCCAACCGGAGTTGTTATCAGAGCTTAGGCTGAGTTGCATGCGTTTGTTTACAGGTGTTTGATCTGGCGTCTAAAATGTGACATCAGGAAGAGCCTGCCTGAGGGTACAGATCATGAGGAAGTCACCTCAACTGTCACCAGCACTGCTACACTCAGCACTTTGCATTGCCTGGCCAAATTTCTGTGAGCCCAGCATTGCCCACGAGATGGCTGGACACTTGATGTGTGTTCTGGATGCTGACACTATTATCTGTCCTTCTCCCAATTTCTCTCTCCCCTTCAATTTCAGAGTCCCATAATTATTTTTGAGGACACCTGAGGGTGTGTTCATAGTCAGGAGCAGCTTTTCACACAGGTACTTTTCTGTGTTCCAGAAGCCACAGTGGCAAGGTCTGAGACGAATGAATTAGTGCAACTTGGTGAGGCACAGCTTCCCAGCCGGGGCACTGCACAGGGCTCACATCTGGCTCACCCGAAGGTATAGAGACCATGGTTGTTTTTTCCAGTGCACCAAAGTTAGGAAACCAAACTCTACCCACAGCTCTGAATCCTGCTACAGCCCCCTCAGATTCATAGATTAATACACATCTTCAATATTTCACTGGAAACACATCAAATCTTGTTTTATATTACGTCCTGCTTCAGGGTGGATTCCAGGGCCAGTTCTATGCATGTCTTAAAATCTCCCCTTCCGATATTCGCTTTCACGCCTTTCTCCCTCCTTTTGTCCCCTTCATTCTCCTCCCTGAGCTTTGCTGGCTCTGGAAGCCAAAGACAGCCATCCGTCACAGATTATTTGACATGAAAGCGATTTACAGTCTCTCAGCTCCTGGCATGTGGACAAGTGTGTTGGAGTATGACCTAACATTTAAATAATGATTCACCACTGAATATCATGAGAAATTGGCTGACAATTTCAAGGTAATGCCCTTCCAAAGATATACAGTATTAATTCTTTACTACCGTATAACTACATGTTCACTTGGAGAATCTTGAATAAAGTTTACACTTTGCAATTAGTTCAGTGAAAGTCTGAGTTAAATGACTTGCTATAAAAATATTAAACATATTATAACTGTCTGGACATGGTCTTCTAAATGAAAGGGAGGTTTAATTGTTTCAGAAGAGAAATATAAACAGTGTCAAGATTTAACCACTGCTTAATTTAATGTAACTTCTGCCTAATTTTACAAATCATTATTTATACAGTGAGAATGCATAAAAAAATAATAAATTACCTCCATAATATTGCTTTTGGTATAGTTAGCAGTGTAGGCAATTATTACAGTAATGTTGAAAAAATCCACGAGGGAAATCTGTACTTGCTTCCCAAACACAAGAATCATGGAAAGGGAAGAGAAAGGGAGGAAAAAATGTACAAAAAGGAACTTCACCAAGCAAACCTTAGCCATGAAGTCAGTCTTGCATCTCTCCTCCAAAAAGAGGGGAGAGAACTTGAAATCAAGACTTTGAGATAGTGCAGGGTGTGCAAGCAGAGAGAATGCAAGGTGAAGCTTTCTGTCACCGCTCTGCCTTTGCAAAGAGCAGGTCCAGCACAAAACAAGAGCAGGAACCCTCTCCCGGCCAGCTTGCTGCACTTATGGTGGTGAAGCCTTTGGGGGCACTGAGAGCTCTGCCCAAAAGCCAGTCCAAGCATTAGTGCTGCAAATTGTTTCATACAAGGGGAGCACCAGAGAGCATCAAACACTCTTTCTGTCTAGGAAGTTTCCATCAGCAGCAATCTGGCACCCCCAGAGAAGGGCAGACGGGGTACAAGAAGGACTGGGCTGCACATATAGAAACTATTGCTCTCTATTACCATATTCTAGTTGTTTCACCCCATGGTCCATGGACTATTCCTAAGCATGCAAGGAAGATAAGAAAAGCAAGCTTACTGGTAATAAGCTTGCTCCTACTCTGAATACTGTCTCCTCCCAGTGCAGGGGTCCATAGACTGAGCATGCAAAAGTTAAAAATCTGTATTAGAGAAATAGGCATTACAAGGAGGCTGCCAAAGTGCAGCCTGCCTGTCTCCAGAGGCTATGGCGGACAGGACTGCAGTGACTTTATCAGGCCACTGATAGAGCCAGATACATCAAAACGGTACAGAGGAAATCTCAGCACTCCTGAAGTTAGTAGGAGTTTCAGCAAGGACATGTCCCTCAAGCTGTGCTCTGAAATGCGTGCTAGACTTTCAAATAGAGTGAATTTTCGAGTATTTATACCACTTAAAACCTTGGCCTATAGTGGCAGAATAATATCTTCCTTTCCTTCCGTCTTACTGACTTTTATACTTACACACCCTGCTGATTTACATCTGGAAGTGTTAGCTGTGATATTTGGAGGCACTCACCGAACAGTAATTACTTAATTCCTTTCCAGAAAGAAAGGAAGGAGGCAGGCAGGACTGCATGCAGATAACATTTTGAATGTTTTATTATAGCAGCAAACCCAAGTGATCTGATCCCATCCTTATTCCCAACAAGAAATAGAGACAGACAAGGGCAGAAACTTGTTGTACCTCCTTCTGAAGCATGATGTCAAATAAAAACGATCAGAAGTGGGTACAGAGCTACCACAGGGCCTGCTTCAGTACCACAGTGCTTCAAAGATGCCCGTTTATCAGAACCCTAGGTGGTACTTCTCTGTGTTTGCAGGATGAATCTCAGCCAATAAAACAACTGTGCGGCACTCTTTTTCTCCTTTATTAAAAGGCTTCTGGAAGATAATAGAAAAATATCTCTTCAGACACTGCAGAGGGGTTTTACTACACTAGACAATATAATAAAAGATATTTGCTCTTCTGTAAAATTATTGAGGGTGTTTTTAAAATAGTCTTTTGGAAGGTCAACGTGCTGAGTCCCCCAACATCCCTCAGCAATGTTATGTGCAGATTCACCTCCAAGTTATTTTAAGAAGAGGAAACACTACACACACCTATTAATACAGAAAAGATTCAAACTGTTTCCTGGGGAAAAAAATCAAGGCTGTTCTTTGGCCTCTAGCCTGCATCTTTCTGCTATGTTGATTTTCTTGTTGCTTGAGTGAGCTGAACAGACTTGCTGAGTTGTCACAGGAGCCAGAGCACCGGGAAGGGATGGGTACCAGGGAAGGAAGGGGGCAAGCAGGGAGGTATCCAACTGTGTGGAATCTCACTTTGAAT
This sequence comes from Steatornis caripensis, assembly GCA_013398225.1. NCBI lineage: Eukaryota > Metazoa > Chordata > Aves > Caprimulgiformes > Steatornithidae > Steatornis > Steatornis caripensis. Next base: position 220,983 of record VZSC01010592.1, read on the forward strand.
CAAAAGATGCTTTTCCATTGGTTTCTGTGGAGGCCGAGAGATGTGGAGAAGGTCTGAAGTCCAGGAATTTCCGGGTTCCACACAGAGAAAAACAAATTGTGAAAGTCCCTGATTTCCCTACTTTCTCTCCCTTTGCTGACATTAACTTCCCAGACCCACTCAGCTGTATTTCTCTTCACTGTTTCTTCATTACTGAAGGCAGTCGAGAAAATCAAGCAGCACCTGCAAGTGTGGATTAGTGAGATTCATCAGGGCTTTGCTTTAGTTTATCAGGAACTCTTGACATGTGCTGGGCTGTGCCAATTAAGATCCAAACATTATTCTTAATGACACCTAGCAATGAAATACCAGGATATGCTGCATGCATTCCTATGTATACACAGAAGAAAGAGTGTTTTCTTTTGCAAAACATCCCAGAGCTTCAACAGAATAAATGTATGCACCAAAAAGCTTATCTTCATCCTGGAAAACTGCAGCTACATGTGGTTGCTCTCTCTGTGCGGGCTTATATTTCAGCTGAGTGAGACGGACTGTGATTTAGTGAACCGCCTGGTCTCTAGTAAGACCAATATCTCTTTACATTTTAAGTTTAGGAGGGTATTTCATCATCACAGTTTGTCAGTGTTTTATATCATGCTATGCAACAAGCCAGCTTAACATGAAAGACTCTCCTTGCACGTCCTGCCTCTCACATTTCCCGGCACTAATTAGTGAAGTCTGACATGAAGTCCTGGATCCAGCATGTTTGGGAGAATTGGAACCCAGCTCACCTCCACATTTTGCAATGAATCTCCCATGTCTTGAAAAGCTCAAAGCAGAACCACAGATCCTCTTACTCCTTCAGCTTTGGCAGGTTTCAAATCCAGGTCTTGACCAGTGTGTCAAGTCTGTGAGCCGAATGAATCAAGTATGAGGCACTGTTTGAGAAACTAAGTGGATGTTGTTAAGGTTGTTAGGAGTCCTTCAAATCATTTGAGAGTCAAAGGCCTTCTGGGTTCATCATATGGGATAAATTACAGAATCACAGAATCAGAGAATGGTAGGGGTTGGAAGGGCCCTCTGGAGATCACCCAGTCCAACCCCCCTGCTAGAGCAGGTGCCCCTAGAGCAGGGTGCACAGGAATGCATCCAGGTGGGTTTTCAATATCTCCAGAGAAGGAGACTCCACAGCCTCTCTGGGCAGCCTGTGCCAGGGCTCTGTCACCCTCACGGTAAAGAAGTTCTTCCTCATGTTTAGGTGGAGCTGCCCGTGCTCCAGTTTGTGCCCATTGCCCCTTGTCCTGTCACTGGACACCAGCAAAAAGAGTCTGTCCCCATCCTCTTGACCCTTGCCCTTTAGGTATTTGTAATCATTGGTCAGATCCTCTCTCAGTCTTCTCACGTAGTCCGTTACAGTTCCATGTTCTTTATTAGGAAGTTCTCACTAATCAGTGTATCATGAAGGAGGCATTTGCTCTAGGAGTGCTTTTCATAAGGACACAACTATTTCCTGTCAAAACTCTGCCCTAGTTTGATATTTCTTTTTTTCATGATATCTCCATGTGTGGAAAAACAGATTTTGTGTTCAATCAAGGAGCTCGTAGTTGTTCCCTCTGCAGCTGACTTGAAGCATTCAACTTGTGTAGGCTGCTGATCAATGACCGTGTAGCTTGGTATTTCTAAGAAGGCAATATTGGGTGATGTATGAAAACCTACAACAGGAATAGGTTGTTGCATGTATCTATGCTACTAACATGTGAATTCAGCTTTGTCTCCACATGCAAGTGCAAGGATTTACAGACAGAAAGAATGCAGGAGCCTCTGAGGTACAGCTGTCCTGTTTTCATCTTCTGTTGCTACCAGTCTGGCCAAGACCTGAACTCAGGAGTGAGCTATGAAGGTTTCAAATAGTGAAGCATCTCCTCTCCTATAGTAAAATTACTTCTGTTTTATCTTGTCAAAGTTGTATAATTTGTATCACCACGTCACCAGCCAAGCCACAAACCGACCTTCCAAACTATGAGCTCAGCCCACAAATCAGACTCATTAAGGCTTCAAGTTTTTGCAGAGTACAAATAAGGAACTTTCTAAATTCACTTATGTCTGTGTATGAAACCTCTACAATTTAGTCATTGTTCCAAAAGGTATCTCAGACAGATTTACAGAAGCTGGCACCTCTGCTGTTATAAATGAATCACTAAGGATAACATCTTTATTAAGTTTAACATAAGTTTAACATCTTGACTCTAAAATAGCGGTGCTATGTGTAAAGTGAAGGTCTCAGAGAGCAATAGAAGTCTTTTCACTGTGTACCACATGATCCAAGAGGACAAGGGTGATCTAGGCATCAATAATGTGCTTCAGCAATGGCAAAATAAAGAGGAATGTTAATCTTGAGGTGTGCGCATGGCTTGCACCTCGCCAGTTAAAAACATTAAAAAGTCAATGTTTTATTAAATAGGTTTCTGCAGGGGAGAATGCTGTGGTGCTAATTAGGAATGAAAAATTAATGCAAAACAAGCAAGCTTAGTGTAAGTTAATGTTCGTAAATCTCACTTGCCTAGTAGGAAGGGTTACTTAGATGGTAAGTCTAAAGACTGACTAGTGTAATCATGGTGTTATTATGTTAATGGATTTGTTTGTTGTTGTGTTATCAATAAAAGATTAAGCAAATCCCTACGTGAAAGCAAGAGGTGAAACAGTCTGCTAGAGAAGGCTTTTGGGTAGCAAATATATGTATTATCATCACTTCTTTGTGGAGCAGTTATTGCCATACTGGACACACTTCTCTCAGTTCTCACAGGTGGCAAAACCACAGACATTGTTCGGGTTTGCTTATAGTTGATGTTGCTGCTTGGACTGACTTGGGGTAAGAAGGCCGCTTATTTCATTAGAGCTTGATTCACCAGTTAAACCACTGATCAAGGCAGTGGGGAACATCTTTCCACACAGAAAGGCATCTTTGGCTGAAAAATCAGCCTTGGGCTATATGAGCTTTTTTTTAATACTTCAAGCCTGAAAGCTCTTACAAGCATGACACACTTGTGCTGGACTCGATTAAACTATATGGCTGGGCATATTTTGAGCACATGTTGCCTGGGAGTCAGACGTTTCTTTGCTGTGCTACAGGCTTGCTATTATGCTGCCAGTAGCTCTGCTTTTGCAGGTTGCTGTGCTCAAACCTAAGCTTCCTAAAACAGGGGATGTAAACGAGGTGGGTGGCTAAACTGTCTTTGGAATGAATTGCTTCTGCCATATCAGCATGTGGCCAGTAACTCCATCATGTCTGTGCAACAGCATGGATCAGGCCAGGAGGAGGAAAAAATGCAGTTTGCATTCTGATGCAAACGACGTGTTCAGACTCCGTCTGCGTTGTGTTGCGTGTATCTCGCAAACATTGATGTCTTGTGCCTGTTCCATCCTGATATGATCCGCTGGGATTCCTCAGGGGTTTGCCTTTTTTTCTTTCGGGAGATTTTTTTTTTTTATTTTTCCTTCTTCCTACACCAGTTTGTTTTAAATCTTCAGCTTTTAGGACATATGCCTTGCAGAATACTTCCTGCAGAGTTCTGGTTAAACACAGCTGAGCAGAGTACTGGATATTTCAGTCTACAATGACATAAAATGTTACTACAGCAATGGGTTTGGGGTGGGGATTGTTCAGTTATGCCCCCAAGGAATGGAAGGAAGATTTGGGCTCTTTGGCTGTGTAAACTCTCATAGCTTTCTTGAAATCAATACAATGCCAAATTTTGCAAGATCTGAAGCTGATCCTCTGTGCTTCCAGGCTAGATATCAAAACAACCTCCCACATGACAGTGTCTGGAGCTAGTGATAGATATTTGACGGAAAATGTCATGTCACTGAAATTGAAGTTTCCTAGAGAAATATTTTGCCATTTCATTCTGGGAAAAAAATTTAAAAAAAAAAACATTTTGATGGATTTTATCTTCTTTATGTAGATATATTTTAGAAAATTTTAGTTTTTCATAATAAAATTACCTTCCACTTCAGAGTGTTTTCTATTTTATTTTGAAAAAAAATCTTGATCTAGAGAAATTTTTTTCTAAAAGAAGAGAAACTTAAGCACTTGGAAATTAAAGAAATATCAAGATGACAGCTGGCTCCTTATTTTATTTTGCAAAAAAAAATCTTGATTTATAGAATTTTTTTTCTAAAAGAAGAGAAACTTAAGCACTTGGAAATTAAGGAAATATCAAGATGACAGCTGGCCCCTTACAGAATTCTAGCTCAATGCATACTGAAGACCTCATCTATGTATCATGATACGAAGTAGAAGCAGATCTATATAGAGAACACAAACATTGAAATAATTATGAAGCTAATTATGTTACTTCAGTGGGATGTAAGTGTGGTTAATTTTAAGTATGCTATGTAGGGGCTTTGCTGAACAGGAAAACTGAGTAACTTGATGGATATCTGCAAGCTCTAAATAAAGCTGCAACACAACATACTGAAAGGACTAAAGGCATCACTGGGATCCACTGAAACCTGTGTGTTATCACTGAAGCAATAGGCCCAGCCACAGTATGTTTCCATTACAATGACAATAATAGCTTCAGTGACTCACAGTTTAATGCACACTGGATCGACCAAAAATGGTATTTAGCACAGAATTATCCATCCTGAGCTTAGTTTTCAGTCTGTTTCTACTTCACTTTCATGTTCTTATTATGTGGTTCTTGTTAGTCCAAGCTGGAACACAATTTGGGCTTGGTTTGGGTAGGCTTTGCAGGTTTTAATTTAAATCCTCATATCAGTTCTGTCCCTATGTAGGAATACCTGATCTGCAGAGACTGGGAGGTGAATTCTGGCTGCCAGACTTGTGGAAGGTGGACAGGGAGATTGCAAATGTTGGATCTGTCACCAGGGCAAGCCAATCTCAGACCTCTGGGGAAACTGTGAAGGACGGTGCCAAGCGCAATGTGGCTTTTAGTCACCGTAATTGTATTTATAAAGCCACCAGGCCACCTGCTCGAGTGCTTGAGCTGCTGCTCAGTCAATTAAAATGTAGTAGCCAGGTCATAAAATATGTATTAGAAGATCCAGTCAAAGTGTTAACTTGTGGCACAGAGAGGGAGTAAGCCTCACCCTTGAGCAAATACAAGCAAACACAAAACCTATAGATCGCCCCAAATCTGGCAGCATCACTGTCGTTGAACAGGTAATGCCAAATCAAAGAGCGAGTTGGAGCTGCAACTGAGCAGGACTTGAGCTCTTGGATGGCCTCTGCTAGGAGCTGCCAGCCTCCGGCACTGCTCCAGGGCTGTCCTCAAACAGCAGCTTTGACCATTGATGGCCTGCACTGCATTCAGTGACTCACTGTGAAAGGTGTCTTGACACCGCCTCAACCTCACTACAAATAGTCTTTGAGGATATATATGCTACTCTGCTCTAAAATAATATCTGATCTTTCTCCCCAGTCACCATAGTTACCTTTTCATCTGAAGGAAGGAAATTGTGCTGTGGGGGCTTTTTTGTGGTGGTTTTTTTTCAAAGGAAACTCAATCAAGACTAAGCACTGATTCAGTGCTGAACTCAACCATGTCTTTCCTGCAGCTCATTAACAGTCTGTGATGTCTTCCCAGGCATTTCTCTCCCTGTACTATTAGTAACTGAAAGCTTCAACAGCTATTCATGTATGGTGAAGTCCTGACACATTTTCACCATTTTCCGCTAGATGCCTTAAGCGCAGGAACAGTTGTTCCGCAAGCAGCACCCTACCTTTTTCTGAGCAGCTAAATGACTGGTTTACCAGAAAGTGGCATCTTAATATTCCCAGATTTACTGTAAGGTCAGAGTTGGTAATACCACTTTGCAGACAGAGTATTGGCCGTGAGCTTTATTTATTACAAGCACTGCCAAGTACAGGAAATCTGAAAATAGATAATTTAAAAAAAAATACCCAAAACATTAAAAACAGTTCATAGGTACTTTTGATTTGTTACTTGCTGGGATCATTAATGCACAATTGTAAAAAAAGTATTCTTGGAATAAGTGAGCTCTACTCTGCTTTTGAGGCAGGTGGGGATCTTAAGAAGGAAAAGGAATATAAGGAATTAAATATAACTACGAATGCTCATTATCCATTGCAGTAAGTGGAAATCTTTCTGGCCAAAGATAGTTAACATTCATTTAAAGGAAAAGAACTTGAAGGAAAGAAGTATCTTATATATAGAAATGAAAAACAAGCTATAAAAGTAACTCTATATGGAAGAGGAATGTTCTTGGAAAGAGTGTGACTCAGTAGGTCGATCTCTGCAGTTGCCCTATGTCCTTTGCTTTGGCATCAGGAGCCTTGGCTTCTGTAGCATCATGAACTCCTCAGGTGGCCCTTTTTTGGTTTGCCAAGCAAAGATTAAAACAGATCCACTCTCCCCACCCCTGTGCCCCTCCAGGAAGAGGGAATGAGGGGATGCCAAAGCACCAAATTTGGGCTGGCAACATAATCTGTGGAATGCAGCTGAGTCTGGCATCGATTACAGTGCCCCTGAGGCTTCTCTAATACCTGTGGCCAAATCCCTCAACACCTTGTCACCTTTGTTTCATGCCTTTCAATGTTGTGCCAGTAAACCAGACGTAGAAAAAGGCATGTTCTTTCAGGGGTTGTCACGGTTTAAAGCTGGGCTGGCTATTAAGCGAACGACAGACGCTCTTTGTTAACCCCCTCCCTCCCCAAAATGGAGGGGGGAAAGAGAAAAGGGAAAGAGACTTACAGGTTGGAAAAGTTAAAACAGCTTTAATCTAACTACAGTAATAATGTATAATAATAATAGAAAAATAATAATGAAATATATACAAACATGTACAAAACCGATATCGAGCTCCCCCCCACCGATGACAAATACGTCACCCGGATGCTACGGGGCACGCCCCAGGAAAGTCCTGGACTGTACACAGCGGCAGGCAGGAGCTGGATTCAGGAATGCACAGATCAGGATCGACGGTACAGAGTCCTCCTCGGACACTGGCCATAGAAGAAGAGAGCGAGACCCTTGTGATCCCTCAGCTTTATACCCAGTATGACGCGTATGGGATGGAATACTCCCTTTGGTCAGGTTCGGGTCACCTGTCTGACCCGCTCCTCCCCACCACAGGG
>VZSC01010592.1:228340-259522 GCA_013398225.1 Steatornis caripensis
TTGGTCTCCATAGGGATAACTATAAGCAAGAGCCTGACTGCATACCATTCCTACTGATGTTCCAGCACTGACTATACTGCTAGAAGCAGCTACTGTCTGGAAAAACATGCAGTTAATGTCAGAGAGTGCAGCTTCTCAGAAGAGACTTAACTAAAATGCAAAGTTACTAAAAGAAAATTGGTTCTGTCCTGGCCCAAACCAGGACAGGGTGGGGGGAAATAAAGTCTTCCATAAAAGAAAATTAAAGGAAAGCATTTTGGTTTTCTACTTAGAAGCATTTTGGTTCTTGGTAGCAGCACAACAAGCTTGGCCTGGGGACCACAGGGATGGGATCATAAAACACCAGTGCAGCAGCAGCAGAGCATCTCCTCAGCTGAAGTGAGCCATACTTACACCGTCCAGCCAGCTATTTGCACCTTTCCAAACCAGACCACTTTCAGGGCATTTGGCTTCAAAATCAGTATTTCAGCACTCCACTGCTGCACAACAAATGGTGAAATTTTGAGCTGGTTCAGAGTAGCTCTAGGCAAGGCAGGAAGAGATTAAGCATCTTCATTAGGAACTGTTTGTTCCCAAGTTTACCTGCAGGAGCTTGAGGAAGGGAGAAAGCAGCGGGTGTTGGACATCCCCATCCCTGCTCACGACCAGCCATTTTGTCTCCAGACAGGACTCACATGAAGACAGCTGGAATTCTCTTGGAGAAATATCCTTTCTTTGCTTCCTCAGCTTGCTTTAAAACAAGCATGACTTTTTCGGTGCTTTTTTTCTTTTTTCTGGGTGCAGAAGGTGGTTGTCAGCAGAAACTTAATACATCTTTTAGTTTCCCTTAGCCACAAGAAATCTTAAAATGAAGAAGAAACCACCCTCTTATTTTGTACTTTGTTCTCATAGATCCCTGTTCAGCTAGTTATGCTAGTTATGCTTATGTGTTGGGTTGAGGAGCTGAAACCATGTTGTGTTGCTCTGTAACAAAACTATTCCCAGTATTTTCCAACAGCTAAACTATCTTGATGTTTCCTCACTTCCCCAGTCATTCTTTTTCAGTTAGGTCGCAACTCCAGTGACATCACCAGACGGAATTCTCTCCCTCATCCCACACTCCATTCTCTGGAAGACCATCACTGTTGCTATTCTAAATCATTCGCTATCCTGGGGAGGGATCATTAGACTGCTCTAAGAGTTTCCTACATACCAGTGTAGTGTCTTTCCTCCTAAGCCTTGTTTGATGGCCATGTTCTTGCTATGTGTCTATGGCATCCCATTTGAAATCCACGGGAAGTTTCTTAATATGTTAGACTCTACCTTTTAAAAATCTGCTTGCCTCCTTTTTCTGAAGACAATGTCCTGAAGCAGGAAAACACTTCCCAGTAGAGGTGATCTGATTCTGAACATGAAGGGTTCATGCAAGCATTTACTGAAAACCTCAAGACACTTCATGTAAATTACTACCAGCTCTGAGCTGATCCATTTATATCAAGGACATAGACAGTGCACATCTAGATCATACGTGTGATCATTCCACCAGACATCCATGATTTATGGTTGCAGGAAAAACCAGCCCCTCTGCCTGCAACTAAATAATATACTCACAGGTCAAAAGTTAGATACCTAACCTTACACTCAAAATCCTAGGGAATGCAAACAAAGAGGTGGTGCTTCTGTCACATACCATTTTGCTTTATATAAACCCAAATTTAACATGACCAATAGCATCACTGTAGAAGGTGGAATTGAAATGTCCAGCCAGTTTGCCTAATTTTCTTTCAATAATAAGATCAAAGCAAAACAAAAGAAGAGATAATTTAGCCTTATTTCACCAGAACATGATATGAATAATGTGTATTTTTACTTTTTTACCTTTTTATTTACATAGTTATCTCATGCACTTCATTGCACAAAGCTGCTCTTGTTTTTTATCATGGTGTTGATAACTATCTTTTTCATATTCAAGGCTCTTCTTTTCTAGTAGATTACTTTTCTCAAGTTACCTGCAGAACCATCAATATAGTAATGGAATGAGATATTTGGTCTCAAAAATGGAAACTCTAATTTAGATCTTGTCCTGGCAGAACAGGAAATAAATCCCAAATCTGTAGGCATTCTTCTGAGTCTCTTCCCCTATCATGAATAAAGAACCACTTGAGGGATATTCATGTATATGCACATCTGTTCAGTCATCCACTTTATTATGCACAACATAAATTACTGAAAAAAAATCCAATTTCTTTCACTCAAGTAGATAATATATTATTTTTTTCTTGAACCTCTGTCAAATTGTAGATGGACTGTATTGTGCCGTTTTCATTCTCAGTATGCTAAGCAGAGTGTAGAATCATGTTGAATATAGAGCTGAATTCAAACCACAGGTTTCCACTTGATATTATAATCAAAATTGCAACAGTTAAACAGTGGAGCACATTGCACACACTGGTCCATCTCAGCCTGTGGGGGCTTTCCAGACCCTGAGCAACCTGGTCTGATCTCAGAGATGACTCTGCTTTAAGCGTGAAGTGGGATTAAGGGCATTTTCCAACCTGGGCTATTCTACAATCCTATAACACCAGATAGTTCAAAAGTGTTTCAGAGAAGGTGTGGAAACTGGTGAACAAAGGAGACAGAGCTGGAAAATAAGCTATGTAGAAGATTGTTTCATCTCTATTTTAAATAAGAAGTGATTCAATGCATCATGATGACCAGGTGGCACTAATACCCAGGGGTGCCACTTATCGCTTACAGTCGGCTAGAAAGTTGTTTGCAGAAATGTTTTTGTAAATAAGAGAAAAAACTCTGAAAAAAATGCAGAATGTGATTCTATAAATACTTGGAATTGGAAACACAAATCTTAGCAGCAAAGGAACATAAACTTCTAAACTAGAAATGACGATGACTCCAGGATTATTCAGATAATTTCCATGGCTATTAAACCTGCTTCTTTATTCTCTGAGATAATTCTATAAAACTATTAGAATGGTAGACATACATGAAACTGCATCTGCCATTACCCTAAGCGACTCAATTGTTTGTTTTTCAACTACAAAAAGGGTAAAGAAACTGTACAAGTATTCCTCAACGTAATTTACTGTCCTACCACCATCTGCTACATTTGGCACTGAATGTATAGCTGAAATCCCTTTTATAAGTGTGCCCTGAACCAGGAAGCTGATTCAGACCAGAACCAATTAACGCACCCAGCCTCTCTCAAAGCACACAGAAACAGAAGTGCACACACTAATTGTGCTTGTACTTTACAAATGTTTGTGTTTTGTGAGCATAAGCGTGTTGAGGAGTCTGTTTTAGCGTATAGCACCTCTGTCCGACGCTGCAAATCGCTGCCAGTAATAAGAGGCAGGAACAGAGTAAATGGAGACACACGGGGACCACACAGATTCTCACTGGTGACCTGCATTTGGGGATGGAGCAGTAGCTCCACGGCAATACGAATCCCTCTGTCGTGCACATATGTTGCTCATTGCTGCAACTGAATGTGAGCCAGATCTTGGATGAATGCTAAAGAGTTCATTTAGGATTCAAGGCTGGATCTCCAGCTGCTGCAAATCAGTGCGGTTCTAGTGTTTCCTATAGCTCTGCAGCCTTCACCTCATCAATCCCCTCTTGGATGGTGGGGTCTTGTCCATTTCTGGTCTGCTCATGGAGCACTCAGCAGCCCTGCCCAGCTGATGGCATCTGGAATTTTGCAAAATCTGTGAAACATGCTTTTGACAAAGTTGTTCCAAAGAAACCTAAAGTGAAAGAGATGCAAATGGGCAGCCACAAATTCACTCCAACTCCAGTAGTCTTCTGAGTGGTTTGTGAAGGAAGCCCCAAGCTTTGGTGCGGACATTTCACATAGACTAATAGCTCCTGCTTTCTCAGACAGTTGTTGGGAAACCTCTCCTGAGGTTGTGGGGTGAAAATACATTTGCACAGCTTTCATTATATGATTCCAAGATATCTTTTGCTGTAGAAAACTGTAACTCATCCTCTAAACAGACTGCTTTGGATGAGACCAATGGCTGACTGAACGTGTACAGGAGTTTACTGATAACCCGGAGATTAAGAAAATCAATGGCATTTCTTTTTTTTAATCTACTTTGACAGATGTGCATTTTTTTCCAGTTCTGACATACAGTGGCTTATCACCAATGAAAAACCTTTAGAGTTCTGTCAATATATTAATTAAACCTGGGAACTACACCACTTTATGAGAGATGAGTATTTGGCACTGGGAGGAGAAGGAAAAGGATATTATCATTGGAATTAAAAGAGAAAAGAACATGCAGATCTCCTATTTAACAAGCGGAGGCAGAGCAGAAAGCCAGGATCTTCCCCAGCTGCTGATGCTAAAACAGAAGAAATGCAAAGAGTAAGAGTGATAAAATCTGAAAACACCAGAGTCCAAAATAGTGTTAATAAAGAAAAGTCAGATTTACCTGCTTAGGAAGAGGCATTGACAACAGAGGGCAATCTCAATAGACCAGGTGATTAAAGAGAGAATTGTCGAAGTGAAGTAGATAATGCACAGTGGACTTTTGGGGAGGGAGGAGGAGTGCCAGACATATGAATGATTACGAACTAGACAAAATCACTGCAAAGCTGTTACACAAATGATTGAAAAACCTTATGCAAAGAGTAGTTATCAATAGTCTGCTGTCAAACTGGAAGGTCACATCATGCGAGCCCCACAGGAGCCTGTCCTCTGTCCATTGTTATTCAATATTTTTATAAATTACTTGGATCATGGAATGGGGAGTATACATATAAAATATATGGATGCAATCTTACTGGAAATCTCATGAGAAGTTTTGAAAACAGAATTAGACTTCAAAATGATCAGCGTAAATTGGATAAATGACCTGAAATCAGTAAGATTAAATTTAATACGGATGCTGTGCTCACAAAGGAAAATAAGAAAATTAAGAATGTCTGAATGGTATAGCAGTAAAGAATCTGAAGATTTTTGTGGGTCACAAAATTAGAAAATTAGCAGCAAAGTGGAGATCCTCGAAGAACAGTAGATGTCCATTTTCACTCAGCACTGGTGAAATATCACCAGCCCAATCTGGGTGCTGCATGTGAACAATGCCACAGACCAATGACAAAAATGACAAGCAGATAAAAGAGCATCATCCCTATGGAAAGGTAATCAGACCTTGTTTTTTTAATCAAGGAGAAATATAACAAGGCAATGGAAATGGAAGGTGTGTAACACCTTATCATAATATAAAAGGGTATTCTTAAAGGAGTAGAAATAATTTTTTTTTTCCATATTGACAAGAGACTGGACAAAGAGAAAGGGGCTAAGTTTGCAAGAATGGAGACTTAGGTGAGATATTAGGCAGGTAATTTCTAAAAGGGAGCTAAGGATTTCTGTAAGATAAGGGTAGGACACTCAAGAGAAGGAATTTGCAAAAGTGGTAATTGTTAAAGGAAAGAAAAAGGTATTGGGACTGGGAGGGCAGGCAGTTGCCTGTAGCTATTTTTGCTTGTACATAATCCATTCCAATATAAGTGTTATTATTAGGATTTCACTGTTGTTTTTGGCCCTGTCAGTTTAAAAGCAGCATCTTCATGCATTTCAAGCCTGTGTTTCTTCACATTGGTTGAGTATGAAGTTGTATGTGAGTAGGGAGAAACCACCACCTCACTGATTCCAGCTCACGTGCAATAAACAGAGCCTCTGCCTCCAGGTGTACTACCAAGTGCCCTTGTGCTTTGCTTGGCAAATTACAAAGACAAGATGGAGATTTCTGTAGGTACAGGTTACCAGTGAACACTGGTGTCAGTATGGATTAGTTGTTCATCATGTTTCACCATCTTTGCTGAACTGCCATGGAAAGCGCTCTTAGCTCCTTAGGATTAATGAGACCCAGATATTTTATCTGACCTCATTATCCTCCTATTCTCCACCTAGCAGCCTCCTTTGGTCATTCTTTCATTTGCCTGCATGACATCTACTGTAATAAATGAGATGTCTTGAATAGGCGACCATCAATTTAGGCACTACTGGCTTTTGCAATGTGCAAGAGTTTTGTGTGTTTATGGGGTGTGGATAAACATTGATAGCCATCCCATTGTTCTGTTGTTTGGAGGGACAATTTATCAATGAGATTTATTAGCTCATGAATTAAAGAAGTGAATACAATTTGTCAAATATATTTATCTGTTTAAGGCATCAGATTTTCACCTCTAGCCACTTGCGTTGAAAGACTCCTGCTCCTGTTTCTTCTGCTGCAATCAGGAGTCAAATTCTAAGACTTATACCAGTAGTGACCTGAACGTCAAAGAGATTTGGAAGAAAATGTAGCCCAAATTTGTATAATGTGTTCTGTATCTTAACATCATTTTCTCAAGTTTTGCATCTTACCCTTAGTATTTTGCATGCAACCCTTTAAGCTTTGGGCTTGGTCTTCAACAGCAGTGAGAACTGAGACATCACAGCCTGTTTTAATTGAGGCAATAGCACCAAAAGGAATGGGGACATTAACACCAGAGGTCAAGAGTGGTGATAAAGGTCAGAAGGACCATAATTGCCTTCAGCATATATGCTCAAACCTTCAAAGTCCTGAGTTCCTCCTTCAATATACTATACGCCCTTGGCTCCCACCTTAGCTCAGCAGAAGCACAGGGCACCACCCCTTCACTTAGACTTTGCCCTGCACTATCTTATCATCCACATTAGCTTCTGCCTAATCACAACTCTCTCTCTGAATTTCAAAAAGCCTCTAATTGAAAGCGTAGATTTATTGTACCTGTAACAGGAATACAATAGGAAAAGTATGCTAGCACTATTGTAATACTTATAATTTATGCTCTTCTTTTCCCCTCAGTGCAAGCATCATAGAGGAAATATAAATGTGCACATGCAGAGAACAAAATTGTCATTTCAATATCCAACCTAGGTGTATTTTTCTTATTTTTTAAGGGAAGAGAAAAATGGCACTGCTTTAGAGGCCAGCACAAAGAAAAGATTGCAAAGACCTACTGCCTCTGTTAACTTATGACAGCAAACTTTATTATAAAGGCAATGTTATTTTTGCAAAGGAGAGAGAGAAATGGAAGATTTTCTCCTGTAAAGAAAAGTAAAAATACTTATTTTGAAAGGTATTGTGCAAAAAAATATAAGTTAAAGTGACTGCCATTTTAAAAGAGTAAGATTTTGGCTAACTTTTATTTGTATGGCATTGGTAGCAAGCCCTCTTTGATTTTGACAGTAGACAAATAAGGCCAAAGGCAAGGGTTTTGCAAAATGTCACCTGAAGCATTGCTTTGTTTGCTAGTTTTCACATGTGTGGAAATGTTGCTGAAAGCAGCTCGCTTCAAGGCAAATGTAACACTCATTTGCCATGATGTTGAGCAATACCTGCAAAGCTAGGCAGTTTGCAATGTAAGTATCTACACACAAGAAACAAGAGCTGATCAAGTCATTGTGGGTTCAATAGATGAACGGTTGAAGGCTACAGGAGATGCGTAAGTGAACATGAACAAGAGCATGATACAAGTTGTAATGGGAAGGCAGACTGAGTGATGTTCTCTGATGCTACTGGTTTGAGAAATTTTGCTGCTCGTAGTAAGAGAGAAGCTCTCCAGAGACCAACAGGATTTTATTTACACATGTGAAATATTTTTCCTGGAAGGCAATGCATTCTCTCTGTTCTCCACCCTAAAAGCATGTTTACAAAAATCTCTAAAAAGCTTTCAATAGCACTGTTTCTAACATCTGAAGTCTTCTCTATAAACCAAAATTGACTGCAAAATTAAGTTTGGGAAGAGAAACAGGCGAGGCTACATGTGACATTCTTTGTAGATTATTTATAGACTTTGTAGACTGTCACTGATGCTTCAAATGAAGAGGCAGACCTTCTTTTCCTCAAAGGCGATCTTCCATTTGGATGGAAGAGGCAGAGGAAGGAACAGGGAAAGAAGAATCCAATAAGAACATTAGGAAGCACTAGTGCTTAGGCCAAAAAATGTTAAGGTAATTGCCTTACATGTACAGCAATCAGCAAAGAGAGTTTACTGGTTTCATAATTTTCTTTCTGAGAGTGCTGTTGAGGAGTAATGTCGTCCGAGTCCACTCCAATCCCCCTTCAAAGAGAGAAAATTTTTTCTTCTGTCTGAATAAAGACTGTCTCAGAGGTGAGATGCATTCAGTTCAAATTCAGAGTCTAAGCTCTAGAAAAGATTCTGATCCATAAGCAGAAACTATGTTTGAAGCATGGGTGGAGTGTCACCCAAGTACCAGGAATACCTCTCTAAAACTTAGATCTGTTCCAAACATCCTTGGGAAGGAAAGCTTTAACATACAACTGCCCAAGAGTCTGAGGAGCATCTTGAAGCCTCACCAGAGCTGTCAAGCCACTTCTGCAAGGTGTCAGCAGGGCTGAATTCCTGGTTCCTGCAGATGCTTTGCTGTTCCCTCCAGCCACTTCAGCTGAGCTTTGTTGAAGGACTTAGTTACCTAGCTAGAGTTGTGCTTATCATAATTCATGCCACAGACATCATTCCTTTTCCATTCTGTAAGGCATACAACATTGCTGACACTTTATTATGAAATGTGATTATCCAAACTGCATTTTTTTTGTTAGATGATTGCTTACTATATTCCAATTACCATGAAATACACAGTCCCCTTACTACATTTCCACAGTTGCAAGTTACTGAATAATTTAAGTTACTGTGCTTCATTTACTTCAGAATTATTTTATGATCCAATTGAATGTTTTAATGATATTATGAAGCCTTTGTGACGATCCAAATGGCTGGTCACAGAATGGATTAAAGAAGATCATGCTCAGTGTGTAAAGAAAATAATTGTTTAAGGAATGAGCTTAAACACACAGTGATGCGCATCAAAAATTGGACTCAATAGATGCAGTTACCATGCTACCTTCAGCAGGACTATGTTATTGACACATGTTGAATCTCAGCAAAACAACTTAATAAATGTAATCAATGTCAATGCATGTGAGTAAAGGGAGGGACAATTTACTGTTTTCACTGTTGTTTAGTCCGTTCACAGTCCCTTGTGATAGGGATGGTTTTAGAAGTTTCTAAACTCCTGGGAGGAGGGGAATGCTGGATTCTCATCAGGTGTAAACCAGCACAGCTCTGCTAAAGCCAACAGAGCTGCACCAATTCATACCGGCTGAGAACCTGGCCACTTACGTTAAGTGAGTTTGATAGTTTTAATATTCTTTGTCTTGAAGTGAGGTTCATGGCCACTTTGTGATATAAAGTATAAAATGAAGTTTGCTCAGCTGCACACTATAAATCTCATGCAATGACAGTGCTATCGAGCTACACTATTGTGTTTTCCTGCATACATCAGGAGAGGAATTAATTTAAGTAATTTGTTTTGGAAGGCTGGCAACCCTAATGGGGCATGCCTGATAGTGTTCAAAGGTTCTGATTAGGCACAGTCCACAGAGATGTTCTTTCAACTTGAATCTCTAAAGAAAAAGACTTAATATTTAACAAACCACTTTCTTCACAGCTTCATCAATTTGGCTTCTTTGAAACTCAGTAGTAAGATGTATCAAAGGAACAGATTGTTTGCACAAAGCCTATCAAAAATGCTTTTTGCCTGAACTGAATATACCTAATCTATTTTCACAACTCATTTAGAAATGATCCTGTAAGGACTATTATTCCTGTAATAGTTTGTGAAGTTGGAGCCCTAAGAAGCCAGCAAGGTGCCTCTGTGCAGCTGAAATGATATGAGCACATCCTGGCCAGCTCTTCCAGAAGGACTAAGCGGGCGGAGCGCTCCAGCTCTTGCCACCCCAGCAGCGAGGCAAGCCCAGCCTGCTCCCTGCTGGCTAGGAGAAACGGGTGGCAAGCCTGCTGGAGATGATACACTTTTCCGTGATGCCATTGACTTTCTGTCAGCTGCATAATTGCTTCCCCCCACCCTCATAATAATAATCCAGAAAGTCACAGTTACCCAGTGCTTCACCTGAACAAATAAAAGCATTGAGATGGCCTCTTGTCTGGTTTCACAGCATGGGCAAAGCATTAGAGGACATTAACCGTATCAGATCGAAATAAGGTGAACCTTTCTGTTGTTAAATCTGTCATTAATCTCCCCAATACCTCCAACTCCCAGAGAGCCAAATCAGGAGAGACGACAGTTGGAAATAGCTTTAAAAGGATATTATCTCATTGATTTTCGAAAGAGAGAGCTCCTTTAACAAGGATATTGTTCTTTCAGTGCACTCAGTCTCGTTCTTTAATGTTTATTCATTTGGCTGCTTCACAGGGGAATGCAAATCACAGAAATGTAGTAGGGTAGTGTGCAAAATGAGTACCACAAGAGATTCAGGGTTTCATCTCTTCCTATCCAAGCTTCTGTGGCAGAGAGCTTTGTGTGCTGAGTACTTTCAGAAGAAAAAGTGATGTAAAGCAGGTTTGTAATATCCCCTTTTCATGGAGAAGTTGAAATTCCTGTGATTACCTCGGATTTTTGTTTGAACCACTGCTATGCATATATTGGTTTGTGAGAGAATTTGGCAAAATAATTTATTTATAGTCACTTCGTGGGGCTCTGTAAGGCAATACGTGTTACCATTCTGTTGCTTGTTTTTGAGGCATAGGCACTTGTAAGGGAAGTCTCTAAATCTCGGACTTTAATTTAAACCTCCAGCCTTTTGTTGGAGGTGTCTTAAACATTCCTTGGTAAATATACCGAAGAAGTAACTTCAGGAAAGAACCAAGATTAGGCATTTGCAAGCTGGGAAATGAGTAATCTCGAAGTTACTTGTGGAATTGGTTATCTAGTGACAACTACAAACAGCACCACAACTGGGGCATTCCCACCCGCTCAGCATCAGCTGGCTCAAGATGAGACTACTGGTCAATGGAAGGAGATTGGCACCATAGGAGGCATTTGCTCCCATCTGAGTGTGGATTGTTGAGGCAGATTAAATATATCATCCTCTTGAAGTAGATCAACCTAGGTGAGGCAAGTCCCTCTCAAAATGCAGGCTCCAGTGGCAGTCCTTCAACATATGCATTTCACAGGTATATGTATTTAACCAAGTGTAAAGAAGATTCAGTTCTCTCTCAGTCTCCCCTGCTATTAACTCCCATCTGTCAGTTCAGCTTGCAGAATAACTGAACAAGTCCCAGAAAACAGGTTTTACCTGCAAAATTATGAAGCCCTTGGCTATTAAGCCAAGCACGTTAAACTCCCAGTAGTTGTATGGTTAAGTAGATAACTGAGTAAACAGTTAATTATTATTATTAAATATTTATTATTATTAAAATATTTTGTTATTTCCTGTATTCTTAACACAGTAGTGCAAAATGCTTAAACGAATTAATCAGAGGCAATAGGAAAAATAAGACATTTTCAAGAGAAGTTTGAAGAAGAGAGGAAATGACTCTGCTTCGGCCAGATAGAGCACAGTGCAACATGTGGTTGATGCATTTGTCCTTACTCAGTGCCAGCTGAGGAAATACAGGAGAGACATCCACTAAGCGTTACACATTCCCCTCCCCACTCCCTCCTTGGATCCACATACAGGTGGGGTAGTGTCTGCTCCTGCCAGATTTATGTCAGTTGGGGATTTCCTTGTACCCAAGGTATTCTCTGCTCAATGTTTATGCATCAAGTTAATTCCAGTCCACACACTGGAGTGCCAGACCTGGGCTAAAACCCAAAGTCAAAGCCTGCAGTGATTTTACCTGGGGGAAAAAAGTAACATAGATGCATATTTTGTTACAAGGTCAAAACGGTGTCTAATGGATTTAAATGAAACATCACAGGTAGAATGATCTATGAAGTCAAATCTGGTCAGTGGAAGGTCCCGGGATACCAAAGGACTGTTTTGGCTCTGGGTTTATTCAGTATTTTCAGTACTCATGTGAAATAAGAAGGTGGAGGACATGTTAATTAAACTTGCAATTGACACTTTTCTAGAAGGTGTCAGAACCACCAAAGAAGACAAAAACAAACAAACAAACAAAAAACCAAAAGGATTTGAAAAAAATGGAGAACATGAAACAGGGTAGAAAAATCATGTGCTAATGGCTGAAGGAAAAAGTAATCAAATCTAAATGGAATGACGCCAAAATAGGCCTATTATTATGGTGCTAGAGAGCTCTGTGGCTATAACCTCAGAGGGTAGCTTAGATCAAGTGGAAAATAGCCATTGAGTTGGGCTCTGCATACAAAGGGCTTTTCATTAATTTCATAAATTAGAGAAGAATCTGTTTCACAATTAAAAAAAGCATGTCTCAGACGCAGTCGTTTTAAAGGCAAGCTGGTTTAAAAATGAGACATATTGGTAGAATTACTCAGGAAGACGAGCATGTGAGAGCTCTTTTCAAATTACCTGATGACTAAAATGCTGTCCTACATGGCTGGAGAGTTCATCTTTGTTCTGCTGCCTCTCACTGAACTTGGATACATATTTGTACGAAGGGGACATGAGCAGACAACGAGGCTGCAGCACAGCAGGGTTTCTCAGTCCTTCTAGGTAGGGTCTCGCACATACGTTCAAGCATGCTAACAGGCACAGGGAGGAAACGCACGGGTCTTGCTAGTCTAATTTGTGAGGTGGATGAAAGATGTGTTCTGGGAAGGTTTCTGTGGTACCCGTCTATTGAACATCTTTGCAGATGACTGGACTTGATAAACCCAGCGGCACTTCTGTTGGTACTTGCCGCACACTTCGCAGCAGCCGGGCCGTCTCCGTGTGCCTTCATCGCTGTAGCATCCTGAGCATGAAGAAGGAAATCACCAAGAGAACACACAGGGCTGGTTAGCCTGCTTTCATAACTCAACATCCACTAGCAGATTAATATAACTTAATTAGTATTTAATTATAGGAGTTAAATTGTCAAAAGCTTTACTTAATAAAGCTAACCCCTTCAACTTTGTATTCTCTTGCTTGGCCCCCCAGAGGTGGCGGTATTTACCACAGAGCAGGAAGGGACCGCCACCGGGAGCTGGGTGAAGTGAGCTACAGAGACCTATGGGCCAAGAGGGTGGGCAACTAATCGTTTATTATTAATAAAAATAATTTTAGTATTTGGAAATAATTTTATTTATTAATAATTTTTTTATTATTTAGCTAATAAACCCTAACAGTTTATGTGCTTGGACCTCGTCCACCCTTAACCTTGGGAGATTGCCACATGCTACAGAGAAATTAGTGCTGTGAATGGGAGACAGGCAAGCTGGTAAGTGCGGGAGGATCAACATCCCCTGACCTACCTAAGAGGAGCTGCAGACTTCAGGAATGTCTTAACTTTTTCCAGTTTTTAGCTACCCCAGTCAGCTGTACTGAGAAGTGTTTTCTTTCTCCCAGAGATTCATATTTTAAACCTTCTCTGCGAGTGTGTATATGAATGCCTCCATTCCAAGACAAACCAAAGTGAATTCCCTTCAGATGCCTTCATTTCAAACACTTCCTTTGGGGATTCAGTCCCTCCATCTTGTAAATCCT
This sequence comes from Steatornis caripensis, assembly GCA_013398225.1. Taxonomy (NCBI): domain Eukaryota; kingdom Metazoa; phylum Chordata; class Aves; order Caprimulgiformes; family Steatornithidae; genus Steatornis; species Steatornis caripensis. The sequence continues at coordinate 241,792 of VZSC01010592.1, forward strand.
CCAGTCACCAGGTAACACAGGAAGGGAGACAGGGAGATGGTCCATGCTGCGTAAGAAAACAGAAGACCCAGACAGGAAGAGGAAATGGGGTTCAGTAGCCTCATCATTACTGGGTCATCGCCTGGCCTCCAAAGCCCCACTCCAACAGTGATGTACTCTCCCTACTAAATAGCTGGCTGATAAAAACTCATCACTTGAAAAAAGCAGAAATGTACTGGGCAGAAATGCATCTTCTGGCTTGTTCCTGGATGGGAACAGCTACTATCTGGTATTTGCTCAGGGCAGGGTGTAAAACAACTCTCCAGTCTTTGACAACATGCATATGGATGGGCCTTTTGCATATTCTTACTTGGGTTTAAGATTCTGTGGGGCACTTTTTAAGGCTTTTTCTCATGTTTTGTTCACCCAATAACGTATTTGGCAGAATATAATGGTTGGGGTGAAGACATTCGGGATTTTCTTTTCAACTATATGGAAACTGTAATGTGAATGACAAAATTTCATCAATAAGGAATCACTGCATTACAACACTGCAAAATTACTGAAACACCTCATAGCAACTGAAAAAATCTACCAAGCTCCCATGCACAGGGAAGTCTATGTCTATGAAGTATGCAAGTGTATGGGTAACTCTGTTGGAAACCCACAAATCTTGGAGTGGTTTTACTTCTCATTTTAAAAAGAAGCAAACAAAAATAACAAGGATGTTAGCCATCTTTTAGTTCAGGATTTGCTTATATTTGTGTATGAAAGATATTCTCTCCCTCTAAGAAGTGTTTCCCACTGCTTTGAAAAGACGAGGAAAAAATTCATAAAGACTATTTTTCTTGAAGGAATATTTTACCTAAAAATAGTGAAATCCAAAGTCACACAGTTATTTCCTGATGATTTCACATTCAAATAATGAGCATAAATACAATTCTTAGACAGCCTCAGGTTGGTCAGTACTGAACAGTTCTCTCATTAATCAGAAAATCTCTTTAGGTCCATTTGTCACTCAGCAAGTTTTGTTTGAGTTTCATCAGGGCCCCTTTACATTATGCTGCTGGTGTGGCACAATATCAAAGTTAATATACATTACAGTTATGGCTTTTTACACTACAAAAGAGGCATAAAGGGGAACATGCTATGACACAAAGCAAACATTCGTATTTTGAACCATGTCCCAGTTCCAGTCCTGTCACCTGCTATTAGCTGGAGCAATGTATACTGAAGTGAGTAAGTAGTTCCTTTGTCTTCAAAGGCCTGTTCACTTGCCCAGAAATTATGTAGTATAGCTGTCATCCAAGGATGCAGAAATCAAGCATCTCCTTTTGCAAGGGCTATGGATTTCACTCAGCCCCCAAGTTATTGGCCTGTGAAAGTTGCATAATGATGACATAATTTTTTAAAGATGCTGCGTGCAACCACTCCTCATATTGAGAGTACAAGTGTTTGCAGCACATGGGTCCTCTAAGTAGGCAATAGTTTAAAAAGGTGTCAGAGAGCAAACATGCAGACACTGCATTATCCAGACCTTGAGTAAATGGCATTTCATTTCCTCTTCTGACGTAACTGTCCCCACCAGACACTGCAATCCATTGGGTTATCCCGTTTCCAACCTCAGGCAGGCCACAATGGCAATGTCTAACATTCCAACATCCCCTTGGAGTTTAGGATTTAGTGTTCACAAATATCTGGATATATTTACATACATTTGTATGGGTGTTTTTTGCTTTTGTCTTCATGATGAATGGCTTTTGTGTTAAGGATCTTTCAGCAATGAGGTCTCTCCTCCCACGAAATTCTTCCAAGCAGCAAATGTCCTGTCTGGATCTGTGCGATTTTAGGAATGATGTATGAGAGTGTGGAAACTCAGCGTGGAATCCACCTCTTTGTAGTAAGTTTTTTAAAAAAAAAAAAACAAACACAAATCTCTGTGTTTCCAAGACAGTTTCAGTCATTTCTGACTGCTCTCTTTTTAATAATTCTATACCAATTTGCAGTGCAGACTTGGAAACCTCTCATGTAAGGTGAATCTTTCTAATTTTGCATTCTCCATAAAACTATGAACCCGTGCTCTTCAGGAGATTAAGCCGAATCAATATGATTTCAGATCTGAAAGCAAATACCCAGAGAAACCATTTAGTGGCTTCATTGTTGCATTTATACAGTAAGTTGCTCCGGGGTAATGTTTTGTCATTTGTTTTTACACTTGACAAATTTTAATGATTATATTGCCAGGATGGGTGTACTGTAAGATGTCATTAAACTCCTACCAGGTTTCCTGTTTGAAAACTGCCTTGTTAGGTCTATTTAACTTACAACGCATTTAACTATTAACAGGACACAATCAGCATTTTGATTTACAGTTGGGGGAGGAGAGAAAGAAAAAAAATGTCTTGCATCTTGGGATTTAAGGATGTTTTCTTCCTTTTGTCTTGATAGTCACTGAGATTTTGTGCATGGTTAATGTAAAATAGATGTCAGTTGTACATACATGCATTCACACACACGCACACACAAATGGCTTAGACATAACCACAAGAGGCGCTGAATAAAGCAAGTAATTCACATTCTGAGGCTGGTCTTGCTGGCTTTTATCACTGTTCTCATATCAGGACTGCTAGTTTCAGACCACTTGTAAGACTCTCATTAATCTTAATTCATCCTCCATCTACCTTAAAGCATGCCTTGAAGTCATTTTTTTCCCAGCCCTTTTAAACCATGCTCAATCTCCCAGGCTAAAGACAAATTTATCAGCCTCTCATACAGGAACATCCACCATCTAGGAATATTTCAGCCTTTTGAGAAAATCTCTTTGGGTCTTCACATTGCTCCTTCTTCAGCTTTGTGTTTCTAACATTCCCTCAAAAGTCAGGACTGTTTCATTAATTACCAGCATTGCCACCATTGCAATATAAATCTCCAACCATGAGGGCTAAGTACAATTGTTTTAGAAAAGATGACTTGTCTCTGCACAGACTATGTCACTTTCTCATTCATCACCCTCAAGTGATCACAACTGAATTACTCCCCACCACTGCCACTCATTTTTCAGGTCTCTTGCTAATTCATGGAGGCTTGTTAAAATGCTGCAAGCAAAGGTGCCCTTCTGATCCTTCCAAACATTCACTAAATGGTTTGAATTTATTCATTGGACTGAGCTCATCCTGGGTCATGCCTCTTTTTTATGCGTGTCTCATTGACTTTAAAATTTTCATTAAAGCTGCAGTATCTTCTTTTGTTTGAAGCCAGATCTGTTGAGGAAAGTTACTGCTTTGAAGGGAAAGAAGTGGAAAAATATACACCAATCGCAGAACAGCAGAAACAAAACATGACAAACAAGCAATTAGCTTTGCATAAAGCCATCAGCATCTTGGACTAGCAGGAGTTTGCATTTGGTCTTAGAAAGATTTGGGGAGCAGCTGATTCCCCTTGGCAGCAATGGGGATGCTGCTAGAGGAAGAGTTACTATAGCAAGTCCTGCCTCTTTAACTTCAACTGCATTTTAAATCCAACCCAAACAGCAATTCCAGAAGAATGAGAAAAATCAAACCGTTGCTCATGATGTGTAGCAAAGCTCCCACCTGACAACAGCTGATTAACTTAAGCTTCCAAGTTTTCTTGCATTCCTGTCTCTTGTATTTTGAATTTCAGAACTGTGAGACTGAGGCGATTCAGAGGAGAAAATGAAGAGGTCTCACAAGCCAGTACAGGTTAAGACAAATGCCAGCCTGACTGAAGGACTGACACAGTGCCTACATCCATGTTGTAAAGATGAGACTTGCAAAACCAGTGATATAAAGCATACAGTGTAAGGAACAAGCTCCTCCTTTCCCTGACCCTGTCACCCCCCTGCCCTTCATGGAGGTGTTGGGACCTGTATTTAATCATCTGTCCCAGAAATTCATGCAATGGAGAAAGTTCAGAAGTTCCAATGGGAGAGAAAACTACTCAGCTTCAGTGTTGCTCTGACAAGCTTTCCTCACCCTGTGGTGGCTGCTTGAAAATGATGGGTGTCTGCATGGCCATCAAGGGCCATAAATAATAAGGGCAGCAGGCAGAAAACAGCGCCCAAAGAATTGTTCTCCTAGATGTTGCCATTCTTAGCACCTCAGGACCGAGCAAGATTTGTGGCTTCCCTTTGTTTGCAGCTACCCCTCTTCTGTGGTGGCTTCTACACAGGCACTGCCCACCCCCAAGCTGAGTTGAGGAGACCAGGGGGGAAGTGGGCTGTGTTCCTCCCCACCTCACCTGTCTCCAGCCAGCAGCACTTCAGGGAGCACAGGTGCAGTATAGTTATTTTTCCTTTGTCCTTAGGCACTAAAATCCAACTTAATATTGAGAAGCCTTCGGCGAGTTCTGATATGATGTGTCCAACATGTCTGTCCCTCTATCACTTCTCTGGTCCCATGGACAGCACTAGGAACAAGTTACTAGCCCTCATAATGCAATTTATCTGTTTCTTCATGGACAAAATTCAGAAGGTCCATTTCTAAATACTCTGCAACAGAATGCCATTAAGGGGACTTTCATACATGGTAATGCTGGTTTCTCTTCCTAGCACATCCTTCCACGTAGCTGAGCCTTAGAAAGTATCCAGCCATTGAATCACACTACAGCCATTGAAAGTCTCAGTAGTTTCTCCCTTCAGATACTAGCTCTGCCTTTACGATAAAGGCGACAAGAACATGTTTTAAATAATTGTAATAGCTATGTCTAAGCTAAGCACCTCTTTCAGAAAAGATATTGGGGGCTTATTTTTTTTCTTCACATAAATGTCTTTTGTTCAATTGACTTTTTCCCCCCACAGGCAAATATCCCTGTTTTCTAAAATATTTGATGTTTTGGGCATTTTGCTGATCTTTCACAGTAAAACAAAACAAAATAAAACTCCATTCTCAACAACTTCTGTTAATGACTGAGCCTTTCGTGGTTAGGGGGAAAATATTTTTAGGAAGTATTCGCTTGCTATAATGCCAGCCAAAAGACTTATGTGTCTGATGAACTCATTTCTAATTGAGTTGTTCAGATACGATTGTTTTCTAAGGGTCTAATTTGTGATCTGAAGCCAAAATTGCTGGAGTGTGAACATTGCAACTCCTCTTGAAATCCCACCCCACCGCATCAGTGGGGTAAGAAGACAGATCAGGATGTGTTGTGTTGTGGTACCCAGCCTCTCCCAGACGATCTCAGTGACAGACTGAAGAGCCATCCCTGGGGTTCTCCTGACATCTGCTCTTCGGAAAGCAAATCTGCGTGGCTTTGAACATAGTCTCATCCTCCCCAGGCTCAGTAAGCCTTGTTAGAAATGGAAGGATTATGGCAATATCACTATGAAACATAGAGTATCTTTTTGCGCCATTCTAGTTCCAAGCCCTGACTGGAGTATGAGGGAATGTAGGAGGACAGTTGGGACCTCCACAGCATACAGGGCTCTGAGAAAGTTGACATTGTTGAGCACCTAGAAGTTTCAAATCTTATTGCCTGCTATAAGAAACAATAAGGTCTGCTACACCAACTTAACTAGTCTGAGCTTGGCTAGCCAGCAAACCCTTCTCAGGAATGGCACTGACTTGGAAGCAATCTAATAATTAAACATCTGACATTTCAAATGTGCAAAGGCAGAGTGATTTTCTGATTTCCAGTGTGTCCGTCTCTAATTCAATATTTATTTAGGCTATACTCAACTGAGTTAAGCAAGATGATTCCTTTAAGATCCCTTCTTTTCCCCAGGGTAAAAAAGTCAAGATCTGCTTTAACCTCTTTGAACATTCATGGCGTGTTTATAATATGTAAACACACCTTTATTCCATTATTTGGCACTAACAGTGTTTCCACAGCTCATTATTTCCTGGATGAAATAATGCTTAATTAGTGCTGAATTATAAGGGAATTGGTGTGGAACTACATAAGCCATCCTTGCAAATCCCCTAATGAATTCAATGTGATTGCTGCTATTGCATTGAATTCTAAATGCATTCATAATGATCAGAAATCTAAGGCATACCTGCCTCTTATTGATCAGTGTGTGACAACATGATTTCTTTATAACTAGAGTCATGCAGACAATATGTTTAAACCAGTATCTGAAGATTTTTAGTGCCTCTAGGGAGAATGCTGGTGACCATGGCATTTAAATCCAAGGCTATGGTGATAAATGAATCAAATCTTATTAGTTTTTTCCCAGGCCTATTGGGGTTGTAAAGTTACCAACCCTGCTGAGTGCACAAATAAATTGAATTTAGGGTTTTGTACTGAAAAGGGGGGTGATTCTGAATTTAATCAGAAGTACACAACACTGAAGTTCTTAGCTCAGGTACAGTGCATATGTTCACTCCAGGAGTCTCATTCATCTGCCATTGTAGTCAGATGGAAAGTGTCTCTCTGGTTTTGCTGGGTGATGGATTGGATCCCAAGTGCACAAAGTTGCTCTATAGAGATTACTTCGTCCCTGAGATGGGAACAACTCTACGCTTCACCCTTGCAACCCTAAACTAGAACGTGAGGAACAGGGATGTCTGTATCTACATGCTATTCAGCCCCACCTTTCACTTATGCGCTGCAAAGTTCCACAAGCCTGGTGATGTGTGCAGAACCATCACCAATCCCAGTTAGGACATCTGCCCTCAATGTAAACTGGGAAGAAACTTTGTCTCTTGTTTCAATACCCTCATTCATTATTTGTCCAGTTGTGCTTATGATCTTGGGGGAAGCATGTTGGGACTTAGTTCAGTACCCTCTTTCAATGGTGAGTTATTAATTTTCCCTTTCTAAAATTCTTGTTATCATAGTCTCCCAGGCACTGAATGCTGCAACCCTCGAAGCCAGTGCCAAAACCACTACTGATTTCAGTAGGAATACTTTCAGGCACATTGGGGTTTGGTTTTTTTCCCCTCTCTTGCAACAGATCTTCCCATTTTGTAGTATCCTTCAGAATTTGACATTTGGAACAGGTTAGGCTGACACAAACACTTCACTTTAATACCCACTATGTAAGATTTATTCCCGCAGACTTATATTGGTCTGTGTTCAAATTAGCAGTGGTTCCAGGCAGTCTGCTTCCTTGGGCTATGCTGGCATAAATCTACTGACTTTGGGGGAGTTAGTTCTGATTTTCACTGATAAATGCAAGAAAGGACCCAGCACACTCCACATAAAAGGCTTAGATTAGATTCCTCCTGGCCCTATTAATATTGCCATAGGTATTCTTTATTTCTTTTGCTGTGTATGTCAGTAAGTGCTTTCTCCCCGCCTTTTAAAATTCCTTTAACTATAAAGATAACTGAAACTCCATTCCTTAAAGAATTCTAAACTGATCTCTCAGTCTGAAATACACTTGAATGAACTTTGGGAAAAAAAACCTTTGTCCCTGAACTACATAAAGGGCTATAGAGTTAGAGAGGAAAATCTGGGCCATTAAGCCACATCCCTCATAATCTCAGCAAAACATGTAATGGATGTTTAGTCCAGACTGGTCTACAGAACACAACCCCCCCTCCCAAAGGCCACAAACCACAAGATGGTTCTGCTCTACTCAAAAACAAACTCAGAATCATTCATGAACCACTTATCTCCACAAAGTAAAAACTACCTGAATTATAATAAACATCAGAGAAGACAGTGAGACACAGATTGTACTTACAAGATACTGTACTTTATTGGGTCAACACAAGAGATTTGGCCCAGAGGAGGATGTTTAACACATCTGAGTCCAACCACCAGTGTATGCTAATGGTGGCAATGTCAGAGGCAGTGTAGTCACAACTTTGTCATCAGTCACAGGGACAGATAAGAGAGAGGGGGGAAGAATGGATAAAAAGTTCCTACAACTCAGCCATCACCTTTACATGAGGTATTTGCAATGGGATCTCAAGCAAAGAAAACTTCCACACACCTCCTGGCCATAAAGTTGGAACTGGGCCTTGAATTTCAATTCTCTAGGACTATCTGTGTTTATAATCACACTCTCAATTACGGGTTGTGTTTGCACAGGTTGACTTTGGCAAGATGCAGATAGTAATCTTCTTGGGTTCAAATGGGAACTTGCATCTGACTTGCAATTGTGAGAGCCAACAGTTGGGTAAAGAATCATTTCCACGTGCTTAAACCAGGTCAAGACGTAGACATGCTGCACATTGCTACAGGCAAATGTTGAGGCAATTATACTCCCCTATAACTTCTGGCAGAGTTGATCTATTCCTAAGTCTCATTAAAATGGTTTGCTCCTGACATGTTCTGGTTTGCTCTAAGTGTTCAGTACTTTAAAAGTAATAACATGGTGGAATATCCTTCCCACAAGCTATTCCGCTCTTCTTCCAAGAGATGTAATCTGAGGCTAAAATCAGGAAGTATTCGTGCCTTCTGAGCATGCTTCTGTTCAGTCCACATGCCCAGCAGCTATGTAGACAAGGTCTGATAATCACGCACATCTTAGAGACAAGTGTGTGAAGACATCAAGAAATGTACACATTGCTAGTCTGATACAAGCATTTCCTACAGAGCACTGTCACTCTCTTGTTGTCTGGCATAGATGCTGCTGGTCCTGTCTAACAACGTTGAATGTTTGACCCTTCCCAAACGGCTGTGCACATTTGACCCTCCCATGAGAGATGACGAAGGCTGAATGCAAGCCTAATCCTAATTGTGCAATATGGAGGATAATGAGTCTAAGCAATGGCAGTCAGTGACTTTAAGTAGTATGCATAGAAAATACGCAGCTACATTAACAAGTCAGGCAAGGAAACAGAGACATTTCGTGAGGTGGGAAACATATTGAAATGCTAATAGAACCCGGCAGGTATTGTTAGTCCTTTGGGAAAAGATACCTAGGAGGAACTTCTTAATTGTATGTTCACCAGATCCTTTCAGCAGATCAAAAGAAAGCGCTGATACAAGCAAATAAACTTTGATATGTGCCTTTCACTACTGGTACTAATTGGAAGGAAATTCCCTGGCCTGTGGACCAACGCACTTAATTTAAAAACATTGGAAATGTTAATTGAATAAGGGAGGAGAGTTGATTAGAAGCATGACCTCATGTCTAAAATGATAATGAAGGCTCTTGACACCTGAACAACAAAAGGTCATGAAAGTATAAACAATGAGATGAGAAAGAAGCATCAGCTAGAGCCCAGACAGTGACATATGAGTCTCATGTGAGAAAGGGTGTTGGGCAGAGTGGAAACTGCCAGCTTCAGAGTTGAGACAGTCAAGCACACTCTAAAATGGAAGACTAGTATTCTGTACTCAGATACTCCCGCTCACCTTCATTAGAGTTTGTAGAGGGCTACGACTGAAGGCAGGGTTTTGCCCTAAATGCTTAGTTTTCTGCTCATCAAGAACCCTTAGGTCCTTTCTTGTGCAACCTTGTACCTGAATTACCCAGCAATGTACGGGTTAGAGAAGATGACCTCCATGATGAGTTAGGGAGGCTGACAGATAACCCTCTGATAAACGGCTAGAGGGGCTATGCAGAGATATGCAATCTTCTACTTAGAAAAGGTCATTCCCTCGCCTTCAGCAAGGTGGGTCCTGTAATTAGGTCAATAGCTGGATTTCTGCTGTTGAGAGAATAGGATTTGGGGGTATATCTCATCTCCTTGACAGAATGCAGTTTATGTCTTGTATACAGACACGCAGCTGGAGCAAAGCAGAAGAGAAGGCAATATATATACACTAATTTTGAACTTTATTTTGGGCAATAATTCCTCACATAAAAACTTTGTTGGCAAACTTCTACATTTCTATAAAGTGTATATTCTTTCTAGATTTCCTTTTTTCTCTACTCAGACATCTCTGTTATAATATTTACAGAGGATGTTTGTAACATAAAAAAAAAGATCATGAGAAAAGATGCATTTTTTTGGCCCAGAAAACAGTTCCAAGAGCAGGGAAGGGCTGTTTTTCCGCATCGGTCTCATCATTAGTCATGAAATGCTGCATCATAAATTCCAAGACTTGAAGTCAAATGACTTTCTTGGTCGTATGAAAGTATACTGACATTGTCCATTAAAGCTTTGGCTAGTGCAAAGTCATTTGAGGATGGATTTTGTGTTTAGGGTTTGCTTTTTTGTTGTCGGTTATTTTTCCCCTGTTGGAACGTGCATAAATAACAGTAGAAATCCAAGTAGGACCAAAGCAGAGAAGGGTGTATATCTCATAGCTCAACATCTTTCCACCTGGAGAGTCTGTCTGCGAGATGACAAGTTTGTATGAACTCTGCAGTATCGCTGGACTTCCCAGCCTCATTCTCAGTACTGACACAGCAGGACGGTGCAGTGAGAGAAAAGTTTACTGAGCGGAGAGATGATACATACAGAAATTACGTTTGCAAACTGCCGAACCTCTATTGAGTGTATATTCCCTCTAGAGGTTCACTCCACATCTCTTCTGAAGTTTTTGTTATTATTTTTTCAATCTTGTTTGCAGTCTTCAGATTCCACTTACAAATTCTTCCAGTGTTCTTCCTCTTTTATTCCCAAACCCTATTAATATCTGACCTAAAGTGCATTCAAGTCTCACTTTTTCCTTTATATGTACTTTACCATCACTGCCTTTCACTCTAATGGTAATGCAAGAAAGATTTCTTATCCACCTTGCTCTTCTTTATGCAGTTAATCAAACCTTTCCTCCTGACACTTCCTATTTACTTGTACATTAACTTAAAATTATTTGTAGAATTTTTTGTCTCCACTTTGATGGTCCATAGTCCTTCATTGCCAAAACCTTTCCTATTTCTTGCCAGGTTATTATGCATATTGAATTTCATGAAATACACTGTATTCCCCTGATTTTTTTCAAAAAGCAAAAATAAAGAGAGAGGAAGGAGTGAGGAAAAATAGTAGGAAATTGGTTAAATATGACAGCAAATACACTTACAGCACAGCGTATACAGATTGACTTATACACAGAGTATAAAGGAACTTCGTACAACTGTCCATTTTCATTATTAACTTCCTTAGAAGTTCAGCACACTTTCACAGTTCCCGGGAATGAAGCTGTACATCGGTAGATTCTACACATTTAGGATATGCCATGGGGGTATATTATTTTAAACTAAAAAAAAGCATATTTCACTTCTGCATCTCCTATGGAATCCCAGAGAACTTGACACTTTCACAAATCAGAATGCACTGAAGGAAAGCATTACTTGGGTTGGCTCCATGACTCGTTTTCAAGCTGAACCCATGCTGGTTTATACTTGGCCCCCAAAGCTACTGCAGTCAGCCAAAGCAGAGTCATATCTGAGCCCTTAAAAGTGGGTATTGTCAGTAGGAAGCCTATCACTCACATACCAGAGCTGAGGGGGTCAGGAAATGCACTCCAGACAATGGCATCCAACTCACGCAGCTGCCCAGCAGTCCCCCATGTGAACCTGGATTCTCTGGGAAAATGAAGGGAATGAGCAAAATGGAGCAGATTAAGCAGTGACAGTAACAGAAGACAATGAGTATTGTCAATATATCTCCATGCCAGTGTGGTTCCTAATTGATTGTCCATGTCTTAAAAATGTAATTACTGAGTGTACTTGTACCATGGATGCATGTTTAAGCTATTGTACTTGACAAAAACATTAACAATAAGCTGTTCATGTAGCCTCTGGAAACAACCTAATATGATGAGCTGTGAGTGGGAATAATAATTCTGTGAATAATTCTGACATCATGTCACTGAATGTGTCTTCTTCTGGGTCTAGATTGTTTTGGTATGGTATATAAGTATCCCAAATGTGAGAATGATGGGTTTATTTCAAAAATCTTTAGTGATGGAGGGCTCCAGACCTTATCCTTTACCATAATAAAATATAAGAAAAGAAGCATTCTCAAATGAGGAAAAAGTTGTCTTAGAAGAGAGATGTTTTGTTTGAACTAAAAGCTCAAAGTAGGCTGGATTTCCTTGAGCAGTACAATGGCATTTTTTTCTTCACCCACCCCTGCAATCTCATGCCATACTGCCCTGCTGCAAAAACTAGATACCAAATCTGATGCTGGACAGGAAACAACTCCAGGTTTTACTGGTTGCAGTTGTGGATGTTCATTTCAGAGCTCTGACGAAATGATGGAGAAATGAGACTGCAACACCCTTGGAAAGAGGAAGGTGGAATCAGGAAAACACATTAAGGACCAATTTTTCAAGATCTCAGCTCCTACTTTCATTTCAATGCATCTTGTGAAGTTCTTGGTGGGGGTGATGGGTGGTGAAAAAAACCCCAGCATGTTAACGTAAAGGCAAGAAAGATTGGCCCAGAGAGTTCTAGCTAGTCTTTTCCTTCCAAACTCATGATGCCAGCTGTGACTGTAATTCTCTGTAAGATCTAGCTAATGATAATAATTGAAAACTGCCAGTCTAAATTAATAGACTGTTATTCTCATGACCCCTCAATGCATCTACAGTAGTCGGCTTCGGGGGCCAAGTACAAAACAGCTTGGGTTCAGCTTGAAAATTAATCATGGAGCCAACTTAAGTAATGCTTTCCTTCAGTGCATTCTGATTTCTGAAAGTGTCAAATAGGAGATGAGATTTTCCTCCTTAATATGTCACAAAATCAACAGCAGAAGCTATCTGCCCCCCTACCAAACTGCCTCTCCACTCTCCTCTTGCCGCTGTAAATGTGAACTACCATCAGGTAAATAACAGTGTTTGGTTCTGTTTTCAGCTGCTAAAATAGCTCAGCTGCCAGTTAACTCTTCAAACACTGGAGAGGATCCTCCAGATAGACCAGCCCTACAAGCCCCAGAGCACTTTTGGAGGATCCTGAGAGAAACCCATTCACACAGGCTCCTCCCTCTCCCGTGATGCTGCTGATGTTATCGTCCCCTTCCTCCACTCCACAAATCTGGTCTTTGTACTCCTTAGCCTGGCCTGATAGTGGGCTGACATTTTTACAAGTAAAATTTTCTGCTGATTGTTGTGGAAAGGTCCTGTTCTGTCTGAGGCACTCTCTCTAGGGAGAGTGGCAAAAACCCCTTTGGTGGGACATTTAAAATTAGACAGCAGGCTGTTCAATGTACAAATAAGGAGTAGTCTTGCCCCAACGTGTAAGTGGGCTAAATGATGGAAGTTTGCGTGTAACTGCTCTGACTCTGCCTAGTGCTCTGTTCTCCTAGACTGTGCATCCCAAATGGTGATCAGAGATGAAGCTGACAACAGCTGCAGAATGGATTAATTGAGGTCTTGAATTATTTTTGTCTCTCAGATTACTGGCTACTTTGTAAAAGACTTTGTGGGGAATGTCACTGAATGCTTGAGTAATCCAGCCTCTTCCATAATATTTGTGGGGTAGAAGTGTTTGCAAATAACTGTGAACACCAGAAAAAAAAAGTTATGGGTTTGAGAAAGACCCAAATAGATTCCTTTAACCCTCATGACCTACATACTCTTCACACCACTTTTCAGGATCCCTGTGCTGATGTGCCCTGTGGCATAGAAGGGAGGCACAATGCAGTAAGAGGTAGCATTACTAAAGAGCCTACGTAGTCAGTGATGGGCTTGCTCTTCAGTAGAACTGGTTCTTCAAAGGGTAACGACACTATCGGAGTTACACTGCTTATATCCAAATGCAGAAAAGGTCCTGAATGGCAAACAGCAGCTTTTTGCTTTGGTTCAATAAATTGCTTTGGCTTAATGACCTCTAAAAATGTTGCTAAACTCTTTCAAGTACTTTCCTTCAAAGGAGATATAAGTCCTGTTAAGAAATTAGCCTGGGTGCCAATCACACTGTCTTTCTGGTTTACATGGTTGTGTTTCCTTTTGTCTTTACTTAACCAGTCTTTGGTAACTTATCATTGGTTAAATCCTATGAGATCACCTTAGGGATTCACTGCAATTCAGCACAGGAATCTAGCCCCATACACTGCAGGGCTATTTCTACCTTACTTGCATTTTAATGGCTCTTCCAGTCCATCAGTCTTGGACTCTGCAGCCCTTCCCACCAGACATTAGCACATTTTGACCTCAATTTGAGAGGAAACAGAGTGCTGCAAATGACTTTTCCATGACTAAAGCACCAGATAAGGTGCTTTCCACAAAAGGAAAAGGGAGCTGCAGAGCACCATCTATGTTACACCCTCTGTTTAAAAAAAGAGAAGAAGAAACAGCCAGCTGTCTTAGGCTGTCCCATCCCTTCTGACACTGCCACACATTGCTTTGCAGGATTCACCTTCTTCCAGAAGTAAAGAATAAATTGTACTGCTCAATCTTTTACGATTAGGAGGTTAAAAAAAGCAGCTGTTACGTTACAGAGGATATTCCCAGCAGAGCCGTCAGGCAGGTTTTCTACGTACTTGAGCACCTATTCCTTCATACATGACCACTAGATTACATCCATCACAAACACACAGGTTGCCTATTACTAGTCACAAAAAAACATTATGAGCTTTATTCCTCCTGCAGTTTTTGCTACAGATTCAGTGCACAGGCTGAGCACAAAAGCAGCAGCATTTTGCTGTTGGTGGCACAGTTTTAGAGGCTATATTTATAACTGAAAAGATTTGATGACTCGTACGGACATTTACATTCATATTGAATCCCAAGCTATTCCCAGGAGAAGCAATGGTTAACTCCAGTGTCCTTGACAGACGTGAACAACAGCGTGTTTGCGCCACAGTAAATTTCTCCCTGTGGCATTCTCTGCTTCCAGTCCTGAAGTGTTGGGCAGTCTGGCTTGTTCACTACTAAAAGTGGAGCCAGGAGCTCAGAACATTTATAGATTTTTATTATTTTACCTCTTTGTTAACTGAGATATTTGGAAGTTTCCTGTGGAAAACAAGAGAGAACACAGACCCTGACACAGTGCTTTGTCCTTACTCATGTTTTTGGGTTTTACTCTAAGATCTAGTTTAGCATCTCACTTCTTTTGACCAGCAAGTCCATGTGCTCCTGAAAAACTTTCAAAATGAAAATCTCATCAAATGTTCCATGCACCTGTGAAAAGAAGCTTCAATCAGTTTGTACTCTTATCAGAGGCATGGCTCTTTGACTAGAAGTAAAAAGATATTCTGTTGTGGTTTTTTTAACTCGTAAAGCGATTATACATATTTTGGATTTATGATGCTTTAAAAAATCTAAAGTACCATTCTGTTATGATTTCTAGGTGATAAGCACTAACAGAACAAATCTAGGGGCTCCTTTAATTGCTTGTCAATTGTAGGAAACCAAACCAACCAAATGCCAATACAAGAGTTAAATTGCTATTCTACAGAGATTTTTTTTCTCTTAAATTTCAAGAATAAAAATCAAGTTCAGGCTATGCAAAGGGCAGTTGGCTTAAGTTTTTGTTAAAAAACAAGACAAGACTGGATAGGGATCACTAGATTGAAGTGAATGTGGGCTGGCTTCTCTCACAGCTGACAATGTCTCCTCTAGTTTGGCTTATGACTTGCAGTTCTCTGCTAAAGAAAGATTGAAGAAACCCCCAGGCCCACATTGCTCACTATTGCTCTCCCAAGCCAGGAAAGAAAGCAAAACTTCAAAGCCTTATAAATCTGTTATTAGTTATGAAGATAATGATAATCACGCATATTACAGAAGTGCCTGTGGGATAACTACAACGTGGCCTCTCAGTGCTGTGAAGCAGCAGATGGCCATAGCCTTGGAAAGTCTGTAATCCAAGTGGGCAGTGGAAAACCGCATTGTTATTCTAAGCTTTCTTTAGAGATGTGTCTCTGAGTGAGGAGGTAAATCAATCATTGCAGAAGCTCCTTCTGAACCAGGAGACTAGCACAGACAGCCACAAATAGATACAGATTTTTTTTCAGATAAAATCCAAGCTTTGTTGGAAAACATTCGTTTCTTGAGACAACATGGATTAACAAAACTTGCTGGGTTTGACGAACTTCAGTCAAGTCCAGTGCAAGGATGCTGGTAGCTTGTGATTTTTGCATCCATCACGGAATGGAGAACCAAATGCTCCAGATTACCTGCTCCATGCTGTTCACTGACGGGTCACAGTCACACCAGTGATCTCTCTGAATTGGGTCAGTGAAGATGCCCTTACCAATCTTGCTTTACTGCTTCAGGGCTCATAAGTGATTTTTATTTGATTTTTTAAATTTCAGTCTGATTCAAAATGCAAGGAGGAAGCATTGGTTTTCCAACCACCCTAACCATGAAGAGGTTGAGGGAGCAGCAAGTTCTTGCTGATCTGGATGCAAAAAAAATGTCTCTGTAATGGCAACACTTCAGCCAATGTTTACTCACCGCCCTGAATCAAAATGGACATGAGAATATATTGTGATTTTTTCTGAAACAAAACCATTCTTATAAAAGAACCTAGAAATCAAAAATCCACAATTCTATTGGCATTTGCAATTCACATCTAGAGCCAAACCCACTGCTTGAACTCAACTGTAATTTATCCATAATAGCCTAAAGAAATTTGCTTCATTTGGAATACACAAAGATGTTTTTCTCTGACTGTAAGAGAGGTGAGGTACCTGGATTAGAATAAAGATTTTCTTGGTCAGGAAAAAGGAGGAGCTGTTACAGCAGGGGTCTGAAAATGAACAGGGTTGTGCTATCTCTATTGGTTTGTTTACAAGTCTTAGTATCAGTCATCAGTGCCTGAAGCTAGAGGAAGTGTGGGCTTCAACCAGCTCTTTAAAGAGTAGATTGAGTTACTCCCATTGTTGATGTTCGATGTGGATCATTTAATTCATTCTGCAGAAAATGTGAAAATCATGTGGCTACAGCAAGTTAGCCCAGCAGCAAGTTGTCTTGAAAGCTTAGTTTCCTCGCTTTTATTAGGAAGCACTGGAACATATCCCAGTGGCTACATCAGCGGCTCGACTAACGTTTCTGGCAGAAAAGGAGTAACCAGTGCTTCATGCTGCAGGGGTTTCAGATGGTATATTCAGCAATTCCAGACAACATACAGATGATACCAAGCCTGTCTGTGAAAATGCTCAGAGCCACTCAATGTCAAATAAAAATTAATGTTCACCATGGGTTTTCCCTGCAGTTTAAGAAATTTAACCATTCAGAGATAGGGTTTACAGCCAGTATTGCCTGGTATGGCTTGAATGACTTAAGTAAATGTGTCATAGATTAACTTGCAGGTC
The DNA here is from genome assembly GCA_013398225.1 of Steatornis caripensis. NCBI lineage: Eukaryota > Metazoa > Chordata > Aves > Caprimulgiformes > Steatornithidae > Steatornis > Steatornis caripensis. The sequence goes on from VZSC01010592.1 coordinate 258,834, forward strand.
TCCTGTTATAACAGTTCCATCTCCTTTCCCCCAAATCCAGCTAAAACTCCAATGAAAACAATGAATTTTAATTATAATAACATCAAGCATGCTTTTTATCAGAAGCAAAAACATACTTTTTATCAGAAGCAGCAAAGTGACTTTACACTTCCTCTCCTTCATTTAGATGCCAAAGTGCTGGCATCATTCGTGTTCCCTGTTCGTCTGTCCAAAGAGTTTCACAGTGATGGTGGTACAATCAGGGTCACCTCTGCAGCAAAATAATGAGGGACGATGGGGCTAAGTGAGAGGTCAAAACCTATCCTATGGCTGTCGCAGGAACAGAACATGGGCCTAGTCACTGCAGGGGAGCAAGAAGTCACTGTTGCGGGGGAGAGTGGTTAAGGTTTAACGGTTGCTCAAAGAATCACCACCACAGATATGAGGGAAAGGTGATTTTTAATATGAGTTTGTGAAAAGCGCGACTTTACAGAATTCGATGGCAAGATTCACTCTATTACTTACTGTGTGAAGGGGTTGTGAAAGGGAATTGGGTCAGAGTGGTGCTTAGGTGCAACTGTCACAGTGAATGGCGGGGGGGGGCACAGAGAGAAGTGATTTTACAGTGGTTGGATAGGGGAAACCGAGTCAGTGTCGAGTTGGAGTGATGTATACAGGGTTTGGGGAAAAGGGTATAAGGAGTGCCCTCC